>JBCNYG010000016.1:17362182-17373455 GCA_039654305.1 Porochilus rendahli | reverse complement strand
GTGTGTGTGTGTGTGTGTGTGTGTGTGTGTGTGTGTGTGTGTGTGTGTGTGTGTGTGTGTGTGTGTGTGTGTTTCCAAATAGCTGTGCTGGTATGTATTTTCAGTGCTTTTTGACAATTTTTACATTTTTCTTGTGTCAAGGCTGCATGCTGAGAAAAAAACCCAGAAATGTTTTGAAATGAA
The DNA here is from genome assembly GCA_039654305.1 of Porochilus rendahli. Lineage (NCBI taxonomy): Eukaryota > Metazoa > Chordata > Actinopteri > Siluriformes > Plotosidae > Porochilus > Porochilus rendahli. The sequence continues at coordinate 17,373,272 of JBCNYG010000016.1, read as the reverse complement.
ATGTTATTTTTATAATCAGGCCTCTTTTGACTTTTCACTCTTTTGCTTCGTTGTTCATTGATTTTTGTCTCAACCTCTTCAAAAGGATTTTCATCACCCAGATGGGGGATTAAAACATGAAAACATTTAGAGGGAAAAATGTCAGGCATCCTTAAGCTGGTGACACACACACACACACACACACACACACACACACACACTGGTTTGCTATGGCTTATAAAGAAAAAAAAAAACTTTTTCAAACTTGTAAATAATTGGAGCATTTATTAAAGTCTTTCCTATACCTCCCGAGCCACTTTGTGGGTGGAAGCTAAATAATTAATTCATGTGCCGAACTGATTAAAGGGTACCTGTGCTGAATTTGTATTACTAGCTCTTTAAAACTCTCATGTATTACATCAGCAGTTCGGTCTTGCAACGTCAGAGTATAAAATAACAGCTTACTATTAAACCATTCTTAAAATGATTTTTTCTTATACTGAATGTCTACATTTGTACACAGGAAGCCAAAAGAACGTGTTATTATGATGCTCTACTCTCAGCTTCAAATGGATACAAAAGCACTTCACCCCCTGCCACATTTCTGCAGAAACTTAAGATCGCTCGATGCCAAAATGCCAAATGCACCCAAGGCTATTTTCGAGTAGCGGAAACCTCTAGAATTAGCCAAGGGATTCTTGAATGTTGAGGTGACTGAATCTCTCACTCTGTCCAGTCATTAACTCACAACAAAATACATTTTTAAAAAATCTGTAACTGATAAATTTTCATGGGTGAAAGTTATATAAAGATATTTTTGTTACTGAAATTGTATGGTGGCAATATCACCGGGGTGCAGAGCAGCGCCTTGGGCCTGTGAACATTTTCAAATTCTGGACAGCATCTGGGTCCATTTTAGCACTGAACACCAGCTCTTGTACATATAAAACAGAAGCCATTAAAACAAGAACATACCAAATTATTCAGCAAACAAACACTTACACACTCTTCAATAGTGTAAAAAATTCTATAAATTGCTTAAAAAAGTTTAAATGCACTAAATATCTTCCTTGTCATTACATGTGTGCGAAAAAATAAATTACAGTATTTAATCAAATGCCACAGTATTATTATAAATGAATTTATAAATGATAAGGTGAAGTGTGCTAGCTGAGCCATGAACAACAGAGTTCTTTGTTTTTTGCTTTTATTGTTGGTTTCCTCATTCGTACATTTTTTTTTTTCAACTGGTGACTCTACCCTTTTCACATCTGAAGGCAGGCTAGTATTTGTGGAGCAGCTGGCAGTTGTACTAGACCGGTAGCCCGTATGCCTTTGATACTCTTGTCAGAAACCCTTCTCTGTTTTCGGCATGTGGCTTACGGTTGGTAGTTTCTGATGGCTGTTGACTTCTGACGATGCTCTTTGAGAAATTGGATTTTAAAGACTAAAAATTCTGTTTCTAATGAATGAAGCACGTGTGAGCCGGCGGAAACATCACAATCGGCTCTGACATTGGTATAAGCAAAACAAAACTCCACGGAGATAACCACTAGTACACGTAGCTTTCAGCCTAATACATTGCATAGGACTACTCGTGGCCATCTTGTTCAACATTGCCAGTCGAGAGCGCAATAATATTAATAAAGGAAGTTCACTTAACGCAGAGGTGTGTCTGTGAGCGGTCTCGCATTGGCTGATTGCAAAGTATTGCTCATAAATGTTCACAACATCCTGAATATTTAGACCTACGTACAGAATGCATGACGACCCAGCACGCCAACTTATCCGCGACACACAGCGGCAAAATATTAAGCACTTGATCTGTGCGTAATGCAAGCTAAGTCACTAAGACGTTAAGTCACATGACCCCCCATATAATGAAAATATTTCATCAGCGGATTTACACGTCTCACTGGAATGACCCAGATCAACGTCTCTGATACGGATTTCCTTAAAGATAATGTTCACACCTGTAAATATTTTTTAAAGCATTCGAATTTGATGCTATTAAACGCCACCATAAGCGGCAGCCAATTTGTACTGATGGTGATCAGGGACTGGTCCTCTAGATTGAGCCCTGCGTTACAAGTTAAGGACTGGTATTGTTGCAGTGATATTCAGTTTACTATAAAAAGTGTGAGAAATCCAGCAGCTAAAAAGATAAACCTGATTTCACCTGCTTTATAAATATTCAACCGTTTTGCTAGTTAGCGTTAGCACTTCTCTGGTATCTCTAGTTTTCGCTTGATCTCTACAGCATATAGAACTGTAAAACAGTCCCCGTAGCATTACAAATGAGCAGCAAAATAATGGCATGAATTCAGACATGTTTAAAAGTACATTTTATATAACTGGGACATAAATTTTATGCTTGCTTGAGGATCAGGAGGAAATAAAAAACACATGTTATTACACGCTTTGGCCTCTAGGGGGCTCTGATTGGACGTTTCAGATACATAGCACATTGTTTAATGGAGGGAGAAAAAGCTAAATTTTAAATATTTCTCTTTTTTTACTTTTTTTGTTATGGGTATAAAAAGATAAAATTTTCTATTTTTATTTTACATTATTTCCCTGTTTATTATTAATGTGTCTCTACTTCAGGTTTCATGATTTCTTTGTATTTCAGTGTCTATCTCTGAAAACAGGAAATTTCCTGTCACTTCCCAGTGATGGCCAGCAGGGGGCGATAAGAGCGAAGGTGATGAAATGATTCTAAAATCAGCAAAGTTAATTTTCAAAACTAAAATGGTGTAGATGTGTGTTTGTATTTCCATTGTATTACATTTGCTTATAAGTGCAATAACACACACACACACACACACACACACAACAGAAATCCACCCATGATGAGGACAGGATTATTCCATAACAGGTCGTTTCTTTTTATTTCAACATAAAGCGAGCTTGACACATTACATCAAGAATACACCGTTATTATAAATACGAAATCCCAACATGCTCCCATCCCCATAACACAATCATCTCAATATACTTATATTATATATGTAACAATAACATAAAAATGTGTGTGTGTGTTTTTTTCATAAATAAGAATATTTACACCGACATGTTGGCCTTGATTATTTTCTCAACATGCGTTCAAAATATAAAAATAAAAATCTGATTGCTTAGGTTTATGTACATGGTGTGTTTTTTTTATATATAAATATAAAGACTACAAATTGTATTTTTAAAATACAAAGATAAATACACTCACATTGTGTACACTGTGTCCCAAAAAACAAAAACAAATTAAGAAAACAAGGAGATCCATACATCATTTGGATAATTAGCATTCACAAAACACATGACGGTCAGAAATGCAACTTTAAGGACGATTGCATGTCTCTGAATTGTTTTTGTTTGTTTAAATACCACTTTTCGCGCATTGCGTGTTTAATTTATCTGTCTCTAGCTTTGTCGCACATCCTGGAGAAGTTTGTTAATCTCTGCGACAAGCTCGCTGGCGTCCATGATCTCGCTGCGACTCTCGCAGCGTTTGCCGTGCAGCACCGACTCCAACTCGTCCTCCTCGTGGTTTTCTGGAATCTCTTCCATCGCTGGCAGCCATTTTGAACAGGACGCCGACATGGATAGAGGCGCGGCAAGAGGCGGCGTCGCCAGTGAGGTAGACATGTGACTGGCGGGCGCATGGCCGTGTCCTGGGTTCTGGAAGTGCGTGTTGGCGGCCCAGGCTGCCACGCCGTGCTGATAGGCTGACGCGGCGTTGGCTTTACCTGGCAGGTGACCCTTCCTCCTTTCAAGTGACCCGGCCCCCACAGGCACTTTCTCGGTCTCATTGGTCTCAGTGTAGGCATCCAAGGATGATGGGAGGAGCCTCTGGAAAACGCTGTTCATCTCCGACAGCAGAGACGTGGTCCCGCAAATGTCCTCTCCTTTCTCTGCTTCGCCCTCTTGCCCTTCTTCTTCCTCGCTCTCTTTACCGAAAGTAGAAAAGCTCTTCTTCCTCAGGGTGGACTCTCCTGATTGGGCGGTTTCAGGGGCAGGAGGCTGTTGAGGATCCTCACCAGGAATGTAAAGGTTGCTCCGGTAATCGGCGGAGGCCTGAGAGGTCAATGGGGGCATCCAGCACTGGTCGGAGTGACCCAGGACGCGGCACTCTTCGGTGCACAGCTTCATCGCTAAACAAACGACAAACAATTGGTGTTAGCTTGTTTTGTTAGCCATTTTGTTCCACTGATTAAGGGACCTTTGATGAAAGGTACAGCACGTTTGAGCATGGCCGTCTGTGTGTGCATGTGCGTGCGTGTGCGAGGCCCGTCTTTTCCTCTCAGGCCTTTTGAGAGATGAAATGATTCAGATAATAGCTAATGCGCTGTGTTTTTCCTGCCGCCTCTGAACTCCATTTAATTCTCTGAGTGCACTCGGTAGCAGAAAACGTGTAAAACCTGGAACACCAAATTAATTCAACCTCTTAAGCATTCAAATAAGTCTGTTTACAGCCGAACAATGGAATAAAAGCTCTCCTGCTCTGACGGTCTCTCTCTCTCTCTCTCTCTCTCTCTCTCTCTCCCTCGCTCTATTCCTCTTTCTTTCTTCACCATCCCTTTCTAAAGCATAGAAAATTCAAATCAAATATAGCAAATTATAAACTTCATTAAACATGCACGCGGTTTTTCCGTCACGTCCCAGAGACTTTATTATGGGCCCATTAGCTTTGAAAGGGCCATTTATAATACATCTTAGAGCTAATAAAAACAAAATCTGGTGCATTTGTGAAAGGCATTGATTTGACTCACGCTCACATGAAAGAAGAGAAGCAAAGATTAAACTCGGGAAGATTTACAGAAAAAAGGAGGTTGTTGTTGTTGTTGTTGTTGTTGTTGCAAAAAAAAACATCTTTCTGCAAATTCCAAGTCAGAAAAGTATTCATGAGTTTGAATCCCAATGCCCCTACAGCAACCGTCCATGCTAATGACCACACTCACTGGTGGGGATGGGCGGTACTACTCTGTTCTGTCAATCGCAGCCTCGCTAGCCAATCATGGCCATCTGTGACGTCAAGTATACGAAGGAAAGATGGACAGCTATACTCTGATTGTGTTCAGCCACCTTGGAGTATAAACAACAGTTTGAAAAGGTCGTGCGGCCAAACCGTCACAAGTTTTGTCACCAATTTTGGTGAAATTAGTTTGGGGGTACGGCACGGTGGCGCAGTGGTTAGCACGTCTGCCTCACAGCAAGAAGGTCTTGGATTTGATTCCTGGGCTCGGGGGGTTTCTGTGTGGAGTTTGCATGTTTGCTCCATGCTTGCCTAGGTTTCCTCCTGGTACTCCGGTTTCCTCCCGCGGTCCAGAAACATAAACAGTAGGCTAATTGGCTGTTCCAAATCGCCTCTAGGTGTGAGTGTGCGCGTGAATGGTTGTGTGTGTGCTGCCCTGTGATGGCCTGGCGAGTTTTTCAGGGTGCACCCCGCCCTAGCACAGAGTCGGCTGAGATGGGAGCTAGCCTGCCTGTGACCCTAATGAGGATTAAGCGGATAAGAACATGAATACCTGGGGGTGTGGGAATCTCTCTCACTTATTTACCTGGGTGTGGTCGGTGCTGTCCATCAGGAGTAAAGACCTCCCCGAATCCATCCCCCATCAACGGAGACTCTCTTCCCATCTCACAGTCGCTGTCGCCGGCTTCGCTGTCCCCTCGGCCACTGTCCTTCAAGCTGAACTTATCCATCTCGTTCAGAGCATACCTGAAAACACCCATAAATAGAACAGATGTGTACAGATTGCTTGTTTCGTAAGCTTCCCATTAAAGTGAATGACGCATGCATGTCAACGTCATGTAATGCAACGCAAGGCTAGGGATGCTTATTTAACTCAATTCAGCCTCCATGACAAAGCAGCAAACAATAAATTGATTCAGATGACTGCATATGAAAAAAACAAAAAAATGCTCTTTCAATTTTAACAAGATGGAGGCAGCAATTTAGAGTTAAGCACTTTCAAGTCCCCCAGGTTGGCTGAGCTCTGAGCTAATCTAATGCCCAGGCTCGAACCCGGGGAGACTCCTCTCTAAGCATGATGGGCTGAAAGACGATTGGTTACCTGTAGCTCCGAGTGTATTTGTTGCCACGGAAACTCGGTCTGGGTTGGTACTGGCCCTGATGAAGTATGGACAGAAGCTGTGAGACTTGCTATAGCCGAACAGGAAGAATAGAACAAAAAAGGGAGGGAGGGGCAAAAAAAAAACAAAACAAAAAAAAGAAACATGGAAACGAAAAATGAGTAATGGTAGACCAGACAGCAATGCAACACACAGCAGGGGGGAGGGGGGGGGGGTATGGACGAGGGATCATGCCTTATGGATGGGTTAATGGATGGGGGGAAAAACAAAAATACTATATGCACATACAAATAAATAAATATATATATATATATATAACAGTATACGGTTTCAATACACATAACATATATGTTTTAGAATAGAGGTTAGAGATATGTATTAGTACATGTAAATACATTATTTGAGTTGTTATTTATTATATAAACAAAAACACACACACACACACACAGTCTCTTACCTCCACAGGTGGTGTGGCATGAGCAAGCTCCAAAGCAAAGTTTTCTGGCACATGATTGGATGAGATGGTGACGAGGCTGTTTAGGGATTGGCGACTGTGGTGGCTGTGCCTGCTGTCCGGAGCTGGAGACCCTGAAGGTGAGCGTGGATGTGCCCTTACAGGAAGTGTCCCATTTACAGTAGGCACTAGAGTGATATCACCCTTGTGGATCTGTCTGGCCGGTTTCTTGGGGTGGTTCTGGTAAGTGGACTCTGCTACACGGCAGTTGTATGAGTGGCGTGGGTCTTTCTGGTCTCTTGAGCAACGAGTCGCGAACAAGACCATGACGAGTAGCAGCACGCCACAGATAGCGCCCAGGGAGATGATGATGATCATGGAGAGGTCGAGTGGGGCCTGGCTTCCGGAATCAGGAGGCAGGATGAAGTGGGTCTCGGGGTGGTCGCGTAACAGGACATGGAGAACTGCACGAGTTGACAGACGGGTAGATGCACCACGGTCCTGGACCAGCACAGCCAGGTCGAAACTCTCCCGACCCAACAAATCCACACTTCCGTTGGTCCTGAGCTCACAAGTCCGTGGTTCCATCAAGAACAAACCTTCTTCATTTCCACCCACAATGGAGCATGTTACTTCTCCATTGGCTCCTGAGTCGCGATCACTGGTCTTGATGACCGTCACCAAATGCCCAAGTTCAGCCTGTCTCCAAAGTGGCACATCGGCTGTGTGATTGCTAAGCGCTGGCGCCACAATGACTGGCGCATTGTCATTCTCATCCAGAACAGTCAGGATGACGGTGGCGTTGGCACTAAGTGAGGCCCCTCCTCCACCATCCTGTGCTTGAACTGTGAAGGCCAAGCGGCCCACATCCTCACGATCAAAGCTCCTCAGAGCGTACACAGCACCGTTGGATGGGTCGATGGTCACATAGGTGGAAATGGAGCTCCCCTGAACCGTGCTTTCCAGGATGGAATAGGTCACCTGACCATTGGTGCCTAGATCTGGATCAGTAGCTGATACTGAGGTCAGATATGCACCAGGTGAGTTGTTCTCAGACTTGAAGATCTCATAACGGCTCTTCTCGAAACGAGGTGGGTTATCGTTCTCATCCTGGACTTGAACAGTGAAGTGTTTGATGGTAGAGAGGCTGGGAGAACCTCTGTCTTCGGCGATCACTGTCAGGCTGTATTCCGAACGCTTCTCACGGTCTAGAGACACATTAGTCAGGATCATGTAGTTGTTCTCGTAGGTTTTCTGCAAACGAAAGTGGCCATGGCCATGCAGTTTGCATGTGACCTCTCCATTTAGACCAGAGTCGCTGTCATCCACACGCACCAACGCGATGAAGGTGTCTATCGGTGCCGCCTCTGAGATGTAGGCCACCTCCTCCTTCCCAGGCGTCATGAGGTTGATATTAATTTTAGGCTTATTGTCATTTACGTCAACCACTTTAACAATGATTTTGCAATGTCCTGGAATGGAGTTAGGACCCATGTCCTGTGCCTGGACATCGAGCTCATAAGATGAGGTGGCCTCATAATCTACTTTCTTCATTAAAGTGATTTGTCCATTTTCAGGATTGATCTTGAATGTCTCAAGAATCTTCACTGACACATGGATGCCAAAGGAGTAGATGATCTTGCCATTGGTGCCCTCATCTGGGTCCGTGGCGTTCAAATCGACCAGCAGTGTTCCGGGGGGAGAGTTTTCCGGAAGGCTGACCGAATAGGCCTGCTGGTCGAACACCGGGCTGTTGTCATTGGAGTCCAGGACATTGATTTTGAGTAGCGTGGACCCAGACCGTGGCGGTGAGCCTGAATCAGCGGCACTGAGGAGAAGTTGGAAGCTAGATTGGGTTTCCCTGTCCAGTTCTCGTACAACAACCAGGTCGGCGTAACGGGCCCCATCGGTACGAGTTCGGACATCAATGCGAAAGAAGCCATTTCGCTCCAGTGTGTATGCATGCAGTGCGTTGTCACCCACATCCGGGTCTGAAGCGGCATCCAATGGCAGGCGTGTTCCCACAGCTGCGCTCTCTGAAATATCCACAGTCACAACTGCGCGGGCAAACCGGGGTGGGTGGTCATTCACGTCAAGAACTTCAACTTGGACACGAAAGAGCTGCAGGTGCTCAGCGGGCAGAGTGACCACATCAAATTCGAGAGTGCAGTTCGGGTGGCTGCCGCACAGCGCCTCTCGGTCAATCCGTGAGCCCACAGTGATCTCACCGTCATCCTCGCGCACGGCGATCAGCGGCGCACTGCCGCCTGCGTGCATAGCGCGAAAGCGCGGCGACACCGAGCTCGGTAAACGCGCCAGGGCTGCCGCCGCGTCCTCCCGCAGCCTCCCGATCACGGTGCCAACACGTTGCTCCTCCAAAACTTTGTACTTCAGAGTCTTACCAGGAGGATCGCGCGTTACCGACGATGCCGGCGTGACCAAAAGCGCAAGATGCAGGAGTGTGAATAGGATCAGCGCCGTGGCTCCGGTGCGAGTCTTCATCTGCTTCATTTTAGAACCTTTCCAGGAATAGAAAACCGTAATTCCAACAGAGTTGAGGCGGATCTGTAGTGCTTGGTCCTTTTGACTTAGCACCGGCGCATGTTAAATCCTCGCGCAAAGTCTCTGTGCAGCCGTTCTTCATGGATCAGATCAGCTCAGATCTGATAATGATTCAAATAAATAAATAAATAAATAAAAGTTACACGGGGAAGTCCCGTTATTTCCCCCCTTCAGCGCTTAAATATTCCTTGGAGAAGACATCAGGACCCAGCGATGCAGCGCTCCAACCCGACTGCTGATACCACACTACACGAGGACACTTTCTTCCAGAGTACTGTGCCTGTGTGTGTCTGCGTGTGCGTGCGTGTGCGCGCGCCTGTGAGTGTGTGTGTGTCTGTGCGTCTGTGTGTGTGTGTGTGTGTGTGGGAGGCGCCTTGGAGAGAGTGTGTGCGCTCTTACGCGCCCTCTCGCCGTCTGCGACTCTGGCGCTCAGACTGCAGCTCTGAAAAGCACACACAAAAGCGCATACACACTAACCCCCACCCTCACACACACACACACACAGGCATTTCCCCCAAACCCCCTAAAACTGAGCCTTCCCCCCACCATAAGGGAAAAAAGAAAGAAAGAATGAAAGAAAGAAAGAAATGGAGAAGTGTGCCACGACAATAAAGCTAGCCATGATTATATATCCTCCAAGAACATGTTCCAAAAACCCTTTCCCTTTACCCAAGATGCAGTTTTCTTGATCCCGTGTGTGTGTGTGTGTGTGTGTGTGTGTGTGTGTGTGTGTGTGTGTTTCATGTTTACAATCTTAGGTCATAAATGAACTTGCTGACAATGAGGCCTTGAGTTAAGTATAGTTACTGCATTAAACACACTCATCACTCCTGCTTTCACTTTTACAGTGTGTTTTAAGAATGTTACAAATGTTTGTGGATGATGAGCTAACTGGAGAGTGTCCACACACATACACACACATGCACATACACACTTTGTCTCACTATGGCCGTGGAGAATGTGCGATGAAAAGGATTTGCCACAAACCCCCAGCACTGAATGAATGCTCTTCCTCACAAAGGTCATGCTGCTGAGCATCTGCCTGATCTTTCTGAATCTTGCTCTCTTAATCATCTCATGTCTTTTCTAACATTTATAACACTGCTAAATCCAACTAATGTTCACATACAGTCATTTCAACAAAGCGTTCTGCAGTTGAAGAGTTAAATTTTTAGAGGAACCCAAGAGGACCTGGTGAGAAAGGATCAATAATCTGGAAAAAGTTCCAGACTTTAAACAATTCTAATGAAATGCTCAAATAAATAAAGTAATAGCGTCTAAATCTGGTTAGGAGCAGAAGCGTTTGCTCCTTTGGCAACTAAAAGTTTTGCTCGCATTACATTTTGTAAGATATATTTATGGATTGTCAACACGATCTAGAACAAGGATCCAGCATAGAGTAGACGTTGCATCAACACAGCAAGCATGTTGTTTTCAAAATCACCCAACCCTGAGGTGACCCTGCTGAAGAAAATTAGGTACTTCAACAATTTGAATATTATTTGACATTCACATTTGGTGGATGTTTTTAAATTGCTCAGAAAAAAAAAATCTTAGCAGGATGCTATGTGATGGGTTTAAGGAGACTGAGGAACATATGATCCAGGCTGTGTTGCGATTTGGGGAGGGGGCATTGGGAGGTGAGGGGGTGGGGGGTGGGGGGCATTACACCATCTGGAGCAATGTGGGGCAATGCAGCTCCGGCCAAAACCATCTGTATTTTAATGTCCAGACGTTAGACAGATGGAAAAATGTGACTTTATTTCATGAAGTGAAATTTAATAAAAAAATTATTAAGTGTAATGAAGTTCATTTATAAAAACATCATAGCTCAGTATAATGTAGATAATGTTACATGTTTACAACCTGAATGATTTCTTATGCTATTTTGTTTTGGAGGTGAAGCACAAACAAACATACAAACAACCAGATAGATAGATAGATAGATAGATAGATAGATAGATAGATAGATAGATAGATAGATAGGTAGGTAGGTAGGTAGGTA
>JBCNYG010000016.1:17170957-17186877 GCA_039654305.1 Porochilus rendahli | reverse complement strand
TGAATACCTTGAGCACACACACATACATACACACACACACACACACACACACACACACACACACACACACACACACAGAAAATGGAGGTCTGGCCCTTTAAGAGCACCTGGTTCCCTCTTAGTATGTAAAGCAGCATGTGCCATGAAGCTGATGAATGGCATAGGCGACCCAACTACTTCCACATTATGAACCACACACACACACACACACACACGTCTCATTCTCTCACACACCCACAATGAGCAGCATGTGACCCAGAGCTTTTCCTGTCTGAGCAATAACATGCACCGCGGGGAGTTCCTACAAACAAAAGGTTCTCTGTCATGATGTGGGTTACTGTTTGACTTAGCATTGCTAAGGTGTGTGTGTGTGTGTGTGTGTGTGTGTGCTCACCAAACAACGACAGAATCCCACAAGCCACCCATACCACCAGGGACATTCCAACACTCCCCGAGTTCTGTAGAATGCCCTTGGGTGAGATGAAGATTCCAGCACCAATGATGGTTCCTATGATGATGGAGATCCCACGCAGCAGCGTCACCTTCTTCTTCAGCTGGACCTTTTCTTTATCCCCTTTTTTCACTATTTTCCCAGTTTTTTGTAGTGGACCTTTGACATCCTGAACCTTCTTTTTGTCCATGGTAACAGAACTTCTACACTTACTCACTCACACACACACACACTCACACACACTCACACACACTCTCTCACACACACACAAACACACACACTCAAGTGGAGGTAAAGCCGGCTTTTTTATACCCATCACATGATGACAGGAACTAGGTGTTCCCAGAGTGCAAAGCTAACTCCTGATACGCTGCCTGGGGTCCAAACTAATTCGCCTCAGAATAGTTAACAAGCTACCCTGACCCCGCCTCCTCCTTTTTATGGTCACAGTCCTCCCCCTTTTTATTTACTTTTTTTTGAACTAGCGGCAGTGAGCAATGTTAAACAGGAAGAGTTGACGCCACGTGGAGTTGAAAAACTTCTGAGTCATGATGCAACAGCTAAACTGCACCACATCAGCCACCTGAGGAAACCACCGCTCCTCGGCTCCTTCTCCTTCGTTTTATTAGCTTTCATCTTTGTTTCTCGCTATTTCTCTCCTCCCTTTTTTTTCTTTCTTTATACTGCTTCGTTGACAAAAGATTTGAGAGTAGATTCGAGTATCGGCCTGAGGGCGAATTCTTCCATTTCTTTTCTTTTTTTTTTTTTTTTTTTAAGAAACACCCATTTAACTGATTTCTTTTCTTCCTCATTTATTAGTAGCATTTATTTTTATTGGTAGCACTTTCTATAATAAATCATTCATAAATAATTCATAATAAAATAACTTAAAGTTACAGAAACAAAAATCACAAAACACATTTTTTTTCTCTTTTCACTGACACTGAAGACTCCTTCTTTAAAGATAAAATTTGTTTATTCATTTATTTTCTACGCCGTTTTATCGTAATTAGGGTTGCGGCGAGGCTGGCACCCATCTCAGCTGAATGTGGACCTTTTTGCTGTAAGGCGGACATACTAATCACCATGCCAACAGTTCTTTTGGGAGGGATTCTAATCAGATGCCCGAGCCACCTCGACTGGCTCCTCTCTACACGGAGGAGCAGCGGTTCTACTCCGACCTCCTCCCGGATGACAGAACTTCTCACCCTATCTCTAAAGGAGAGACCTGCCACCCTGTTAAGGAAGCTTATTTCAGCCGTGTGTGTGTATGAATGTATATGTGTGTGTGTGTGTGTGAATATACTACAACATGGCTGAAAAATGTAATGAACAGTGAATGATGCAACGTTACATCATTCTTGACTCCACCTACGATTAACGTTGCACCAATACGGCCAGCCCTGACAAAGCAAACACCTCTTCAGACAGATGTCACGCATGCTTCCTTGTTGTGAAGTGAAAAAGTGATCCTCTTTAAATATTGATGAGTCACTGGTCAGCTCCTGTCACAGTGACAAGGAGAAAATGTGTGTTCTGGTTACTTAACAGTAACTCTGGAAAATTCAATTCATTCATTCATTCAAGCATTTTTCTACTTGGGTTGCATGGCGGCTGGATCCTATCTCAGACGACTCTGGCTGAAAGCGGGGAACACCCTGAACAGCTCGCCAGTCCAGCGTAAGGCCAACACGTACGCAACCGTTCACACTCATATTGTCATTAAGGAGCAATTTGGAACAGCCAATTAGCCTGATGTGCATGTCTCTGGACTGTGGGAGAAAACCCAAGTACCAGGATGAAACACACGCAAGCATGAGGAGAACATGCAAATACACAGAAAGGTCAGCAGGACTCGAACCCAGGACCTTCTTGCTGCTCTAGTGAACTACAGATATGCTTCAGATATCTGGAACACCATTGGTTCTTCTCTGAAATAGAACCGCAGGGAAGCAATACACACTCTCTCTCTTTCTCTCTCTCTCTCAGTCGCTCACTTTCCATTCCACACCCATGATGCATTGAGCGACGTTTGTGGTTTTTCTTGACATGTATGTTTTTACCTGAAGGAGTTTCAAGCCCAGCTAGAGCCTGTTCTAGTCACACTCACATTCACACCTAGGGGCAATTTGTATTAGTCAATTCCCTAAAAAGCATTCATGTCTTTGGAATGTGGGAGGAAACCAAAGCACCAAGAGTAAACCCCAAACAACAACACTCAGTGAACATGCATGGAAACGAACCCAGGAGATTGCTAACTGTACACCACCGTGCCGCCCGCAGAGAAGCCCCAGTAATCTAAAATTCCACTTCCAGTCCCACAGAGGCTCAACTGAAGTGGAAGTCTACAGAAGCAGCATTGAGCTACAGCTGACAAGCCACTCTAAAAATCGAGAAAACATTACAGGTTTCTATAATCTAGAACCCCAGTACACCAAATATGAAGTAGAATACCACTGAAACTCACTGAACTGCTGTAGATCTCCACTGAAATGTAAATAAACTAGGTGATAGATCCACTACTGTAATAAAATGGCAATAAACTCGAATGTTGCCAAAGTTTAAATAAACAAGTGCATAAAAGCTCCAATAAACTATGACTGGCAGTCCAACAATCTAGAACGCCACCAAAGTTTGAAGCACCCATAAACTAGAATCCCATAAAAGCGCCAATAAACTAGAATCCAACACGGAGATCCAGTGAACTAAAACTCCAGCAAAGTTTGAATAGACCAGTTGATAGAAGCTCCAATAAACCAGAATCTCACTGGGCTTCTACTGAAATAAAACTTCACCAAAGTTTAAAGCTCCAGTAAACTAGAATCCCACAGGGAATCCGGTGAACCAGAACTCCACCGAGGTTTGAAGCTCCAGTCAGTTAGAATCCCATACAAGCTCCAATAAACCAGAATCCCGTTGGCACTCCAATGAGCGAGAACTCCACCAAAAATTGAATAAACCAGTTTATAGAAGCTCCAATGTACTAGAATCCCATAGAAGATCCAGTGAACTAAAATTCTACCAAAGTCTGACGTTGTTAAACTAATTAGTAGACGCTCCGATAAATTACTAGAATCTCTTAAATGCTCCAATGAACTAGAAATTAACTGACACACCAATATGCTACAACCACACAATGTGCCAATGAAGTAAAACATGATGTCTAATAATCTGAGCCTTTATGGAAGCTCTAATAAGCTAGAATGTCAATAAAGTTCTAGTGAAGTTGAACCCTACTGAGGCTCCAGTGATCTTGAAGTCTGTTGAAGCTGCAGCAGAACTTGAGGAACTTCTACTGGCTCCCATCTCAACCTGTCGCCTGACTCTATAATCAGTAGCTATAATTTTGCTTCCACCAGCGTGAAATTCCTACCATGAAACCACCAGTTTTGTTGGCATTCATATCGAATGATTAAGTTGGTGGTTCTACTCTTCTACTATTCCAATCTGAGACAGGACCTTACCTTGAATCCATCACACATTAATTATTAAGTCGTGTTCACTTTAATAGCAGCAAAATATGTAGTGTAAAAGTTCCTGTTTAAGCTTCAAACACGTACGAAGTGGGTCAAATGCTTTTCTGTTTCTACTTTTTTACTTATAGCTTTTTTTATAGTTTAGTGTTCAGCTGTAATAAATAACACGGAGTGAATTAATAAATAAAGAGACCACATATTCATTCAAACAAGCGTTTAAGCATGAAATAGTCAGAGCTTAAATTATAGAAATCGGAACAAGAGGCGAAAAAATTTAATGAGAGTCACGTTTTTCCCTGAACAAGGTTTGTCTCCTTCATTTAGAAACACACATTAAAGAAAGTAGAGCTTCTCATCCCTGAGCTACTGCTCCAAAATGCACTTCCTTTGCCCAATTTCTTCACCAATTTCTTTTGATCAAAGCCGAGAATGTGCTCATGCACAAGTCCTCTCCGAAGACCGTCTGCTGCCCTGCCTGATGAAATTCTGTGAAATACAAACGGAAGGTCTTTAGCTTCCCTGCTCTGGATCACAACGAGCCTGAAAGCAGCATGACTCACCTGTCATAATATTCATATGAGTGACAAAAATCAAACGATTATAAAAGCATTGCACAAGACTAACCAAACCGACTCATTAGGTAATCGGGTGTGTTGAAAATTAAACACATGTTGGAGCTCTCAAGAAAGTCACGCATTCAATTGCTATTTCTTGTTTAGTTTATATGCTAATATACACAAAAATGTCCACTTAAATTACATATAAGATATATGTATATATGTATATATATATAACATTACTACATACACTTCATGCGTCCTTTTTCTAGGAGTGAAAAAAAAGACTTTTATGTTGAAGTATATTCCTAAATATCCAGTCAAAAATAAACCTAAATATTTTAAGTTAAATAACTGCTGCTTAAGTAATGACCAATGACACTAATGAACTTCATAATTTTTATTCAACTATGCTGTTGCCGGAGATGTGGGTGGAGACGGATGCAAGTGCAGGCAGGTTTTACAGTATCAGATAAAATAAAAGTACAACCAACATAACAACAGGTTTGGGTCTGACAATTGGCCAACAGTTAGTGATATTTTAATGGCAAAGCAATAAGAAGAATCCAGAAAAACCAGAATAAGACTATAACCAGATCGCACACACCAAATCATCATGAGTCTGTAGTACACAGGAGCTGTGAGATCTGGTTTCTCCCTGACCTGTCAGGGGTTTACCATACATTATCCTGAGTGGATAATGCATGAGCTAAAGCAACGATCACTCACAGTTTGCGATAGGAAACAGCCAATTGGAGCAGATCATGCATTAACATTGAGAAATATACCATGAGAATATTGTTTTAGTTCTTTTTTCTTGTGCATCTGTGTAGTATATACTGAAAATTTAAAGCGTGTATTTTACTCATGTTTCCGTGTAAAATGTGATAAGTGTTGAAGCAGGCTAACCAACACCATTAGCTGAACTGTGGGCAGAGTGTGCAGAGCTTACCTGTTTACCTCTCATGGTTAAAATATTCAATTTAATTCAATTTTATTCTGTTTTAATGCTTTTTCTCTATTGATATTGTCACAAAGCAGCATTACGTAGTAAAAACCAATTTTAAAAAGAATTTAAAGATTTCTTTTACAAACCCTACTTAAAAATATCCACCTTTTCTGGGTGTAATTATTCACTTTTCCCATCTTTTCATGCTGTTTGAGTAAAACTTTCATCAGTGAAGTGGTCTCACCAAGATGGCTGCCATCCAGCATCAAAACTGAAACACTAATGAACAATCTAGTCTTTTTTTTGTTTGTTTTTTTTGTTTTTTTTAAACCAGTGATTGAATCAGATGGAAGGGTGTGGCTACTTCTTGGTTGAAGTGAAAATCTGCACCCACACCGGCCCTTTGCGGATAAGATTGGACACCCCTGTAATAAACTCTGGAAATCACAGTCTGATACTGATGCTATGCATAAACATCAGGCAATATAGATAACATGTAAAGCACATTCTGATCACACATCTGAAATGCTAACTTTTAGATAAGTTAAGAATTTTTCCTTGAAGATTACATTCTGAACTAAAAGTACCGTTGATCATATCATAAGCTCGGTTTACTCCTAGAATGGCTCCTTGCACAGATTTAAACTTGGACACACCACAGAAAAGTAAGGCTTTTATCACCAGCATGTCAATAATTTAATTTCTCATTGAAACATAGAATTTTTTTACTGTATACCCGTAAAAGCTGACTAAAAATCGACTCTCTGGATTTGCAGCGATAATAAGTGTGACGCTGAAATGGTCGCTGAGTTGTTTCCTATTCTCCTGAGCTCTTATTCTTCCATCGTTGGATCCATAATGGCCTTTGCTCCAAAGGCTGAGACCTGTTTATTGATCGAGGCCCTCGGGGGTCCGCAGTGACTCCACGGTTAATGTGGCATTTTCGCCAGCATTCAATACCCAGCTGTGTGCTTACCTGCCTGTGACTAACAGCTCTAAGAGGCTCTCCTAGCTTGAATATGACTCAACACAGAACTATCAATAGCCACCGATGTAGCTGTATTAGTGATAAACGGATTCAAGGCGTCCTCAAGGGGTTTTTGGATGGTTAACGGTTAGAACTTGGAAAAGTCTACATCGACCGTTTCTGAGAAGGAAATCCACTGCCATATGGGTTCATCGAGAGGGCCATATCCAAGTCGAGACCCATGGATCTTCTCAGTGGTAGTGCTGTGAAGGTGGAATAAAACAGCCACTGAAGACCTACAAGACCCAGACAAACCTCTTACCACCAACTTAACACTAACTTCAGCCCCAAAACCCCAGGGGCTCATTTTTCTGCACATCTCTCCAGCTGTCATGTCGCTTTAATGCATGGGAACGTACCTTGTGCCGTGCCTTACTCATTCAATTATATGTCTGGGGGAGACTTTTCTCGCTGACACTGAAATTAGTCTTTCTTTTGGATATTTCATAAGCACATACTGCACAAGGCTATATTTTAAAGTCTGTTTTGTGGCATCTTAAAGCTTAATTTACCTTCAAAAGTCAAAAGGGTTTATACCTATACATGGATACCAGCAAGAAGGTTCTAGGTTCAAACCCTGTAGCCATCTGAAGCTGTTCTGTGTGGAGTTTGGATGTTTTCCTCATGCTTGCATAGGTTTCCTCTGGGTAAACCGGTTTCCTCCTACATCCCAAAAGACATACCCATGAGGTACCTTCACCAGTGACAAATTAATCATTATAGCTTTGCATGGTTATAATGAAATGTCTCCCCCTAGTGGGCAGCTTATATTATTATGTATTTATTTGTTTGTTATTTTGTTTCTTTGTTAATTTATTTATTTATTATTGTTATTATTATTGTTTTTTTTGTTTGTTTGTTTTTTTTTTTTACATGATCATTAGCATGGATAATCTCCAAAATATGATGCTTGTTACTTGTAACACACCTTACTCTAGAAAAAATTTTTAAAAAATCATGCCAATCTGTGCATACCTTTTCTGAGTTCCCTTGCATACAACCAATCAAACAATGCAGCACGCTGGTGCATAGGTTAGCATGTCCGCCTCAAAGCAAGAAGATCCCGGGATTAATTCCTAGGCTTAGAGTGTTTCTATGTGGAGTTTGCATGTTCTCCCCATGCTCGTGTGTGTTTCTTCCAGGTACTGCGGTTTCCTCCCACAGTCCAAAAACATGCACATTAGGCTAAGTGGCTGTTCCAGATCACCCCTAGATGTGAGTGTGAGTGTGAGTGTATGGCTGTATGTGTGTTATCCCTGCGATGGCCAGGTGAGCTGTCTAGAGTCGGCTGAGATGTGCGCCAGCCCCTCCCCCATGTGACCCTAATAAGGATTAAACGGCTTAGAAAATGAATGAATGAATGAATGACAACCAACCTAACAGACAAACTAACTAACACATTTGAAAACATAACCTTCTGACGGAGGTATCAAGAACACTTGGAGAGCACAAAGCTCCGTCACAACCAGCCATGTTAAAATATCCTTTTCAAAAATTCCAGATCATCTCTAAAATTTAATACAGTCTTCCTTTTCCAAAGCCCCGCCTCTTATAGATCTGGACATAACTTTTTGTATAAACCTGCTAACAAACAACAAACAAACCAGGGGTAACACATAACCTCATTGAAAAGCATCTCCGAATGTGCCACACGCTGAGCCTCGAGCTAGAAAGGTATCTTCAGGTATCCTGTTAGTGCCTGACGGGAGTGGAACCCCAACTGCTTAATGTCACAAGTCGCAGGAAGGCTGGAGCCTAATGTGCATGTCTTTGAACTGTGGGAGGAAACTGGAGTGCCCAGGAGTAACCCAAACAGCCACGGGGAGAGAATGTACACTGCACACCGAAACGCCCTCACCCAACGTCATCTTCTGATGCTGTAGCTCATCCATCCCGTGCTGCGCATTCAGACTTGCTTTTCTGATCACCATCAATATAAGAAGAGCTCACAGGAGTTCCTGTAACTTCAGGCCCAGTCTGGCTCCTCCCCTTTGACCTTATCTAATCAACCTCAGCTGTTCCGTCGGGATTCACGCCACCGAAATATTCCGCCTTCCTCTTTTTTTTTTTTTTTTTTTCTTCCCACACAGTGAAGTTATTTGTTAAATCTGCTCCACTCTTCACCTCAGGCCTATTGTTCGTCTCCTTATGGAGAGCTATCTTGATCCCAGCTAACGACTTCGTCCTCCTGTCACAGTGTGTACGAAGGAAAGTGTGTGGAGTGACAGGGGGAGTGCAACCGGCACTAAATGAGTGAATTACACAGGTCTAATGGGATGAAAAAGCTTTTAGACAATCTCAGAGCCAGGCTGGAGAACTCCATATGCACACACACACACACACACACACACACACACACACTGCCACTGTCAGTTAGCGTGAGCGCTATATGATTACTGCAGGAAAGAAACCGAGTAAGTGGCTCTATGAACTGTCATTTACTTTCCCAGGTAGCCGAGTGTCACAGGCCGTGTAATAACTCTGAACATCTAACGTGGAAGAAACCAACATGTTGCTCGGGTCTTAAAGGCTGACGCTCTATTACATCATCAGTTTCCATCACGGGCGTTATTACTACCCCTCACAGGCCAAATTAAATATCGATTTCTTTCCCTTATTTGAGACGAGCTGGTCTGCATCTAGTGTTCCGATCGACCGTTCTTAATATTGCAGATACACTGTATGTAATACACTCATCCACCTCATCTTTCCTTCCTTAAATTTCTTTCTTTCTTCTTTTCTTTCCTTCGTTCCTTGTTGTCTTCATGCGAGTCTTATTGTTGCTCTCTTTTTCATTCTCATTTTTTTTTAGTTTATTATTAAACATGTTGCTGTAATTAGTTATATATAAGGGGGTGGCACGTTCGTCTCACAGCAAGAAGGTCCTGGGTTTGCATATTCTCCCGTGCTTCCTCCAGGTCCTCTGGTTTCCTCCCACAGTCCAAAAACATGCACAGTAGGTTAATTGGATGTTCCACAATCAGCCCTAGGTGTGAGAGTGAGTGTGAATGGTTGAGTGTGTGTGTGTGTGTGTTTGCCCTGACGAGCTGGCCACGGTGTACCCCACCCTCGCCCAGAGTCGGCTGAGATGGGCTCCAGCCTTCCCACGACCCTAATTAGGATTAAGCAGCTTAAAAAATGAATGATTGAATGAATTTATTTATTTGTTTGTTTTCTCTCTTTACTCATCCTTATTCTTCTCTTTCTTGCTTACTTTGTTTCTTTCTTTCCTGTGCTTTTCTTGTTTGTTTGTTTGTTTGTTTTTTCTCTTTACTTATCTTAATTCTTCTCTTCTTTCTTACTTTGTTTCTGTCTTTTTTTCCCCGGCTCTTCTTGTTTAATTGTTAATTAATCAACATATTTATTTATTTATTCACACTTTTTTTATTTATTCATTGTTGGTTTTCCCATCTTTACTCTTTTTATTCTTTCTTTCTTTATACCTTTCTTTTTTAATTATTTTTTCCTTTTATTGCTTTTATTTATTTGCTTGTTTCCTACCTTTACTCTTTCTCTACTTTATATTTATTCTTTTAAATTCTTTCCTCTTCTTATGATATCATTTATTTAATATAACATTTATTATTATTATTATTATTATTATTATTATTATTATTATTATTATTCTTTCTTTCTTTTTTATAGTTCTCATGCATATAACTTTATTTCTTGTCTTTGCATACTGCAAAATGGTATTATTTTCTCCTTTTCTTCTTTATTCTGTTTACTTATTTAGTTAGTTGTTTTCCTTTATTCTTCAGTGTGCATGCATATTTTTTCCTGTGATTATTTTTATTCACAATCACCCAGAGCACTGTACACACCTTCTCACACCTTCGGAACAACCGCATGGACTATTATAACACCCTGGTGATGACCTGGAGTACCACAGAAAGACCTTAGCAACCTCGTGGAACACCTTAGAAACCTCCTGCTCCGTAACTTCCTCGCTCGATTCTCTTTTCTTTTTAACATTCTTTCTTTCTTTCAGCTCTCCATGTTGGTTTATTTATTTATTTTCTAATTCTCCGTTCTTTCAGTCGCTAGTGTCTGATCTCGGAGCCAGTACCGCGCTCTGGATTTCAGAATGCACTTCTCCATGCTTCGAGTTCAAGGGCATCATTCCTGCCATTTTTATTATTTTTTTATTTTTTTTTCACGTGTAGTTTCTTATCCTTCAGGTCATTTTTTAGACTCTCTTTCTCCGAGTTTTCTTCGGTTTCACTGTGTGGGCCGCTGCCTCCTGAGAATTCTGTACAGTAGCCAAATGGTGTTCGTGTCTGAGCCTAGCAGTCGCGTTATAAAGACAATTCCTGGAGTAAAGTTTTAAAAAACATATCATTTGAATGTGTTTGGTAAAGACTTGATTAATTCATTTGTTTATTTTTTTATTTAATAATTTGACCCCATCACCCACCTCCATTCTTCTCCCCCTAATTTAGTCGTAGCCAGTTCCCGCCCTGGGCAGCACATCCGCCTCACGGCAAGAAGGTCCAGGGTTCGAGTCCTGTGCTTGGCCGAGATGTTTCTGTATGGGGGTTGCATGTTCTCCCACTGCTTGCGTGGGTTTTCTTCAGGTCCTCCCACAGTCCAAAGGCATCCACATTAAGCTGATTGGCTGTTCTAAATTACCCCAGGTGTGTGTGTGTGTTGGCCTTGTGATGGTCTGGCAAGATGTTCAGGAAGTCCATTGCTCAGAGTCGGCTGAGATCCGAGTCCCTGCGACCGTTGTAGGGCTAAGTGTGTTGGCAAATGAATGAAGGAATGAATGTGTGAAAATCTGAATAGTTTCTCGTGCCACAAGTTGTTCGGCGAGTTATTTTTCATGTGTCAGGGGAAATCATGCTCTCCGCAGATGAAATATGAGCACCGAACAGCGCTGCACGCTTGAGAAGGGTCGAGGCAGCTTGACGAAAATTCACCCAGCACTGAAAGTCACGGGGGTAGCGTTCTATAGATGAGTTGCCAGGAGAAGAAACTCGCACTAGTTATTGATCAGTGTTCCTATAAATCTTTTTTTGTTCTTTTTTTTTTTTTTACCAAGATCTGGGGTGGAGCTACTAACCATCATGACCTGTACTAGTGTCAGATAGCGTTCAAGCCATTCTACCTACTTTGAGTTGTTATATACAGTAATGTGCAAAAGTTTGATGCCCATGCAAAGAAATGCTGGAGAGCAAAGTTTTTATTCATTTTCCGAACCGCTCATTCCTAATTAGGGTCGCGGGGGGGCTTGCGCCCATCTCAGCCGACTCTGGGCGGGGTACACCCTGGACAGCTCGCCAGGCCATCGCAGGGCTAACACACATACAACCATTTACACTCAGTCTCACACCTCGGGGCAATTTCGAGCAGCCAATTAACCTACTGTGCATGTTTTTAGACCGAGGGAGGAAACCGGAGTACCCGGAGGAAACCCACGCAAACGAGAGCATGCAAACTCCACACAGAATCTTCCGAGCCTGTGAATCAATCCCAAGCCTTCCTGCTGTGCCACCCCTAACTTTAACCTTTTGTTTTAATATATCTTTGATGTATGGGAGGCTTTTTGGGTCAGCCTGTAAAAGTGCCTTTAGAGTTGTGATTAAGAAGCTCAGGTTGGGATCTCTGCTGTCCTGTCGATGCAGAAATGCGTTAGAACGCAGATCATGGAGCAGGAAGCGGTGAATAGCATTTAGAAACGATAATTCGGCTTTAATTTGAGCCTCAGGGAGTCGAATTCATGAAAGCGTGCAGGTTGCAGGAACAGGTTCGGAGGTGTGCTGCTGATATTATTAATAACTTCTGGTCTTCTGGTGCGTGTGCCCTTCATCTCATCTCATCTCCTCCAGTTAGAGCTGAGTTTTAAAAGAGATGCAGCGAGAAAAAAGAAGAAGACGAAAAAGAAAACGGAATGCAGAAGACGTGTGAGTAATTGACCAGAGCCTGGAGTGAAGGAGACAGTTGTTGACTTTAGGGGAAAGTGCCGGGGCAGCCAGGGCGGTCTGCTGCATACTCGGATTAATGAGGTAGAGTGTGTGAGGCCATGCTTAATTTAACAGCACTTTCCCCAGAGCTCAAAGCCATTAACCAGAAGAACCGGACAAGCTACATACCCCGGTGGCCACATAGTGCCTGAGTGCACAGCTCCCGTACGCGTGTGTGTGTGTGTGTGTGTGTGTGTGTGTGTGTGTCTGTGTCTGTGTGTGTGTATCCAGGATAGCCCAGGATCACATCGATTTAAAAACGGCACGCAAAGGTGTTTTCGAGAGGAATGAGGGTTCTCACCTTACAACACACCATGATTAAGTGGGTTAATTCATCATACAGTCACACACACACACACACACACACACACACACGACAGCAGACTCAATCAAACCCACAGCATGTTTTCGCTCATAGCAGCCGAAGATGCTGATCTTGTCGCCTCGCATGTGGAGTGGAAAGATAAGAAGCAACAAATTGAACCGCGATCGCAATATTAAATCTCAGTCTGAACCTCACGCAGCTTCAAAGGTGCGGATAATGCTAAACCTGAGGCCGGGATTAGATCCACGATCATACCCTACCCACCCTGCTTTGCTCAGGTGTGACGGGGGAATCATCTCAGACTGACTCAGTGTGAGTCATGAGCGGAGACGTCAGTTAAGGATCAGGACACTGTAGGAGAATAAGTCATTCAAATTCAGCCATTACTATTAATAATTAATTAAAAGGAATAATAGTCTCGCATGAAAATACAAAATAAAATAAAAATAAATATTATGCATCTCTCTAACTTTATTTAAGAATTTTATATTATATTACATGGAAACATAAACTAAAGCAAACTAAAACTAACATTGTATTCATTCCTTCATTTTCTAAGCCGTTTAATCCTAGGAAGGGTCACGGGGAGGCGCATGCCCATCTCAGCTGACTCTGAGTGAGGCCTTGGTGCAACCATTCACACTCACTCTCACACCTAGGGCCAATTCGGAGCGGTCAATTATTATCATTACCGATTGTTGATTTTTGCTGAATTTACTGTATTAATCCCACAAGGGAAATTATTGCTATTGATAACAGTGAGCACACACTCGGAGCAGTGGGCTGACGCACAGAGCAGTTACGGGTTTGGTGCCTTGCTCAAGGGCGCTTCAACCATGAAGACGGAGGAAGGGACGGTGCCAATCTTTCCTTTGGTTCGGGAAACAAACCGTAATGTCCCAAACCAGCTTCTCTATCACTCACTAAGCCTGCTGCCCAAAACACTTTAGCCTGCTGTGCATGTGTTTGGTCTGCAGGAGGAAACCCGCGGGAGTACCCGGAGGAAACCCATCCAAACCCGGGGAGAACATGCATACCTCCACACAGAAACGGCCAATCTCGGGAATTGAACCCAAGGCCTTCTTGGTGTGAGGCGGATGAGCTAACCACTGTGCTGCAACAAAAAAAAAATTATACACTTTTTTTTTTCGTTTAATTAATAACACTGTTTGGTCAAGTGAGCTCTTGATGCTCTATGCAGTGCTAAGCTTTGTGTAGCTGTTAGCATCTGTTTAGCCTACTTATGTTTCATTTTTCTTTAGTATATTCTACATGGGAACAAGTGAAACAATTCCCGGCTCGGGCGTTTCTGTGTGGGGTTTGCATGTTCTCCCTGTGCATGTGTGGGTTTCCTCTGCGTACTCCAGTTTTCTCCCACAGTCCAAAAACATGCACAATAAGCTAATTGGCTGTTCCAAATCGTCCCTTGGTGTGAGTGTGTGTGTGTGTGAATGGTTATACGCCTTCACTGACCTGGCGAGCTGTTTAGGGTGTACCCTGTCTTCACCCAGAGTCGACTGAGGTAGGGGGCAACCTCCCTGCAACCCTAATTAAGATTAAGCGGGTTAGAAAATGAATTAATGAATGGATGTATGGCTGGCGTAGTGTTTAGCCTGTCTGCCTCACAGCTAGAAGGTTCTGAGTTCGAGTCCCAGCTTTGGCGAGGGTGTTTCCTTTGCTTACATGGGTTTCCTCTGGGTACTTTGGTTTCTTTCCACAGTCCAAAACATGCATCAGGCAAATTGGCTGTTTCACATTATCCCAGATCTGAACATAAGTGTGTGTGTGTGTGTGTGTGTGTTGGTTCTGAGATGGATTGGCGGGCAGTTGAAGGTGTATTGCACCTTCTTCCAGCATTCCCATGACCTTGAATGAATAAAAAAAAGGATAAATTACCCTGCGAAATAAAAAAAGGTAAGTCTTGATGTAGTTCTGTCAGAAAATCTGGGATATATACGGTATTTGTTCCAGGATGGCATACACTCGTTCTCATAGATGCGTCCAAAATAAATAGCACCGGAGAATTTATGCAAATTCTGGGAATATAGTGTTTTCATTCGTCATGGCTTTAAGGATCAGGAGTGGGATCATCTTCCCATGAAATACATTAAGTACAGAGTCTTATCTCGGAGTTTCCCTTTAGTTCTTACGTTTAAACACAGTTCTCAGATCAGGATGGTCTTTGGAACGTTTTCCTAACACGGAATTAGTAAAGAAGCTTCCAGAGCGACGGGCAGTGAAAACACAGGACCGTGTTCAGTTTCATTAAGTGTGTTTTGGTGAAAGGAGGACCTTGAACTCTCTCTGTCTCACATGCACACACACTGACATGATAACAGATTAGAGATGAAGAGAAAATCATTAGCATCAGAGGAACCAACAAATAGGCTTGAATGAAAACATAAGGGGAATACGAGAAGCGGGCAGCTCATAATCGACGGGCCTGTGCTAGCCGAGTGCTAACGTAAAGACGCACGACTCCAACCTAATCCTCGCCAACCCTCAGCGACGACACCGCTCTGATTCCACTTTAATTGAAGTCTTGTTTTATTTGATCCCCCCCTCTTTTTTTCTTTTTTTTTTTTTGTTTCATACTGTTGGATATTATAGCAGCAGCTTAGCGTAATCGCTTGCTCATTTTCTGTTCCCCGTGATGCATCATCCTGGGCAGATTAGGAAAGATGTTGGGAGAAATGAGAGCAGGGGAATCAAACAGACTGACACTGAGATAGAAAGTAAAAAAAAAAAAAAATTGGAGATGGCGTCTCCGCTGAAATGTGCGGTAGGATCAGATACTGATTAGCCTGGAGGCCGTTTTTCTGCCTCGAAATGAAAACATGAGGTGAGTTTAGATTCAATATGATCACCGTGTATTTATTTTGGGGGTAAAATAGATTAAAGGCAGTCTGGACTAACATGCCAGGCTCAGAGGGGCTTTTCAGGATGCACAGCAAATATAACATTTCCCAGGTGGGAAAAAAATATAGACTTCTGTACTAGCATTGCTCAGGAGTAAGGGAACTATGATTATACGGAGCACTGAGTCTGTCGCTAAGGATCTGGGTTCCTAATTAGAAGGTTGCGTGTTTGAGCCCCGGTACCACCGAGGAGCCACTGTTCGGCCATTGAGCAAGACCCTTAATCTTCAACGGCACCGGTGTATAAATAA
>JBCNYG010000016.1:17105737-17122947 GCA_039654305.1 Porochilus rendahli | reverse complement strand
GAAAGAAAGAAAGAAAGAAAGAAAGAAAGAAAGAAAGAAAGAAAGAAAGAAAGAAAGAAAGAAAGAAAGAAAGAAAAGAAAGAAAGAATTGGGAAAAGTAAGAAGAATAAAAACAAAGTAAGAAAGAGAAACAGTGATTCAAGACAGAGACCATGTGATTCATTGCAGTATTTGGTAAAAAGCCGGTGCTGACGCTCGCTGCTCTCAGAAACGCCTCCATGGACGCCAGTCAGTGGTATCAGGAGCCCGGAAATAGCTGTGATTGCTCTAAATCTGCCACTGTAGAAGCGCTCGCCACTGACCGGGTCGCCCCGAGAGCAATTGGAAAAGAGCGAGCATTCCGCAGGGAGCGCTTAATAAAGAGTGAGACGTACTCAAGGTGCTCTCCGGGCAAAGGTTACACCATCTTTAATAAAGCCTATGGAAAGAGGACGGCACCCCTCTGGGAAAAGCTGAGCTTTTAAAAATGC
Source organism: Porochilus rendahli (assembly GCA_039654305.1). Classification (NCBI taxonomy): domain Eukaryota; kingdom Metazoa; phylum Chordata; class Actinopteri; order Siluriformes; family Plotosidae; genus Porochilus; species Porochilus rendahli. The sequence goes on along the minus strand of JBCNYG010000016.1, from coordinate 17,122,477 downwards.
ATTAGGCACCTAAAGGCTTTTTTTAATCTGTTGGCTGAGATCAAATCATCGTTTCTTTTCAGTTTTCATTTTTATGCTGACCTCGGAAAGAGGAATAAAAAAAAATCCTACGCAAATTAGGGTTGCAGGAGGAGCTCGCATTCTAAATGTAGTACATTTAATCGTTTATTAAATCTCAAAATTGGAAAGAAAAAAGTGAGAAGTGGGAAGTGATCCTGCATGATGATTAACACTTTGCAATTGTCGCTAATCCTTCGCGTAGCATTTAGCGCATCCTGATTAGCACATCCACCTCACAGCAAAAAGGTCCTCGGTTCATGTCTCAGGCTCAGCGAGGACGTTTCTGTGTGGAGTGTGCATGTTCTCCCCGTGCTTCCTCCGGGACCTCCGGTTTCCTCCGACAGTACAAAAGCATGGACAATGGGTTAATTGGATGCCCCAAGTTGCCCCTAGGTGTGTGAATGCTTGTTTTTGTTGGACCTTAGCTGTTCAGGGTGTACCCCACCTTCGCCCAATGTCAGCTGAGATAGGCTCCAGCGTCCTGGGACTGTAGTAGGAACAAGCATTTTCTCAAATGAGTAAGTGAGTGAGAAATTCTACCCATTTTAGACCTTTATCTTTTATTTCAGAGACCAGGGGAGAACTAAAGGACGATTCCTGATCCAAAAAACTGCACAGGTTTGCAGGAAGCTTCTCATTTTAATAAAGTGCCTGTTTGGCTTTCTCCTCTTATTTGTGTGCCTTCTCTACTCTGATTGGTCACCTTAAAGCTCCACAGCGAGTGCAGCGGGAGGCAGACCGACATGGGCAGCGATACCGCTGTGCTTGTGGGTGGGGGAGTCAACACACTAGTGCTCGATCTCTGTAGCTCTAGTTTGATTTATGCTGCGTTCAGGACACATCATTAATGAGTTTTGATGATTTACACGCATGGTGATGTTGGAATTTTGTGTGTGTGTGTGTTTTTTACTATGAGAGAAAACTGCATTACCCAGAAGGAACCCCACAGCCCTGATTCATTCACCTGTACTGATCTTTTCATTATTAATTTGGTTCATTTTCTTCTGCTTGATCCTTTATTAGCGTCGGAGGAGTCCATCCCAGCTGCTTGGAGCCCATCTCGGCCGACTTGAAGGTGAAACACTCTGGACAGCTGCCTGTGACTGTATAAACAGACAACTACACAACTTTACTACACTACTATAACACTCATGAGCAATCAAGAATATCCAGTTAGCACACTGTGTATGTGTTTGGACTGTGAGAGGAAATCGGAGTACGCAGAGAAAACACATGCGACCACGGGAAGAACACGGAAACTGCACATACATACGCCCTCGCCAGGCACAGGGCTCGAACCCAGGACCTTCTTTCTGTGAGGCAGATGTGCTAACCACAACACGGTCGTGCCACCCTTCTAATTATTACCCCACCATAAACCTGAAAACTATTACTTAAATAACCGTGGTCTCGCTGTGCGTACTTCTAGTGTTGGGAGTGCAATAATAAACACTGCATGCTTTGATAATCCACCGAAGCGTTCATGCTGTTTCCTTTTCCATGTGCACCCATTGTTTGTGGGTGTTTTTTTTATTTTAATCTTTTTTCTTGTTTGTATTTTTCAGCAGAGTTTAGCATCTGGATATTGATGTTAGCACCAGTCGCTGGAATACATCTGGTAGGTTTTTGCTTCTAAACATCCTGTTCTGTAGTTGAGTCCAGCTTCCTGAGCTTTGTACTCGCGTGTAATGGCACTTGATTTTCTCAGCACGAGCGCCTGCTTCCATAATTATGACCACATGAGAGTTCCTCTTAGCGTTATGTTAACAAGACAGAAATGAAAAAAAAAATAATAATAAAAAAATCCTTGAATGGCTAACTTCTTCATCTTTGTTACCTCCCCCTGTTTGTATCCCTGCGCTGTGCCGACCGCTCCAGGCCAGACCATTACGCCTGTTTATCTCGCTAATCTATTTATGACACATCACGCCTCTCCCTCTTTCCCCCTCATTACCCTTCACTCAGCTCTCAATGTGGCATCAAAGTTGCCATAGCGACAACGTCTTCCCTCCCAGCCCCCGGGGTCAAAAAGTGGGAAAGGAAAGTGATTCTGAGCGCTCTGCATGATAGCGGAGTTATGATTTCTGTATTTTTCAGAATTTTTCATTGCTATTAATGTCACATCAGGTGACCGAGCACAAGGCTGCACACGCATCAAAGCTATCTGCTCGTCCAATTCCGATGTTCCAGTAGTGACCGACGATGAACTTGAAGCTCTCTGTCTCCCACTGAGAATCCAGGTCAGAACGAACACCGGATGCTGGTAATTAGCGTGTGCACAGATGACCTGGGCTTAATGAGCAAGTAGGCGTGAGTTTTTTATATTTAGCAGAAATTAGTATGTAGGAAAAGTTAATAGGGAGTAATTTTGCCCTTCTGACAACCTTCAGTACCCCCTAAGCTTTTAATTTGAGCTGGCTTATTCGGTAGAGTTTTGTAGTAACTACACACGGTGCGTACAGATAGCTGGGGACAAACTAGTAATATCATCCATTCATACATTTTCTGATCCGTTTAATCCTAATTAGGGTCGCGGGGAGGCCGGCACCCATCTCATCTGACTCTGGGCGAGAGCAGATTGCACCCTGGACAGCTCGCCAAGCCATTGCAGGGCAGAAATTGAATAAATGTTTTATTTTGAAGTGCATGTATATCGTGTAAAAGGTAAGCATGGATGAGATGGGCTGTCAACAGCTTGTCATGTTACCGAGAAACCGCAAAGTGTATACTGCTTGGTAGCACTGGAAATGACAACCTACAAACTGGAGTGGCACACACACAGTGTAAGGTACCTCCAGCATGCTGCATGGATAATGTAGTTTTTATATGGGTACTGGTTTTAATTACCCATATGCTGGTCATAAGATATGCTCCCTAATACGTGGACATGACCAAACTGGCAGAAAAAAATCTCCTGTTAGCGTGGCATAACATGGCGTCCTGTTAGCGTTCCATAGTAACAGCATGTCTATGCTTGGCATTTTGTGACCTTGGGCTGACCTTCGACCTTGACCTTGACATTTCAAAAAAATAATCATCTCTGGGACTATGGTAGGGTACTCTCCCCACCAAGTTTGGTGAAAATCTGTGCAAGGGCAAGGTCAGGGTTTTGTTCGCAAACAAACAAACAGACATGCTGGTGATTAAACAATCGCTGTCAGAACTCTTTGACGTAACAAAGCTTTGTGATTATTAGCACAGTTCATACATATCTTTGAAGATTGTTTGTAGCTCCAATAATACAAGAATTCAATGTTATGAAGAAGTATTATATTTATTTATTTTGTTTAGCTTTATTCTGTCCAATTTAAAATTATTTTTGGCCAATTCGTCTAATGTGCATGCCTTTGGTCTGTGGGAGGAAACTGGAGTACCCAGACAAGCCCATTCAAGTATGGGGAAAATGTAACTCTACATAGAAATACAGTTGCTGAGCCAGAACTCGAACCCAGGATCTTCTTGCTGCGAGGCAGACGTGCTAATAACTTTACCACCATGCCGGCCCATGACTTTAAAATGTTATGCGAAATTGTCATTAGTCATGCTGTATAAGAACATACTGGGGTGGCACTGTGGCGCAGAGGCCAGCACGTCCGACTCACAGCAAGGAGGCCTCGGCTCGGGCGTTTCTGTGTGGAGTTTGCATGTTGTTCCCGTGCTTGCGTGGGTTTCCTCCGGGTAATTCAAATTCTTCCCACAGTCCAATGCACAGTAGGCTGATTGGCTGTTCCAAACCACCCCTTGGTTTGAGTGTAAATGATTGTGTGAGTGTGTGCCCCTGCAATGCCCTAGCACGCTGTGCAGGGTGTACCCCATCTTCATCCAGAGTCAGCTGAGATGGGCAACAGCCTCCCCGCGACCGAGTAAGCGGCTTAAAAAATTAACTTACTGAATATGGTGTTGTTTATGATGAATATGGATTATGTCTAATTGGTCTTTCTTTCTTTCTTTCTTTCTTTCTTTGCTTCTTTCTTTCTTTCTTTGCTTCTTTCTTTCCTTCTTTCATTCTTTCTTTCTTTTATTCTTTCTTTCTTTCTTCTTTTAGTCCTTTCTCAAACCAGAGCTGTGAAACTTCTAAAAAGAAGCACCTGAGCTCTCCCCTCACCTCTTTGGATGTCAGCTCATTTCAGAGCTAATGATCCATCCACTTCACTTTAAAAGGAGAGCTGGGGAGAGAACGAGCGCGGGGCCGGGGTTCTCCGAGGGTGGCGGCTGGTGAAAAGACCTCATTCTGTTTGGAAGCGAATACAAGCACCTCCAAACTCATTTCCCTGCCGGTCTATCCAGCAGGACTCGATTAAGTTCAAGCACAGAGAGAGGAGGAGGAGGAGGGGTGGGGCGCTGTACACACGATGTCCTCTTCTCGTTCTTCTTGTCCCTTTCTCCATCCCACTCACCCTCCGCAGATAATAGGACGCATCTGACTCATCGGCCAGAAAAGGGGGAAAAAAAGGAAAAGATTTGAGTGGAGAGTGGAGAGAGGGGGTAGATAATAGCACACCTCTGCCTCTGAATGCCCAAAAGAAGGAATTATAAATGGTGGGTTATAGGAGACGACGAACAAACCTGAGTCTGTTAAATCCCTGTTACCGAGGAAACAAGAAGAGTAGAAATAAAAAAAAGTGAAAGATTCCAGGGAGAGATTCAAACTCTTTGCTTTATGTTACCATTGACGAAAAGCATAGAAAAGTGTTGTTCTACTTCTTCAGAGAATAAAGTCCGCTTCTTGTGAAAGTGCCGTGGTAATGTCCTTCAGCTGAACGCTCTTACAATGCCTCAATACACTAGCACTTCAAAATGATCGATGATGACCATTAAAATGAAAAACTTTAAACGGAATTCATGGTATTTCCACAGATGTTAGCTTTACTGTGCATCAGATTCGATACCTCACCTATTCTAAGTCACCCTGATCTCTAAGAGAATGAATTTAAATACATTTTATTACTACAGAGTTTAACTCATATATTACCAAAAAACTAAAGTTGCACTCATAGAGTACAGGGCACCACCACCAGGTTCAAATTGATTATGATGACAAGTTACTATCGAGCCTGAAAATCTGCCTTAAACTGCAGGGTTTTATAAAGTGGCATAGTTATAATGGAATGTCTCCCCCTAGAGGGTGGGGTCCCATATGTTAACACATTTTTTGCACTTATTGACCTTATGAATGAAAGTGTATGCAAGTTTGTTCAGGATTTTATCATGCAGTCTGACAGATGATAATCCCCAGATTTTTTCAGTTTATATTTGAAAGAATTGACCTTTGACCAGTTCCTGGGTGAATGCCTCTTTAGTTCACCCTTTGTTTGTTTGCCTTGTCTTCTCACATTCGTTTTCTTTTAGTAAGTATCCTGTTAAGGTCCATATACATAACTTAAATGTGTTGATACGTTGATATGAAACACACTATCATAATTTTGGGGCACAAACTACCAGTTTCATGAGTTCTGATGTAAGGTCTTGTGATTGACAGAGTCAAAGGTGTCTAATAAATCAAGAACTATCAGTCCAAAGATGATGACATGGCTGGCTGAGCTAGACGTGTAAAGCTTGAAAGTGTGAGTTGTTTGAAGAGAAATGGAAAGGAAATAGAAGAGGGCCAAACATTTAGCCTTGGTGGAATCCGTTAAAGCATTTTTATAAACTAAATATGGACATTTACCATGTTTATATGAAGGGTAGGAAGCAATTCACCACAATACAGGGCCATAAACTAAAAGCTTTTATGAGGACTAACAAAACGGTCTTGTGACTGACAGCACGAAAGACTTTGAAGAAATCAAGAAGTATCAGGAGCTAGATTGATGTCTGGGTGACCTTGCAGCCAGTCGCTTTGGTCTATTTGAAGCAAGCTGTTTGAAGCCTTAATGGTTAGAATTCTGGAAGTAATTCTGGGAGAGAATTAAGGGAAACTTAAACTGCAAGAGCAACCAACTAAGTTAATTAGTGGATAGATTCAATCTAAAATAATTACAAATGCACAGTGGTTGGTCAGTCTTCCTGTTGATCAAGAACATCTGTTGAAACAGGCAAGATTTGTCAAGAGTATGTTTGGGAGCAGGCTGAATTGGTTAGAGTACCTGTATGTGGGGAAATTGGTCAAGAGTACCTACGTGTAATAGGGTGGGAATATCTGTGGAATTGGTCAAAATCTGGCCACGTACTCAAGCTTGGTCTTTCCATGAATGATCGTGTAGGGCAGATTCCCAAACCCATTCCACAAAAGGCCGCAGTGGCTGCAGGGTTTTGTTTCAACTAAACAGCAGCACACCTTACTTGGCTCATTTAATCAATTGATCTGTCTTCAAACACTTGATCGGTGATTCTATGATAGATTGACCAATCAAGTGCATGAAGACAGATCAGTTGATTAAATGAGCCAAGTCAGGTGTGCTGCTGTTTAGTTAAAACAAAACCCTGCAGCCACTGCGGCCCTTTGTGACTTTGAGACCCCTTGATGTAGGGTATATGTGGGAGTTGGAGGGATGGGTCAAAGTTTTTCTGAGGAAGCATGAACGTTTTGAGTGTGAGGGATTGATCAAGAGTACCTGCTGGAGTGTGTGGGTTCGATCAAGCATTCCTGTAGGAGGGGGTAGGATTGATTAAAGATACCAGTGGGAGTGGGCAGGATTGCTTAGAGTGTTTGCAGGAGTGGGAAGGATTGATCAGGGATACCTGCGGGAGGGGGACGGATTGATCGAGAATACCTGCAGGAGTAGGCAGGATTGGGTGGAGTGTCTGCAGGTCTAGGAGGGATTGGACAGAGTATCTGCCGAGGTAGGAAACACTGCAGCACTTTTGTAATCAAGGGTACCACTAAGAGTTCTAAATCCTTTTGATTCCTCTGCCACCAGGGAGCATCTCTTGTCTTATCAAGAAGGCACAACATGTCCTGTCTGTGGAACTCAGTGTACCTCAATCAATACTAGCTCCCTTCTGCTTTCCTTTTCTCAAACTTCCCTCTGCAGAACAAGCAGTCTGCACTGCTGACAAGAGTATTGTGTCCACTCACCCTATCAATGAAATCACTGCCAGAGCCAAGACAGGTGCTCTGAAAAATGACTAAGGACCCCGCCCATCTGGGCAGCCACCTGTTTCAGGCTCTACCATCTGGCTGATGGTACCAAACAATTTCACTACAAGACAGCATGCTGCTACAATAGTTTTTTCCCCATGTGCTACCAACCTTTTTTTTTCAAGACATCATGATGAATTCCTCATTTTCATTCTCTTTCGCAATCTTCTCTAGGGTTTTGATGATTGTTTATATTCACATTAAATTTACAACATTCCGAGGACAAGTAGAAGGAGGCCCAGTTTTTGTCTCGGATGCTCTTATCCAGACCACTCCAGGATATTAAAACCCTTAAAGCTCAATCAGAACCCCGTTATCCTTCTAGCTGACCCCGGGTAAAGGTCGCGTGTACCATGAGAAAAGACCAAACTACACACAACCGTTCTTGTTTCCTCTTTTTTCTATTTGGAACTGCTAGTTAGCCTAATGTGCATGTCCATGGACTGTGAGAGGAAACCGTTGCCGAGCCCTGGAACTTTGTGCTGTGAGGCAGACATGCTAACCACCACACTACCGAACAAAGATTTTCCTTTTTAGTAAAAAACTTTGGAGTAGAACCTCATTAAAAAGGTATAATCATGAACTATTCATAAAACTCTTAAGGGAACCCTTATTTCTAAGAGTGTATGATGGCTGGTGTGAGGGCTGATGCGTGCTTGGCTTGATTCTTCCTTCCGCAGAGCGAATATCTGGATGTATCACACATACAATAGCTATAAACTTGTTACTTTTTCTCCCACACTAAATCCTCCATAAAATTAAATTAGTATGGTGGAAGTGCACTTTGAAGTGCAGCTCACACATGTGCCATTAGCACCCGTATCCTGCATGGTCCTGAATTATGCTTGAGGTACCGTCTGGGGGCGTGGTCAATTAGCATATTTTAAGTATTTAGGTGCAACATTTGAATTTCGATTTAGCATTTAGATGTATATTTAACATTCATTCATTCATTCATTTTCTGAACAGCTTATCCCTAATTAGGGTCACTGGGAGGCTGGCGCCCATCTCAGCCGACTCTGGGCGAGGGCGGGGTACACCCTGGACGGCTCGCCAGGCCATTGCAAGGCCATCAGTCACACAACCATTCGCACTCACTCTCACACCTAGGGGTGATTTGGAACAGCCAACTGGCCCACTGTGCATGTTTTTGGACTGTGGGAGGAAACCGGAGAACCCGGAGGAAACCCACGCGTTTAACATTTATATTTAATATTTAACATTTAGGTTGGACAAGCAAACATTTCCTTAACAGTTGCATGTAAGATGTTGTTTTAGATTTAATTTCATCTTTAATGTGAGGAGAATGTGCTAAATGTGAGAAAAAATGAGCTAAATATTGAAAATGTGTCATCTAATGCTTCTCAGTTGAATTTTTACATTTGGCGCCCCATACATACACACTGCATTACCATTCACCACCCCATCCGTCGTAGAATCAGTGCACTCAGTGGTGCTGAAAGTATAAATCTGTCAGTGGAAAAATGCCCGCACTCTCGAATGAACAATGCGTTTTAATGAGCGCTGAAGCCGCTCCGAATCCAAAACCAACCCTTTCCCAGTGTTCTGCACATCAGAGCCTCGAACCGTGATTAGATCCCACAGAAACAAAGTGTTCTCAGAGACGGAGATATATATAGCTCTCTCCTGGTACTTTGGGGTAATAGCAGTCATTGCTGGCACGTGTGTATGTGTGTGTGAAATAATATCATTTCAGAGCTAAGCATCATCTCTTGAATTAAATTACCCCCTTCTTTGAACATGCACACACTCCAGCAGACATTTATACCACCCTCAAGAGACCCCCCCCCCCAACCAAACCCATGAGCCCCTGCTCAGAAAAGGAGCTCTTTTGTTTCAGTAATCAATCTCGCCACCACACAACGCCTCATCAGCCAATTCCATTACTGCTGGGATGTTTGTGTGTGTATGTTTGTGTGTGTGTGTATGTGTGTGTGTGTGTGTGTGTGTGCGAGAGAGAGAGTGGCCATTGGAGCATCAGCCCCAAGCAGTTTAGTCATTTTTAATATTGGACGCACACAACTATTTTCAGCCTCTCAGTCATCGGAGTCTAATATAAATATCTGGGTTTGTGCTAACGGGTCACGCTTTAATAGCAGCAGCACCGCTAGTTTCAACAACGCTGACTCAGGAGTTTTAGGTAGGGCAATTTTTTTCTTTGCTTTTTTCTTTTCTTTTTTTCTTTCTTTTTTTTTTCAGAACTTCATCAGGCGCACTTTTATAAAACTATGAGCCTCATTTATCAAGCTGGACGTGAAGTGTATTTGGAAATCTGTCGGAGTGTTTACTCCCACGTCCCGAGCTTTGTGTACCTTTACACAAAGGTTACACACACCAATTAAATGATATACATTCCATCAGGAAATTGGGTCAGATTGCTTGATTCATTCATTTCTTTGTCGAATCCTATAGGGGAGGCTGGAGCCTATCTCAGCCTACTATGACGTGCTCCTGAGTCAGGGCCAACACACACACACACACACACACGCACAACCACTCCACTCCTACTTATATCTAGGGGCAATTTAGACATCATATGTATGTCTTTGGACTTTGGGATAAAACCAGAGTACGCAGAGGAAACCCACCCTCAAACACAGGACCTTTTTGATTTGAACTGGACATGTTAACCACCACACCACCATGTTGCCAGGTTGCACCTTAGTAATGAAAAAATTAAAATAAAAAAATCGATTGGGACAAAAGTAATTGCCTATGGTACAGTCAAGGCCTATGGTACCTGATGTACAGTAATGGCACAGCTGGGTATTTATAAACTGCTGTGATTGAGGCATGTTTGCTTTCTTGTGGTTGCCCTGTTGGTATTTTTAGCTCTTTTTGCCTTTTAAGGAGTTTTGTACGAGATTTTTTTTGCAAAGTGAAATGTTTGTTGATTTGGCAAAAGTTTTAGCTCAGGCTGTCTTAGGAAGTACAAACACATGACTATGTTATGCTGTGATTCTGTTCCGAAGGAAACCAAAATTCCGTGGAGTGTCCCAGCTTTTGAGCTTTATGCACAGCTTCTAGCTCGTAACATTTTGAGTGCGTGTCTTCACACCGTCTGGTACAGTGTACAAGGCATGCAGTGTGCTATTTATACAAAAAAGGGGGAAAAAAGAATAGTAAATAATGCTGCGTACCTCTCAGCCCTCATGCTAACGGTCTGGTCCACGGTTTACGGAAAGGGACGGAGCTTTCAGACTTCTGGAAAACACTGGCTGAAAGCAGAGTAGGCATGCACAAGTAAATAAAAATAGACTAGAAAAACACTCGGAGAACGCAGACCTCCATCAAGGCTGTTCGGTACCCCCTTTATGGTATTGTTAGAAATGCAGCATTTTTATAAGTGCAACATGTGTTTATTATTTGAGCCCTACAATGCAAACGTGCAGCCATTTATATGACTGCATTCCGTATAGGACCCGTCTTGAATAGGAGGCCTTGCGCTCGGATGAGAAAGTTTTAATAATTGGATTATTTTTGTGATGATTGGCATAAAAGTTGTACAGAAAAGTTAAAGGAATGAGATCGATCACAGCACCAGCACCATCGTACACAGGCCTGAAAGTTACGCTTCAGGATGGTCCGGACGCAGTAACTCGGATGTCATCTGCGCTAAAACAACCTTTAAAAATTCCCTGCATCCAGACAATAATAATAGAGTGGGTGTAGTGAACAGCAAGAAGGTCCTGGCTTTGGGTTCCAGGCTCGGCAAGGGCGTTTCTGTGTGGAGTTTGCATGTGCTTCCTGTGCTCGCATGGGTTTCCTCGGGGTACTCCGGTTTCCTCCTACAGTCCAAAGACATGAACATTAGGCTAGCTGGCTGTTCCGAATAGCCCATAGGTATGACTGTGAGTGTGAATGGTTGTGTGTGTGTTGCCCTGCGATGGTATAGCCTGCTGTTCATAGTGTCCCCCGCCTTCACCCAAAGGTGGCTGAGATAGGCTCCAGCCTCCCCGCAAGCGCAAGCGCAGTAAGATAAGGCTGTTCAGCAAATGAATGAGTCAGTGAGACACATTGGTAACGGTTAGCTCGCCCGCCTCACAGCAATTAGGTGATGGGTTTGGGTCTCGGCTTGGTGAGGGGGTTTCTTTGGAGCTTACATGCTTTCTCAGTGCTACCATGGATTCCCTCTGGGTACTCCGGTTTTCTCCTACCGTCCAAAGACATGAGCATGAGGCTAAATTGATATTCTCTATTGCCCTTAGATGTGAATGTGAGCTTGAATGGTTGTGTGTGTGTTGGCCCTGCAATAGGGTGGGGTGCTGTTCAGGGTGTACCCCACCTGGGTGGTCCCCAGCTTCACTACAACCCTTAGAGAATTGCGCAGTTCACAAAATGAATGAATGAATGGGAGGGAGGGGTTTATATTTTGCTCATATTTAGATTTCACTTAATTCTATGAACTATAATAGCTAACTGCTAATGCTGCCTTACCTGCTGGTAATCTATGCATGTTTCTACCTATCTATCCCATAATTGTTTATCTTACCGAGCATGCCGATATAAGACATTTTTGGAGCTTCCCTACGATCTTCAAAGCCATCTTCAAAGTTATGGAGATGAGCATGAAGCTCTGTTACCCGCAGCTTTCTTGAGCTTGGCTCAGCCAGACCTCCAACTATTTCCCTCCGTACCCTGAAGAGATACGGCTTTCACACCTACGCATCCCCCCATGCTCCTGAGTTTCTTTTTGAGCCCTTTTGATTTTCCTTCTCAGATGGACTGATCAGATACGGGTAGGAAAAAGAACGAGGACCAGCACGAGCCCAAGGACGATCTGTGTGCTCAGTTTGGGAGAGGTAATTTTAATTTCTAGGGTACCGTAAATTGGATGTGACGCATTCAAAGAGAGAAAGATGGAGAAAGAGAGAGAGAGAGAGAGTTTATCTGACAGTTTCTGCTTTTGAATAGATGACGTCCTAAAAGAAAACTTCAGAAGAACACTCGTCGTCCACATACGCTGCATCGCCGCTGAAGGGATCTCTAACGGCCACTCTCACAACCTGTGGGGTGCCTTTAGGTGTGTGTGTGTGTGTGTGTGTGTGTGTGTGTGTGTGTGTGTGTGTGTGTGTGTGTGTGTGTGTGTGTGTGTGTGTGAAGGAAAGACAGAGATGGATGTGTGGCTGTCAGGCTCCTCAGAGTGTTCTGAATCAATCTGCTGATCTTCTAGTTGCCAGAAGCTGGCACACATTATCACAGAGAATAGTTGACACATACACACACACACACACACACACACACACACTCACACACACACACACACAAACACACACATACACACATTCAGAGAGAGAGGGAGAGACAGAAAGAGAGAGAGAGGCATGGAGAGACAGACAGCATGTAAAAAAGAGACAGAGAGAGGGAGAGAGACAGTGACAGAGAAAGACAGACAGACAGAACAAAAGAAAGAGACAGACAGACAGTGAGAGAGGGAAGGAGAGAAATAGAGACAGATACATAGAGAGAGACCAACAAACAGACAGAGAGAGGGAGAGAGACAGACACGGAGAGGGAGATAGACAGACAGGGAGAGGGAGAGAGACAGACACGGAGAGAGAGAGAGAGACAGACAGGGAGAGGGAGAGAGATAGACAGAGAGAGACAGAACAAATGTGGGCTGCCATACATTGCAGCACCCGGACAGCAGTTAGCGTTTGGTGCGTTGCTCAAGGGCACTTCAGTCATGAAAGTGGAGGAAAGGAAGTGCAGCTCACGCCCCCCTGCCAACACACATTTTTCCTGCTGGTTCGGGATTCGAACCAGCAACCTTTAGGTCCTAAACCCCCTTCTCTAATCCTTAGATCATCGCAGCTCCAACCTTGGTTCCATCCTTGCATGGAATTCCTCCGGGTCCTCCGGGTTACTCCCACAGTCCAAAGACATGCATGTTAGATTAGCTGTCCCAAATTGCTCCTCGGTGTGAGTGTAAATTGCTGTGTGTGTTGCCCTGTGACGGTCTGCCCGGCCGTTTAGGGTGTACCATGCCTTCTCACAGGGTCAGCCGAAGACCCTGCCTGAGTACTTGGTTCAGAAAATGAGTGAGATGAGAGGAGTGAGTTTATCTTGAAAAAAGACAGACTAAGGAAGGAACGATCGAGGTGTTGACTATGAGTATTGGATCGATTGCATGCCCAGAGATTTCCCTGGTGGACTGTAGAAGTATAAAATGATTACACGTATCCACTGTTCCGTCATATTTCATCGAAACGATGCCATAAAAAATAATTAGCATTGCCTCCTCCTGTCCCAAACCCCAAACTTAAACTCTACCGTAACTTTTAATCCAAATGTGCAGATGTGTGAGGACGCTGATGGCTAAACTTTGGATAAAAGAAGTTAATAAACCTTTAAGCTGTCTCTCGAGCTTCCGTGGAAACTCATCTCGTCCCAGGAGAACTTTTATAATCTAATTAGTTTTTGCCTCGTCAATAATAAAACGTTTAAGAAGCCGAGCTGTAAAAGTGTAACATACTAAACTGTCACGAGAGCTGCACGGCTGATGATGGGATTCACTTCATATTCTCTTGATGGCTTAAACACTTTTTTTTTTTTTATTATTTCTGTCTGATTGTGCACAGGCGTCATCATTACTCCCATTAATATCTGGACCCGGAGACAAACGTCGGAAGAGTTTATCAGAACATCTCTGTGTGTGTGATCCAGCAGCTCCTGACAGACAGAGCTACAAAGACGCTCGCTCGTTCACGAGGAGGCAAAACAAAGACAAGAAAATATGCATCGCTACAAAGACTGTCAGAACCCCACCATGCACGTCTTCAACAACCGGGTTTCCAAAGACAAATCAAAACGTTGATGCTGTATCAGACTGATATTTTTAGCTGCTGTTTTATTATTAAAAAGTTGTTTGATGGAATGAAATGCAAGCATCAGATCAATCTTTTCCATCATGTATACAGTATGGGGTATGGTTGCTTAGTTACGTGACACATATGGGTTCAAATTCCAGCATGGATTTTTTTTTTCTTTTTACATTTATTTATTCATTTATAATATGCTTTTGCTTCTTCTTTCTTTTCTTTTCTTTTTTTCTTCTTTTCAGGAGTTTCTGAGAGCTGTCGGGTTTTCTACAGTGCCATGTTAATCTTTGTTAGTCTCTTTATTCAGTTTTAAGACATCTTCATTCAGGACAAACCGATTTTCGAAGTAAATAAAGTAAATAAAAAGCATGTGATTATTGAAATAGTGAAAAGAGATTAAAAAAAAACACTCCCAAATCTTCCTAAACATACCTTTGAATAGAAAATCAGTAAATTCCTTTGCAGATTTTAAGTAGTGAAGACTCGTATTTGGACCTTGAGGAGATCATGAAAATGAAGACTTAAACATCACTTATCTATCAAATGATAAAATATCATTCATTCATTTTCTGAACCGTTTATTCCTAATTAGGGTCGCGGGGAGGCTGGCGCCCATTTCAGCCGACTCTGGGCGAGGGCAGAGTACACCCTGGAGAACTCGCCAGGCCATCGCAGGGCAGAAACACGCTGACGGCTATGCAGCTACTCTTGACGAAACCATCAGCAATGGTTCTTTTACATTCCTCCCACCATAGACAGTGAGAGACACGGCCGGCGTTTGATAACCCAGTTAGCTGCACTGGGAGGACAGCAGTGACAACCCGTTGATAGTTGGGCTTGAACCCCCGACCTTGGGATCAGTAATCCAGCACCCTACCACCAGGCTTCCACTGCCCCAATATGTTAATATTTATTGTTTATTACTTGCTACCCTCCAGATTTCAGTGATGGTACAGAGAACGCTTTCCATTATATTAAACCTGCTTGGTGTTTGCAAGCACATGGTTCTGGCATATCAGTTATTAGAGACACATACAGCACACAATGAACCCACTGCTCGAGCCGGCCCAAGGTGTTTTTTTTTTTGGCTTGCTTTTGTTTGGTTGTTATTAGCCTACTCAAATATACATCACTGTATACAGTTATTTTTGTATTCCAATAATTTATTCTTACTTGTTTACCCTCAAAGCCAATACTGCTGCTAGTCATGAATATATGAATAGATTTGAATCATAAGACACTGTACCTATTTTCTCTCTAGTGTTGTTTCCATGCAGTGTTGTTTCACACAGGGCTGGTTTAGATGATTCTGATGAAATTGTAACATTTTTACCTATAAATATTTATCACAATTCAGTTATCAACAATCTGTGACTCTTTGTTTTCGAAGAAAACACAGTAAACATTTCACAACTTCATTATTATATTTGTCTTCCAAGTTGAACATGCTAATGCTAATAAGGAAAAATATCTTAACATTAAAGCAGTCACTTTAACAATTTTAGTGGAAATCCATTCATCATTCATTTTCCGAACCACTTAATCCTATTAGGGTCGCAGGGAGGATGTCGCCGATCTCAGCCGACGATGGGCAAACCCTTGATACACCCTGAACAGCTTACCAGACTATCACAGGACCAACACGCACACAATTTACAACAACCAATTCGCCTAATGTGCATGTCTTTGGACTGTAAACAAAGCATGGGGAGAACATGCAAACTCCAGACTGAAACGCCTTCGCCAAGCCCAGGACACAAAGCCAGGACCTTCTTGCTGTGAGGCGGAGGTGATAACCAGTACACCACCATGCCACCCAGAAACCTTACCTTTAATTTTTAAATAAGTTCCATCTCCAAACACAGGGACTGGTTTCAACACAGTGCAGTAGTACATGGCTTCATCAGACTGAACAATATTTAAAACAGTCAAATTAAAGCAGTTTGCAAATATCTCGGGTCGGAAATGAGACCCTTGGAATCCTGGGAAAAATGTTTCTCCGAGAGGTTTATATCCTGTGACCATAAGCTGAGGTGGTGTTCTGCTGGGTTGCTTGAACCAAGCTATTATTTCCTGTCTATCTCTATTAACACAACACTGTAGAGTAGCCGAGTCTCCAATATCTACACTGAGCTCTTTATCAGGCTGATATATTGATGATGGGACGGAGTGTGTAGTAACCCAGCATCTACCAGGCTGTACTGGATCTGGAAAAAACAAATGCGTGGGTTACTCAAATAATTCATATAAAGTGATTTAGGGTAATACAGATGCCAAGATATGATATACATATATAAAATAAAATACATCAAACATCAAACCAAATCGGAATGTTTTTTCATATTACTTACACATGGTGCTGAAGATCAAACTTAAAATCCAGAGATCTGTCATTTTTAATTACTCAGAAAATCTAAAGTGTTAAAATAGATGCTTTTGTAGCCCAGGTAAAATTTATATTCGTACTATAGGAGGTCTGTAGTGACCATGCCCCTGAATATTGCATGTGGCATGTCTTTCTTTCTTTTTTTTTTAAGCATTCTTAACAGGCACGTGACATTCTGATCTGCCTACACCTACACCACATATGTCTCTATTTGTATTTTGGTCTTGCACAGAGACATCATGACAAAGATATAAAAACAAAATGGAAACTGTGGTTTTCTTGAACACTCATTTGTTCCTATAGCAATGTCTTATTGATGTTTATTTTAATTACCTTCATAATTCAACACCTGTGCACAAAATCTCAAATAA
>JBCNYG010000016.1:16890765-16902128 GCA_039654305.1 Porochilus rendahli | reverse complement strand
AGTCCAAATACAGTGACATTAGTTCAACAGGTTAATCTTTAAAATGTAAAAAAATAACACTGATGCAAAGTAAACCCCAGTTCTGATGGTACCATTTTTGGGACAGATCTAGTTTGTGAATGTGCAGTGGAAAAACACCCAATAATTCCTTATCATGCAACTGTATTTACATAAGGTATTTAGGCAACCAATGAATCATGATACAACTATATAAAAAAAAGCTTATCTTTATGACTTTCCTTATAATTACTGTATACATTACAACTGATCATGTTATAAAAATCATAACCTAGTAGTTATATTACACATAATGAGAGTTTATGATTGATAAGGTGTGGCATAAAAACCCTAATCACTGGTTGACGCACCTGCAAAAAACTGAACAATCTCCTCTTTGCTGCAGCCAAAGGGCAGACCTCGAAGCCTGACCAACCCATCCCCTGCTGTGTCCGAACAGTTTGGACCATTGTGCTTTACAACCCAGTCCATCTCCACATTGTTAGACTTGAAAACTGAAACAATAAAACACTCACTCAGTACCTGGTCATGCCACACACATACGTTTTCGCCCTCCTTCCATTCAACCTTCACCTTCTACATAACGGTGTCCCATGGTTTCTCGATCCTTCTTCAAGGCGATCTCCAGGTCTTCCTCACCTTCAAACTCCACGAACGCCTCTCCGCTCGGCCGCCCTTCTCGCGTGTAGGTGAAGTGTATGCTGGAGCTGTTGTTCGCGATCTTACATTCTGCAACACAGGTCAATCTTGATGTTTTCATTTGCATCAGAACGAGATCATAACTAGCAAAGCAGAGTTTACGTGTTTTACCTGAGAAAAATCTCTGGACTTCATCCACAGAACAGGACCATGGCAATCCTCTCACCCGCACCACGAAACCCTCTCCATCTGCCATGCTTAACGTAGACTGAGATGACACCGATTCATTAAGCCTTGCAGTACAATCTGCAACCATCCGAATACCGCTTACTAATACATTACATGGGTTCCTCATTTGAATAATTTCCACCTATCTTCAGAGATCCACCCTTAAAATGTTATAAAAATGTTATAGGCTGTGGTCTTATCTCACCATCTATATACCTGCATCTCGGTCCAGTATACCATAGCAGTCAGCCTCCTGGGTAGAGGGCTGGTGGCAGTATAATAGCCAATACTTGGCTATTGCTTCTACCCAGTGCTAACAACCTCACTTTCTATCTTAGCTAGCAGGCATGCCATACAGATACATTAGAAAACTAGTCAGCTAGCAGTTGCCAAGTGTCAGAACATTTGAATGTCCCTCATGATTTTATAAGACTTCGAGAAGTTGGATTAGAACTTGGATATCTGAGCAGACACACAGCTGACACTGGTACCATTGTTTCCCCTTTACCCTCAATCTTAAGTCTCATTAATTTGTGAACTTGGGAACAAGATTTCATCTACTATTTGTAATTCTAAATGTGCTTTCAAGTGATCTTGTGTCACGGTCCGATGTTTGGTTCAAATTTGATAACCAAGAAAAGTAGCTTTAAATGATAACACCTACAGTGTATAATTTTAGAAGCATACAAAGTTTTTTCTGATGTCTCACTGCAATATATACAGTTTTCATTTAACATGCTAGAACTACACCTGACATATCGAAAGTACATTTAACGATAACATTTATAAGAATTATATTTTATTCTTCCTGTGTACTTGCTTAGATTGAATTCACA
The DNA here is from genome assembly GCA_039654305.1 of Porochilus rendahli. Taxonomy (NCBI): domain Eukaryota; kingdom Metazoa; phylum Chordata; class Actinopteri; order Siluriformes; family Plotosidae; genus Porochilus; species Porochilus rendahli. Next base: position 16,900,407 of record JBCNYG010000016.1, on the reverse strand, counting down.
TTAAAAGTATATCTTTAAAGTCAAATGAAATATGATCAGTTTCGTGTTATGAAATGTCATTTCAGACTCGTAAAAATCACAGTTTTAATTTACATTATCTGGTCAATTTAAAATAAACAAAAGAGCTCATTTTCTCAGCACTAAAAATAAAATATCTACGTTTTTTAGTTAAGATAGCCATGAGGTTTAAATACCATTTTTCATGCTATGTAAGATGAATACAAGTAAAAGACCTGTGGTTGATCTGGGGAAAAAATGTCCAAATGCTTAATTTGGAAACCAATGCATTGCATCATGGGATGCAGCAACTAACACTACTATTACAACTACAACGTGAGCTGCATAATCCAAATTTTGGCCACAATCCTAACTGATATACTAACAAGCTGTACCCAGTACAGAATACCCTACACAGTCTTTGTTTATAAAAATCACAACACAGCCAAACAAGAAATCCGGGTAGGATGACAATTTTCCAAACGTGTTTCCAGCAACATAAGACTTTGTGCTAATGCCAATGCTCACGCCATTTCTTTCTGATCATGTCCTACAAATCTTCCAGGTAATTCAGAAAAAAATAAAGAATTAAAAAACATTGCTGATTGCGCCTTTAATGCAACCATTAGGCCAAATTCCATAAAAAAACGAATGTTATGCTGCATGAGGCTTGTTATTACAGCCGGTTCATCACCTTTATATAATCAAAGGAAGTCGTTTAGCATCTAAAATACACATTACAACCCTGGAAAAGCAAAGTCATACCTGAATAAAGCAAAAGGATATATTTAAAGGAGGGGGAAAACTAATATTTCGATCCTTTTAATTGTGTGCCAATTTCTCCGGTTAGCTATGGACGCTAAGTACAACCCGCATTTTTTATTTGATTAACATATTATATTAAAGGTTCCTTAAACAAACCTAGTGTTTAATGTTTCCCAAAAACATAACAAATGTCACGGTACCCATATTATTACGTGTAACTATTCGAAGTACCTTTACTAGCCAATTTTCTCTCCACCAGCTAATTGTTTGAAAATGGTGAATGTCTTTCTTCGAGCAGAATACCAACACGCGTGCGTAAACACGTAATGCGCATGCGCCGTCCAGACTGAAACCTGAATCTATAGACTTCCCTGAGTCGATTCCTTAAAATCAGCCACCGTCGCAGAGAAATAGAAAGTTTGTGTTCTTATATCATTCTGATCCTGGGGTAGTTAAATTTAGAGCTTGTTTATTGTCATTTCATAGTGGGCTTTTTACTGTAATATCATAAAAAATGACTTGCGTTGTTGTCTTATTGTGACATCAGAAGTAACTGCCTGCTAGTATGAACAAGCTGAATCAGAATCAATGTGTAGAATCGGCTCCAGAAAATTTAGATTTGCACTTTCATTTGTGGCATTTTGGCAGACACCCATATCCAGAGCGACTTAAGTTTATAATTTTTTATGCAACCGACGCTTAAGGACCTTGCTCAAGGACCCAACAATGGTAGGTTGGTGGGACTTCTTAACCACTGAGCCACCACTGCCCTCAGAATAGACTCGATTCAAAGAGTCGACCCCAAACAAAGCTGTTCACGACAATGTATGGTATGAACGAGATGAATCAGCTTCTGAATGGCTAGTCGCTTCTGGACATACTTTGACTTATGACTGGTTCAATTTATAGTGTAAAATTAGTATAAAACACCTGACTCTGTATCGGCATAAGGATTCGGCTCTAAAGATTAAGTTTGACTTTTGTGCCTTTGTGCAGTGCATTGATCCAGAGAATCGATTCCTTGTGATCTGTACACTACCGTTCAAATAAACCTCTAGCAAAATGGTCGTGCTTACTGTTTTGATCTAAATGGTAATGGGACTGATTGTGTTGGTTTTTTTTTGTTTGTTGTTTTTGCTTATTTTAGACATTTAATCCGTCTGCTTAGCCTACAGGAAGCTAAACGAAATGTAAATAATATCTAAGAGAGCCCAGATTCAGCAATGGCGGACACGACTCTATATAGAGCACGTGGTGGATTCTGTTTTTACTTTTGCACAAGCGCATCCCCCTCCAATCACATGATCTTAGTCACGTATTCAGGGTTGCCAGATTGCACAGTATCTACTTCCATGTTGAACTTTGCAACTTCTTATTAGATATCAGTAAAAAAAAACAATATATTATCCATCAAATTGAATGAGGTTATAAGAAAACAGCAAGCATAATTATGATATAGCCGTGTTTCTTCTGTTAATTTTGTTCAGAGGCAAAAATAAATACACAAGTTAATGCACGGCTAATCTTTGATAAATCTGAGAGCAAATCTGATGATATATGTTGCTGGCGTCGCCTGTTTTGACTGATCACCTTTCAATACAAAACACACCCCTGCTTCGATTAGCATGAGGTATTAGGCTCATAATAAGTGAGACACATCTCATGTCTTAAATGTGATAATTTATTTGTTTACTTTTGCCCCTGACAAGTACATTCAACCCTTCACCTGAGGTCATGAAATTTGGTAGAGACCGAAAGAACGAGATCACAGATACAAACGGCTGATTTTTCTTCTGAGAGTGTCTGGGTTCAGTCTTAAAGATAGGGTGAGGTGCTCAAACATATTGGGGGTGTCGGGGTGGCGGCTCCTCCACATCAAAAGGAGTCAGTTGAGGTGGTCCGGGCATCTGATTAGAATGCCAGTCAACAATGAACCCCGTCATGATGTTCACTGGTGAACATGGTGTACTTGACTTTTTAGAAATGTATAATCATGATCTTTATGACTTATTCTGCAAACAGCTACCAGTCTATAAGATGATGAGCGTGGCTGTGATTTTAGTTGAAAACCTGATGCTTAAGAAGCCGATCAATTTGAGCACAGACGCGGACGTGAATAAGCTTGAAGGAGTGAAACATTAAAGCCCTGCTGCATCACCTTGTTTACGTAGCGGTTAAGGTAACAGGCGGAAATGAAATCAGCTATAGAAGGTATAAAGAAAGCAGGTTATGCAAAAAAAACACTGTTTTTTCTGCATTAAGATTATGAACAGTATTTTTTTAAATGAAACAAACCTCCCAATCTGGCAACCCTGATCAGCACGTCCTGTCTGTTGGTGTTAAATATCCACACACACACCCAGACACCCAGCTTTCACAAGTGTTCCTGCTGTGGAAAAATACAACTAAGTTATGTGCTCCTGCAATTATACCCTTGTAGAAAGCTTGGTAGTTTAGCTGAAAACGTCCAATCAGAGAGAAGAAAGTGAAGAAGAAGTCAGAGCAATATAACATCAATAGAATTATAAACAGGTTGTGGGACAGCTGTATTGTCTGCTTGTTCTACTGAACTTTCCAGGTTTATTCATCCACAATGTCAGCTAACACACAGAAGTCCAGGAGCTGTCCCATCCCGACCCGTGTGATCCAGCTGAAGGACTGGTCTCAGCTTCCAGACCTTTACAGCCAGACTCCTGGAGGAACCTTGTTCTCCACCCCGCCAGGAGGTGCGCACATGCTTCTTCTTCCCTAAAAAAGGAAGTACAGTGCTAGGGGCTTTCAACATGAAGTGTGCATAAGATACACAATTCCAGCTTTTCATTTTAATATTTGAAGCTTGTTCGGGGTCCAGAACCAAAACCACAACAAATGGTGGCCATTTCAACAGCAGCATGTAGTGTTTTTTTAAGTACTTGTCCCTTTATATGGACAGAAAAAGGAATAAAACGCCATAAATGAGTTCTACAGCACCCTACTTTAATTAATGACCCATCATGAAAGGGTTCCTTATAATGGTTTGTTATCAAACAGAGCAACTGGTACTTTTACATAACAATATGATATGCTATCTATTCATAGCTTGTTTTTTTCCTAGATATACCACAACACACTCCTGAGCTGATACAAAAACAAAAACCATTCGATGATCCCTTCCACCGATCGTTCTCATTAGTGTTCCTCTTTTTATCCGACAATTCTTTGTCTTTTCTTTTCTTTTTTCTTCTGTAATGGCTGTTCCAGCAGCACTGTGCCAAGTAGGAGGGATTTTTCTTGGAAAGCCATCCTTTTTTCATCCCACAGCTGTTGCATTTCAGGAATAACCCAGAACTATTTGTCCTGGATGAAAAATGTGGGCCTGCGAAGAAATGTTATGCTTTAAGATCAAATCACGTGACTTGTTGTGACAGAAACGTGAGAAATAACATCTAAACTCTACCAACAGCTTGTAAATAATTTATCATGGTGGAGTAATCATTCACCCACTCTTTCTCTCACTCCACTTAATCCTACTAGGGTTACATGGAGACTGGAGCCTATCTCAGCCGACTCTGGACAGCACGCCAGACCATCACAGGGCCATCACACACACTTGGGGTACACCTTAAGCAGATCACCAGACCATCGCAGGGCAACACACACAATCATTCAAACTAACATCCACATCTAGACTCAACTTGAAACAGCCATGTAGACTAATGTGCATGCTTTTGGACGGTAGAGCCCGCCACTCGAATCCAGGACCTTCTTGTTGTGAGTCGCACATGCTAACTCCTACACCGTTGTGGCACCATTGATGGAGTGATTTGTTACATTTTACTCAAGGTCTTCATCAACCGATGGTCCACTACTGGTCTGTTCTGAGTGCACACTGAATAAAAACACAGCTATGGTTCTCTAGGTGGGCAAGTGGCTTGGAATGAGCCACACAACACCATTCCTGCCAGTCAGCATCATGATAAGTTTGTGCTTGTGCTGATTTATCTGATTGGCTGTGGTTGATGTTTCTGATTGGCTGGAGGGAAGATGGAGATGTTGTTGGTGTCACTTCCTTGGCAATAGATGTCTACGGCTTGGGGATGGAGCTTCTGGAAAAAAAAAAAAGTCAAACCTTCTGCCAGAAGACCCTTTATGAATTGTGTTGCTCTCAGGGCATACACTCTTTCTTGTCAGTGTCATGGGCCGATCTTGACATAGCATGAACAGCATCCACAATAGCTACCAACCAGGGAGGGCGAAGGACCTCCTCCACCTTGGTTGGTAGAGGTTGTGGGACGGGGGAAGAAATATCCATGAAACATTGGCGAAAGAAACCCGTCTCATCTCGGAAAACCTTCAAACAAGAGAGATTTTTCGCCAATTTGATCACGCCTACATACTATAAGAAAAAAAGTATAGACTCAGTGTTAGGTAGCTAGTTTCATCCGCAGACTTCATGACCTGTTCCTGTTTTTGCAACTTGTTCCCTTTCTTTCTCGTGCTGTATCCGGGAGCCTTCTCATTCGGGATAAATCGAAATGTTATCCAGGATGATTTCTGTGAATCCGTGGTGTTAACAGCACTCTATCATTCAAACTGAATCCTAATCAAGAAAAAGTCGTAGTGCAGTTTGTACAGAAGTAAAGCAGAATCTTGGTGTTTATCAAGCCTTGCTCGCGGTGTCTCCCCTCCGTCACCCTCACAGTACACAAAACAGACGTGGTTGCGTAACATGTTTTTCTGCCTCTTAATAGAGAGTATAGAGTACAACCAGTAGCACCGACACCCCCTCCCCCCACCCACCTAGCCAAACTTGAAACAGTGTGTAAAAATTTCTGCACTGCGTTTAAACTTTACCTTGATGATGAAGTGAAATTTGCTCTTTGTGTGTGTGTGTGGCTCGTTTGTACACATGCAGACCTTGCGTAACCTCCATGTGGTCTTGCCTGCTTCAAAATGGCTCCCTCCAGCTCGAACATGTGCTCCCATTTCCTAGAACTCCCAACACAGACACCAAGGACGGCCTCACCGGCTTCTCTCATTTCCATTTTGGCGAGTCCTTATCAAAAATCCCAGCGCAAGTTATTCTGAAGCAGTTTTTTTCACGCTGAGAGCTCTGTCGTGTTGAATAGACACAGAGAAGTGAATGGAAATCATTAGTGCTGTTTAAATGTAATCCTGGGTGAAATTATTCAGTAATGTCAATTATAATTATGTTTTAGAACTGCAGTATTAAAAATATTACTGATATCATTAATAACAATGTAATAAACTGATTATTGACTAGTAAACAGTGAAAATGCATTGGGTTTTCTTACTAAATAGACATTGCTCTCTGGGGATGAAGGTTACTAAGTGTTTTCATGGCCATAAAAATATTTTTGGATCATAAACACGTGCTGAGAGTCTGCATGTTCTGGGCTTTTTATGATTGCAATTCCTTTTCTTTTCTTTCCTTTTAAAAAAAAAATAATAAATAGATTCTTGCATTTTTTATTTTTCATTTTGCTTTCATACTGTTGTATGTGTTTTTTTGTTTTGGGAAAAAAGATAAATCTATTTGTACTATATTTATATTATATTCGTATTATGTTTATATTATATTTGTTTTTTATTGGTATTATATTTGTATTATGTTTATATTATATTTGTATGATATTTATGACTAAAACACCATATGCCAATGATTCGTTTTGAATAAATGTAAATCTGTTTCCTTTATTCTGTTTAAAGGGGATAAAACTTTAGCACTCAGCTGTACTACTGAAGTTTCTTCCTTTCACTGTCGAGGTGAATCTTTCTATCTACAGGCACTCGTATCATTTACGACAGAAAGTTCCTGCTTGAGTGTAGGAACTCGCCGATCGCTCAGACCCCACCCTGCTGCCTGCCCCAAATTCCAGGGGTGACAGTTCCTTCCAATCACCCCCTGGGCAAACTGGAGGAACTGAAAGAAGAGCTTGAGGAGGACAACAAGGATGCAACAGGTACTGAAATTAATTGCCTGAAGATTAACAGTAATTGAGGAGGGGTATTATTGCAGTATATATAAATGTGATAAATGTCTAAATTTCTGTAAAATACATTTTGGGTCATGTGCAGTACTCAAAAAGTCAGTTTGGTGCATTTAAAGGTACAGTTGTTAAAATTCTAGCGCCATCTAGTGGTGACGTTCCCGACTGAAATTTTATTTCTGCCCACTACACACATAACAGGTTCAGTCTGCAGTGTGTCGTAAACCCTTATGTAGATGTAAATGTGCTAGGGTGCCTTAGCTTGTGAGTAAACATGACACACGTGTGTAACCTGTTTCCTCTTGTAGCCGACGACAGCCAGTTCGAGATGGACATCTGAGCTTGTGATGTGCCTCCTGTGGAGAACGCATTTCTGCTGGGACGCTGCTACACTTCCTCATCAAACCAGCTCTCACTGGATTCACTCAAGTCCATCTGAAGTTTTTTTTTAAGATATGCAACGTTATAAGCACTCAGAGGGTGTTTGTTTTATCTGTTTACAGCATTATTTCAGGTATTTTTCATCAGTCATCAGCAATATACGAAGAAAAGAGACTGAGGGTGTCTGTGCATCTTTTAAATGATTCTTATTGTACATATGGTACTGTTTTTTAAGGAAAATAATTAGACTTAATTAGAAAATTGGGGATAATATGGTAAATACATTTTATATGTATTAAATCCTGAGTCGATTTTCCGTAAGACAGTGCTCGATACAGTGAAGTAGAGCTAAATATGCGGTATAAGGGTGAAAAAAGGGGAAAAAACTGTAGTTATTTTTTTCCTTATACCACACCATATATATATATGTATGTGTGTGTGTGTGTTTGTATTTCAAACTTTTCCCTTATAATAATATTAATTTAATGATCTGACAAACATGCCAAAATGAATCGACAACCAACAGATTTCTTTTTACTTAATTTCATTTACTCCAACTTGTATTTTAATTTTTATTGAGATCCTCTTCAGATGATCGTTTGCTGAAATTTTATTACTTTAATTAAATTGAGACATACACACCTATCATATGAGTCATGGTGTTTCTTACTGCAGGCAGAAGTGGTCTGCAGTTAGGGTGCTGGCTTACTGATCCAGAGTGTGGGGGTTCACGCCTCACTATTGCCTGGTTGTCACTGCTTTACTGCAGCTAACTGAGTTATTAAAGGCCGGCCATGTCTTTCAGTGTCTGTGGTGAGAGGCGTGTAAGTCTCTGCCGACTCTGGGAAAGCAGAGCACATGCTGGTAGCTTGCCAGAGTAAGCAGAGATGGGCACCAGCCTCCCGTGACACAAATTAGGATTAAGAGGTTCAGAAAATGAATGAATGTTTTTACTGAAGTTTGTTCAACAAATAATCACTCACTTATTTGCCAAGCTGCTCAATCCTACCACTTGGGTTACTGGGAGGCTGGAGCCTATCACAGCCGACACTGCGTGAAGGTAGCGTACACTCAGAACAGCTTACCAGACCATCACAGGACAACACACACAACTATTCACACTTACATTTAGGAACAAAACAGCCAATTAACCTGATTATGATTATTATTATGACAATGTATTAATTACGCAAGGAAAATTATTGCCTCTGCATTTACCCCATCCAAAGTGAGCACACACACGTAAACAGTGACCCACATTCACAGAACTGCCACACACATTGGGGCGTTGGGGGTTGGGTGCCTTTATCAAGGGCACTTCAGCCATGAACGTGAAGGAAGGGGAATCAAACCAGCGGCCTTTCGGTCCCAAAGCCGCTTTTCTAACCATTAGGCTAAGGCTGCCCCTAACGTGCATGTCTCTGGCTGTGCTAGGAAACCTGAGTACCTGGAGTAAAGCCATGTAAGCACAGGGAGAACATGCAAACTCACAGAAATGCCCTCGCCGAGCACAGGACTCAAACCCAGTACCTTCTTGCTACGAGGCGGGCGTGCTAACCATTACGCCACTATGTTGCCCGACAAAAAAATTTTTTTATTTATATTAAAGATTAAAATTTTTAGTTTGACAAAAAAAAATTCTTTCATATTTAAAAACACAAAGACCACAATGTGTAGATTTCTTCAAATTTTCTGGGATGGCATTTTGTTGAATTTCTAGGATTTCAGAATAAGTGATCGTGGCAAACCCTAATATCTTATTTTCACCATTTTGATTTAAGTATTATCTCGATTTTGGGAAGTGGATAATGTTCATTATCCTGTCATAAATTGAGAAGAATTGACTGGCAGTAGAGTCAAGGTACTATCTGTTACATGTTGCAGGGTGTACTGATGCCATTCCGTAGATTGTTTTTTGTCCCGACACGGGACAAAGGCAGATTATTCGCTCATTCAGAACTGCTACAATAGAAAATTATAACCCTGACCAATCATCTTCAAGAATACAATAAGTGTGTAGTCTTAATGATACTGTATGCTGACTAAACCTCTGATGTGCTCTTAAGTCGAGGTATAAAATACTGAACAGTATTAGACATGCCACAGAGATCTTAAAAACCAAGTTTATTTGCAAATTGTCCAAGATACTGCAGGAATGAGTTTCCAGTGAAACAGATAAAGGTGTATGTGCTGAGGTATAATTTTACCACTACAAAAGCCTTTTTTTTAGTAATTAAATTAACAAGACAGAAAGGGATCTTCTAGAAAACTAATATGGGTCAAACAAAATGCAAAAGTTTATTGGCTGTAAACAAACAAAAAAACAATCAAAAGAAACCTCACAATCCCTTTTTGTATCACTGCAGACTTTGCGCCATGCATCTTAGCAGCAACACAGAGCACATGAGAAAAGAAAAAAAAAAAAAAAAAAAAAAAAAAAAAAAAAGGAAAAACCTAGGCACAAACACCAACAAAAATGTATTCTGAAAAGGGTTTTTTTTTTTTCAAA
>JBCNYG010000016.1:16875086-16890665 GCA_039654305.1 Porochilus rendahli | reverse complement strand
TAGATTAAAAAAGGGACCAAAAAGTAAAGGAAAAAGAACACTTCCGTTTTTGGAAAGGGAAAAGGGACACAAAAAAAAAAAAATTTGGAAAAGGAAAAAAAAAAAAAAAAAAAAAAAAAAAAAACCAAGAGTGAAAAGTGACATTTGCTTTCCCCGGTTTCTCAAGTGTGGTCTGTACAAAAATGGAGCAGAAGTCCAGATTCTGCCTACATCCAGTAAAAATAAAAAGACTGAAGCCCAGGGTTCGGCTGGGACCAGGTCACAGGCTCCTGTACGGCATCACCTTAAAAAAAATTAAAAATAATAATCAAATGAAATAAAATAGAATCAGACAAAAGGGGTGGAGTTAAGGCACAAATTAAAATCAAAACACATGACATACCTGCACATGATCAGTATGGTTTGTAGTTACTCTGATGGCCGCCACGTCTTGGAGTTTTTCCGTAGTTTGTGTTGCCCTGGTCTGGAAAGGCAGGAAAAAAAAAAAAACAATAAAAATACAATACATTAATTCTCAATTTCAGGGTTTAAAGTGATCCAAAGCTGATCTCTCTTACTGTAGTCATAGCCGCCACCATAACCATAGTAGCCTGCTGAGTAGTCATAGTTCCCGTAGCCCCCGTATCCACCGTATCCTTGCTGCCCGCCGTAGCCATAGCCCTGGTTCCCATAGCCCTGGTTCCAGTAGTTATTAGAACCCTGGTTCCAGTTCTGACCCTGACCTGCAATCATGTACATGTCAGAGTTTAACATGTGATTTCTGAACCATTGTCCATTTTCCAAATTTTTTGGCTTAGCTGATATACAGAAAATAACAGGATGAGGATTTATAACGATCACTTACCACCACCACCACCACCACGTCCTCGGCCTCTGCCCCCACCTCCAAAGCGCCCGCCATACTGCTGCTGCTGATACACCTCCTTCGGTTGGGCAATTTTGATCTCGCACTGACAAAAAGACGACACAATAAATCAAAAATCCCAAGTCATAGTTTAGTCTTCAGTTAGCATTTTAGTCCCAGTGCATAGCCTCACCAGGCTCTCTTTGCCATTTGCGTCCTGGGTTCCGCTGACGTTGTGAAATTTCTTCTCCATGATCGTCTTCACTGGGTCGTCTTCCTTAAAGGTTATGAACACAAACCCTCGCCTCTTGCTCGTCTTTGGATCCATAGGAAGTTCGATGGTCTCAATCTGGAACAAAGTAAGATTTCACATTCATGTACATTTTGAAAATATTAGGCGCATCCAGTCACATCAATGATGAGGCGGTACCTCTCCAAAGGTGCCAAAGTACTCGCGGATCCTTTCTTCCGTCGTTTCTGGGTTCAGCCCTCCGACAAAGATTTTCTTGACTGGCTCCTTCTTCATGGCCATGGCTTTCTTGGGGTCAATCTGCCTTCCATCAAGCCGGTGTTCCTTTTGTGCCAACACCTGGAAAGCGGAGAAGAATCCAGAGGCTTGTCATTTGGCCTTTAGGTGAAAATGCAGAGTTAAGTCTTGGAGTGCTTGGACGGTCGCTCGGGGGGGAAAAACAAAAACAAAAAAAAACTTACTTTTTCTACACTTGCCGAATCTGTGAACAGAATGAACCCAAATCCTCTTGATCGTCCAGTGTTTGGGTCGATTTTAATGGTGCAGTCTGTCACATCACCAAATTTAGAGAAGTAATCTTTGAGATCCTTTTTACTAGTATCCCAGCTGAGTCCCCCAACAAACATTTTCCTAGAGAAATAAAGTATCCGTACTTTAACATAAAGATAATAACAGTAAGGGGGATTAAGAGGAGGGTGGAATAACCGGAAAAGATGCATTGATTCTAGGTTGAGGTGGCATTTCGGAAAGCCATGTGGTGGAATGTAGGGCAATTAACAAAAGATGGTAAACAAACAAGACTAGAACGACACGAAATGGACAAAAAAACCTGAGTGCATGGCACTAGAACTCAGACAGCATTATACATTTGGCAAATTTCACTATCTTCAATGGCAATACTGGCCAAGAACGTACGATCTGTTCATCCTAAGCAGCACGTTTACCCCAATAGGGTCAAGATGAATCTCAGGATCATCAAGTCTCACACACACACACAACCATCAAGCCACAACCTGGCATGCATTATTACTAGCACTACAACTAATCAAATACAAAGACAGGAAGTGTCACATTGTTAGGTGTAACTTCCACCTGGCTCTCTCCATAGCAGAACTGAAATTGGCATTACTACATAATGTATTTTGATACATATTATACTGCCACCCAGAGCCCTTATTCACATGTGCTCTGGACAATAGCAGACATCTCACACAGGTTTTAAATAATCAGATTTGGGACAGAAATACAAATTTAACTTAATGTGTAATTGAAATCCACTATGCATGAAACAGACTCTAGGCCCCCTCTTACCCAATATACAGCCGAAATTGGTGCTAATGTACATTGCTGTCTTGATGCATGTGAAACTGCCCCCCTAGTTCCCTTGTTCACATGTGATTTGGACAGTGGAAGACATTGCACGCAGGTTTTCTAAATCAGATTCAGAGCAGAAATACAGCTCTGACAATGCACATTTGAAATCCAAACAGCATGAAAGCGACTCCAAGTTGAGTGTTCCCCGGAACACAGCTGAAATTGGTGCCAATATATTTTGTGGCTTGCTACTGCCCTGCTAATTCCCTTGTTTACATCTGGTTTGGTCGGTAGAAAAAATATCATGCAAGTTTTATGATTTTTTTTAAGCAGAAATACAGCTCTGCGTGTATGTGGAATCCAAATCCAAGGTGCATGAATTCGACTCCGAGTCGACTCTTCATATCCCAACGTGAGGAAAGAATCGACTCTGTGGCGCGAGTGCACCCATCCCCCTATGAAGGAAACGCATGGCGCCAACAAAAGACGAGCAACCACACTCACACAAAAAAACCTCACGTCTGCACAATAGTACTAAATAACATGAAACATTACTATGGCTGTTCTAGCGTTACATACCCGGCATCTTCTTCACTTTTACTCGCTTCTATCCGGCTTCCATCTCCGTCCTGAGTGCCGTCTCCAGCTCCATTGTTCTCCTCTGCTTGGGCCTGCATCTCTGCACCCGCGCCGCCGTCATCGTAACCCTCTGCTCCGTTCTCTTCGCCTTCATACCCGTTCTCCGCCGTTTCCATGAACTGTTGTTCTGTGTCCGCCATAACGTGTTTACAATCTGAGGTGAAAAACAGATCGACAATTAAAAAAAAAAAACACGTTGAATAACAAAGATCGCGTGCACGTTAGCTCGCGCTACCAGACTGGCCACCATCTTGATTAGCTTAGCTTAGCAAATCCATAATTTATTATTTTCGTACGATTATGTTGAACACACAGCGTACAGTACGCGTCGACATAAACTAATAAGAAGTCCCAAAACACTTTCGAACGAGCAACGTTATATTTTACCTTTAGTAAAAAAAATATAAAAAAGGGAATTCTTCAGCGGCTCAAAAGATTAGCACCGGTGGCTACCCGCCATTCACCTCAGTTTCAGTTATGTAACCGAGCTCGCGCTCCTGCAATCGATGTTCCCTTCAAACAGTGAATATGTTGTCTACATAAAACACAAACTATCCGTTACAGAAAAGCCATGCAAAAACCCAGTACCTTAAACGCGTTCCGCTTTACGGGGAGGGGGAAGAAAATCCGTCGGGTATTGAGATCCTCTTTTAAAAAAAAAATAGACTCTTCCTTATTGCACTGACCTGTAGAGGGTGTTATATTACTGGACAGAATACACGGCATCCGAATATGGAGGCGTCTAATTGGTTGATTTAACCTGCCTATTATAGAAGGCGACCAATGAGAAGCATGCCATTGACGTCACCTGGTAACGCCCCGACCACGCTACAAATCCCAACCGCTAACAAGCCGGAAAAAATCATTGTTCATGTTTACTCAAAATAGTCAGCGAGGGATGTTTCACATGCAGAAATTTCACATGGGTGTACAAAATTAAAATCGACCCCCTTTGGATCCAAATCACGTTATAGCTCGTGTGATTTTGTTTCTGAAGATAAATAAATGCTTTTACAAGAAAACACAAACACTACACTGAGCTCAAATAAACCAAGTGCAGAGTTGTAGGGCTTCTGCATGCAGGTGGCAGATTCCATCTCTGTGACATCGTCACAGAACGTGCAGGTTAATTAGTAGGTGGTGATGTCACAGAGTGTGTAGGGAGTCAGAAGGTGCTAATGTCACAGAGGACACGGGTCAATAGTTTGCTGGGACAAAGAAACAAAGGGAGCATCCTGTTAGAGAATTAAGTAGGCCTCATACAGGGGGGCTAGAATGGCAAAATATGATTGAGATGTGGCAAACAGCCTGACACGTGAGCAGGCAGTTCAGCGCAGATGTAAATGATGGCAGTGCGGCAAAACAATAGTGAGCAGTAGGTCAGAAGATGATAATATGTTATAACGAGGTTGTAATGAATGGGGATCAAAAAGGTTACAACACACCAGCCACAACGCAGCCAGATGTGTGATACACGGATTTGAGAGCCGCCTTAAAATTTCAAACATTTTGAAAATCTCATGGGTTTTGGCGGTCAATGCCAGTCAACAGCGAACATCATCACAAAGTCAGGTCGATGCCACTGCAGTCCAACATGGTTTGGAACTGTGCTGAATTGCCATCAGATATCCCTTAGTCTCACATCGTTTTGGTTCTAGTTCGTCTTTTTTTTTTTTTTATAAAATAGCAAATTTAGAAATAGGTGTAAATAAAAACTTTTACAGCTAAACCTGTTAAGATTATCCAGTTAGCATTCATAAGGTGGCTGTCTGCTGGCAACTGGCATTACCATCATTGCTAATCTAACATATTTTAAGAAAACTTACCAAACTTCAAAAAGATGATGATTTTGTTCAGGATCAATTATAGATTTAAGATTTGTAAAATTGAAATGCTGTATTATAATAAGGCTAGAACCACCTCTCTCTGTGACATCATCACGGAATGTGTAGGCCTGATGATGTCAAAATGATGCCCCTGATGATGCCCCTCCCTGTAACATGGTCTCAGAGTGAGTAAGTCATGTTACATACTAGGTCAATTGTGTTGATGTCACAAAATGTGTAGGGAGGAAGGGTGATATCACAGAGTGCGAAGGTCAATCAGTAGGTGATGATGTCACAGGGATGGGCATTGCCACACTGGACATCCTACCAGCAGAGTTGCCTGTATCTCAATAACCAATCAACATCAAATTTTCACAGTAGCAACTTAGGACCAAAGGCTGAAACAAGTTTATGAAAAGGTCATTGTAGGTCAATTTCAAGGTGAGAAAAATGGTCACCAACTGTTTATAATGGCTAGGTGACGAATGGTGTGATTCCCCTACTGGGTGCCTTCATTTATAATTATTTGTTCCATTCATTCATTCATAAACATTTTATCCTGAGAACATTGTCCAGAAGGCACAAACACACCATGGCCCCTTGGAACTGTGAAGCAGCTTCTACTGTCAAACTGTCAAAAATACCCAAAATGGTAAATTGCAAGTTGCAGGCCAACAAATGGGTACTAGCCTGCAATGATTAAAATAACATATCTCTGAAAGATTTTGAACTACGACCTTGAAATTTTGCATATGTTAACGGTAAAACATGTTCTATGCCTGGTCAAAGTTTCATTGAATTCTGAGATGGTCACCTGGGAACCTCTAGGTGAAGGAATGGCATGGAACCCATTTGCATGGAACACATGGAACTCATTTGCACCCATGAATGGCATGGACCCTTTGGTTTTTCCTTGATTTGGTTCTCAAAGCTCACTGCTTCTAGTTGATCTTTTTATAAAACAGCAAATATAGAAACATTTTTAAAAGCGTACCAAACTTTAAGTACAGAAAGCTGTTGTTCAGGATCAGTTAGATATTTGAGGGCATTTGTGAAACCAAAACAGTTTTTTTTTTTTTTTTTTTTGCTATACTGTATTAATCCTGCAAGGGAAATGATTGCCTCTCCTCCTGTTGCTTAGGACATTTTGCACCTTTTCAAGGTCCTTGTACAGAGTGTCCTAACCAAAATGAAATATTCTTACACTCACTTCAGTGAATAAATTATCCATACAATGGTCACATAAATCATCCAATAATTTAAATAGTGTCAGCATCCCCAATGGTGCCTCAGACCCCTGATTTTTTTCTTCACAGCCCATAAGTAGCTGATGTCACAGAAAGGGGTGGAATCGCCCTATCTGTGACATCATCTCAAAGTGTATAGTATTGGTCATGAAACACAGTAGTGGGACATTGAGACACAGAAGCAGAGACATGCGTCAGTCAGTAGATGATGATGTCACAGAGTGTGTAGGTCAATTATTATTAGAGTGGGTGTGTCTATCAGTAGTGTTGCCACCCATGTGCCACCCATGAAATATGTGCATTCATTAAAAGCACAGATTGGCTGATTAAATGAGCACGAGGAGTATATTCATGTCTCATTTTCAGTATTACATGAACATAAAGAGATTTATTATTTCACAGCATTCAATGAATCAAATAATTTTAATTAATGTTCAGGGTGTATCTTCAACTACATTTGCTTCACTGATTCGGTGTTGATTGGGGTTGTTCTGAATCAGCCAATCAGCCAGCCATGTCTAAGGGGGGAAATACATAAAAAAAACAAGAGTACAAAGTAAAGAAATAATAAGGAGAGTTTTAAAAACCAAATAATAAAATTTTCAGTGATAGAGAATATTATTATATAGGTCTGTACTGTAAGAGTTAAGTCTGTACTTACGAATGGATCGGCTGGTTTTGCCTTGCACAGCTCAGTAAGGCCGATGAGGAGTGTTGGATTGATGTATGTTTTCAGGTAATCTGTGGCAGCTTTGCCAACCGGAATAGGTTCGATTACAGCTAGAATACAGACAGCAAAATAAAGCAAAGAACAACAGCAGGGTTAGGGGGACTCCTCGGTTAAAATAAATATTGCTTGGTTATTACTTACTGTTGGGAAACATGAACCTGAGCTCCCTTTCAGCTGCCGAAAATGTTTCACTGCCGTGCACAGCATTCTTCATTGCACACGTCCCAAATCTAGCTCTCAAGCTGTAGTAATATCAACAACAACAAAACAACAACAACAACAATAACAATAATAATAATAATAATAATGATAACAATAATAATAATAATAATAATATGATGATGATGATGATGATGGTGGTGGTTGTGAATATGAAGGGCAGCATTATGGTGTAGTGATTAGCATGTCCGCCTCACAGCAAGAATGCCCTGGGTTTGATCCCCGTGCATTTCAGTTTGGGGTTTGCATGTTCTCCCCATGCTTGTGGGGTTTTCTCCCAGGTACTCTGGTTTCCTTCCACAGTCCAAAGACATGCACATTAAGCTAATTAGCTGTTCTAAATTGCCCCTAGGTGTGAGTTGAGTGTAAAGAGTTTTGTGTGTGTGTGTTGACTGAGATAGGCACCATCCTCCCCACAACCTTAGCAGAATTAAGCGGTTCGGCAAATGGGTGAGTAATATTAATGACCATCTTTATCCCATACTGGTGACTGTTCAATTGTTGTATCCATTTACATAAACCCATATCTATGTTTCATATTTGTCTTTTTATGTCTAAGGCAAAATTTCCCCCATATTCCTCATTTAAAAATTTCAGAAGTGTATGCGTAGTTAAAGGTGCATTAGGTGAGATTAGTCAGGAGTTTTAGGTGTAAAGGGCCGTACATGCCCAGGACATTATGAGTGGCAAACGACCATGTAAAGTGAATGATGCAAATTGCGTCATCTGGTGTAAAATAGTGGGTGGGTATGCAGTTCTGCTGAGCTGTGAACTTTCACGTGACACAATTCAAGCAATAGTCAGAGCTTAAAGATACCCTTGAATGACAGATCACTGAGAAAACACTGAGTTCCCCAAGACATTTTCCCTAGAGAAACAACGAATATGAGTTTAATTATTCCACCTACATCAACATAGTAGAGCAGCTCATTATTGCTGGGTCTGCACCCAGAAGTTTGCAGGGATAATAACTGGAAACGCTGTGGTTGGGTCCACATTTCCAGAAATGATTGTCATTGCCTGTGAGTATATATTTATATACAATTAACTCTTTCCAGCCCATGATACAAAAGAGTCTCTATTTTATACTTGCCACCACATAATAATCATGAAAATAATCTATTAATTATGATATGATCTGCTAAAATAAACTAAAATAATATAAGATAATGATAATAAAATTTCTCACAGATCTACTGTAGGGAATAAGCTCAATGTTGTTCAGTTTCATTCAAAAAGATCTTTAAGCATGAAACATGTAAGAGGGTTACCTAGGCAACAAGAGCTGATGTCACTTTAGTGGTGAAGCAATTCAAATGTGAATCATTACTTGGCGCTGTTTAAAATTCAAATTATTATAATTGTTATTTAGGCTCCGTCCCCAGGAACTAACGCATCTGACTGACAGGAGGCGAATCCAAACATACATGTGAGCATTCTGCGCTTTCTCTGTCACTTCATATACTAGTGTTGACTGAGGCAGACTGAAATCCACTAGTGCACCTTTAATGATTGCTATTTTATCAATGAAAATCATTTGTTACCTGTCAGGATGTGTCACTTTAGCCTCGATGCTGTTGCTTGGTCCCATCAGACTTTTCCAGAAAGCAATGGCTTGATGCCTTGCGAGTGCAAGAGCTATGATTGGGCCGGAGCTCATGAATGCTGTCAAAGTCTTAAAGAATGGCTGTCCGTAATGCTCAGCGTAGAAGTCAATACACTGGTCGGGGCTCAGCTGAATTCTGCGTTTCTGTTCCAATGCCATATGATGGACAATCAACAAGTTACAGTTACCTTCATCCCTTTGTGTAAATATACATCAAATTACTTTAATGTGGTTTTCATGGAAGGGGAATATTTGAATTTATGTACATTTATTTACATATGTACATGTACATAATATTTTTATTCAGATCTTCTAGGTACTTAGTACAAATGGTCTTTCATCATCCTTCATAAAGTGAACGTATGAATGCTATACATCAACACAATGAGCTGAGTTTAGCAGTCAATCACTAACCCACTTAATCCTAATTAGGGTCGCAGGGAGACTGGCGCCCACTGGCGCTGGCACGGGCTCTGGGCGAGGGCGGGGTACACCCTAAACAGCTCACCAGGCCATCGCAGTGCCAACACACACACAACCATTCACACTCACTCTCACACCTAGGGGCGTTTTGGAACAGCCAATCAGCCTACTGCCCATGTTTATGGACTGTGGGAGGAAAACCAAAGTACCCGGAGGAAGCCCATGTAAGCACGAGGAGAACATGCAAGTTCCACCGCACAGAAACACCTGAGCCCAGGAATCAAACATGTGCCTTCTCGCTGTGAGGCGGATGTGTTCACCACTGCGCCATCATGCTGCCCTTATATGGAAATTATTGTCGAAAATATTATCAAAAGCAAATTTTTCCCCACTTTACTGCATTTTTGGGTTGGATACTCCATTTAATAGAGTTAGATTTAGACATTAAAGCTGGGATTGGTAATCTAGAAAGCTAGTAGAATTTAATAAGTAGCTTCTCAGGCTCCTACTAAACCCTCCCCCTGCCCTCAGAGCTACTTAAAAAGCCACGCCTCCTTCTGCACACTGCTGGTTCATGCAATGTAGGGTCACACATGAGCAGGGAGAAATGGGAGCATTTGATTGGATATTCCCTAGCAGACCATGAGGTTGCAATTGGTCAGTGTTTTTACACGATTGCAGTGGCCACAGATGACAGATTTTTTTCAGATTTTTTTAGATCTCATTAGTTAGTGATTGGTATCCTGGTATAAAGATCCTTTTAACCAATATAACAGTTTGTGTATACAGGTAAAAGGTACTATACTAAACCTTCCCATAAACATACTCTCTTCAGAGTACTCTCACTGTATATTGTTGTATTGTTGTGTGAATGTGCTGTAATAGTACATCTGACAAGATCACCAGAGAGCCAGTGTTGTTGTTCTTATTTATGTATCATATAGTTATATTATAGTAGTGGTTATATTATTACTGTGCTATAGTGTTAATTGGGTTATTACCTGCAAGATGCTGAATCCTGAACGAATGATAATATCCTCGATTTCATCTGCTTTATTTATAGCATCAGGTTTGATCAAAGCTAGAGTCCTTTCTACAAAAATGCTGGACGTGTCCTGACTCTGTGCCATATTCTTCCCTATTCTGGATTCCTTTGGAACTAAACTTCAAAGCAATTAACCTTTATTGATTATAAACCTTGTTGCCTCTATGATGTCAGACACATCGCTACTCATGAAATACAAGCTGTGAATCTCTGTGGGTGGGGTGGCAGCACTGTGACAGGGAGTGTAGGGGTGCATTGATGTCACAGAGTGTGTAGCATCACAGAGTGTTTAGGTGAACTAGCAGGTGATAATGTCAGGGCCCGCAGTGCAGCCTACTGGGTTAAAAGGAGAGACATGTCTCACTCACTGTCTGTGGTGAGAGGCATGTAAAAGAACCATTGCTGTTGTCCGTAAGAGCTGGTAAGAATAGGCCACTGTGTTGCCGTCAACGTCTTTCTGCCCTGCAATGGCCTGACGAGCTGTTCAGGGTGACCTCTGCCTTCACCCAGAGTTGGCTGAGATAGACACCAGCCTCCCTGCGACCCTAATTAGGAGTAAGCAGTTTAGAAAATGAATGAATGGATGTCAGAGGGTGTAGGTCATGTGACACACTTGTCAGGATCGCGGCCAAAAGACAGAGAGACAAGGAGACAAGTAGAAGTGGTATGTAAAGCTCTATAGGGTGGGATGTCCCAGGGTAGTAGTGCGGCACGTTCGCTTCACAGCAAGAAGGCTGTCCTAGGCTGGAGTTCCGGGCTCAGGCATTTTTGCTTAAAGTTAGCCAAGCGGAAACCTGCCCCTCACCTGTTAAAGTGGGGAAACAAACCACTGCATTGCGAGAATACAGTCCGGGTAACGTGTCTACTCTATTTCAGTTTTTTTTTTTGTGCTAATCTAGAGCCCTAAAAGCTGATGTGTAGTGGGTTGTACATCTAATGTAAAGAAAGAATATGATTTAAAGTTTCTCAGCGCCATCAACCGGTGAGCACTAAAGCCTGTTGGAGCAGTGAATCCTGGGAAGATACGGGAATCTAAATCACCTTATTATTACATTTTTGGCCTGCATATTTTTCACTGGTGAGTTTATAGTTTTTATGGGTCTTAATGTTGACATAGTAGACATCATGGATACACAACTGTATTTAGTTTAATACCACTTATGTTGCTGTTCATAAAAACGTGGATGACAAAAGATTTTAGAGATCTTATTTACAGTTTGTCAGAAATGTATTTTTTAAACCCGTTAAATAAACATAAATAAACATAACAGCTAACAATTAGGGCTTTACATATATCAATTAAAAAAGATCTCATATTAATTGTTAGTAAAGATCATTTGTGTTACAGTACGGAAACATTAATATCTGGATTTGTCATCAGTGTAATACTTTGCAGTTTATAAAATACTCGGCTTAACTGTCATTCATTAATTAAATTTCTAAGCTGCTTAATTCTTCCAAAGCTTCAGGAGCCAACCCATCCAGATATTGGTAAGACATTTGGCTCGTGCTGACTAACAATTGACATGTACTAACTAAGAAAAAGAGGACAGAAGAAAAGAGACCCTGCATATATCTTCAATTCTGAAAAGCAATGTTTCCCACTACTTAAACATGGTGCCAAGGTTGCCACATGACTCTGACGTCATGCCAACTGTCCTAATGGCAGCGGCGGGCTGTGCATTTGGTACCTGGGCCTTCAGCAGGGACTTAACAAACCTAATCCTCCTCTAAATACCACCATCACATCACAATTATAGAAACCATCAGAAATATACAAAAAGGAGGCCTGGCATGACAGAGAGAGGCATTTGGCCATTATTACTAAAGCAAGAAATCCATGTTAACCCCTTCACATTAAATACCTTCCACCAGCGATCACCAGTGGAAGCTGTCAGTAAATTTGGCACTCAACCAAATGTATTAATTTATTTCCGAACCTCTTATTCCTTATTAGGGTCATGGGGAGGCTGGCGCCCATCTCAGCCAACTCTGGGCGAGGGCAGAGTACACCCTGGACAGCTTGCCAGGCCATCGCAGGGCTCTCAACCAAATTTAACATCATACTCACCAGAGATGCTGATTATATATAAAATCCGAACTTGGCTTGTCAAAAAGTTTTGCACTGACCAACCAATCAGAGGACAAAAAATGCTGACGTTATTGTAAGATGAATTTGAAATCTGATTGGTTAAAGAAACAGCCCCAGCACTAACGTAGTTTAATGACATTGGTCAGCACTAGTGATTCTGAAGGCCCTGCGCAGATTAGATTGACATTACAGCTCATAGAGGCTGAAATCTGTAATAAATTAATATAATTTCATGGAACAAATACTAGAATTTAAGATGTAAATATTGGTCTTCTGATAGTGTTAGGCCCTGACGGCCCTAATGGCCCTGGTAAGAGCATCGCTAAGTGGTATTTCCCATCATCATAACATAACCTACACATTGAACTCTCTCTACATGACACTGGCAAATCATTCTGACAGACAGTCAGAGGGACTCATTCATGTGACACCCAGGCGTGACATTGGGACAGGGGTGCTTATTATCTACTTGGGATCTCTCTCTGTGACATCATCTCTAATCATATCACAGGGGAGGAGGCTTATTAGCATCTTGGAACATCTTCATACCATCTACTTCTCAGTTATCAAAATGGAAAGTTTTAGAGATTCTTCTGAACTGCCCAGTGAAGACTCCTCCCAGCCGACATGCAGCTTCGAAGCGGCTAGAGGGGACATGAACATCACTCAGCCTCATTTACACACAGGTAGAGAAGGGCTGCTATATTTCAAATATACAGGATATGTAAATCTTTAAAAACGTGACTCAACCGCTAGTTTTAAATGTACGGAAAATGTACAAAAAGGCAAAAATAGCCTATTACCTTCATAATTCACCGTAGGTTTTGTCAGAAAAGCTTTCTGTTACTTCAGATTTTACTTTCTTTACTGGTATACCAACATTTTTTAACATTTATTTGAAAAGTAACATGAAAATTTCAAACGTTTTTGTTTGTAATGACTCAAAAATAGGGTGGCACAATGGCGTGGTGGCTTACACAACATGTCTGTCTCAACACAAGAAGGTCCCGGATTTGAATCGTGGGCTCAGTGAGGGCATTTCTGTGTGGAGTTCTTCATGCTTATGGGTACTCCGGGTACTCCGGTTTCCTCCCACAGTCCAAAAACATGTACATTAAGTTAATTGGCTGTTTCAGATTTTTTACACATAGGTGTGAGTGTAAGTGGGTCATTGACCAAATTTGACTAAAATTGACTGAAATTTCTTATAGAAATGTATTTTTTTAAATATTTAGAATGTTTTAAAAAGTTATTTAAAGAAGTCACAACATTTAAAGGGGTTTAAATTATTATGTTTTTTTAATGTATTCACCAAACAAAAACCAAAATAGTCATTTGGGGCAACTGAAATATGTATTTTAAAAAAAACACTTGTTTTTATTCTAAGTACTGAGTGAAACACAGGGTGAAAGCAGGGTATATATTCAACAGACAACAACATCCAATTAGCCTCATGTGCATGTCTTTGCACTATGGGAGGAAACCGGATTACCTGGAGGAAACCCATGCAAGCATGGGCAAACTCCATACAGAAACGCCCTTGCAGAGCCTGGGACTCAAATCCAGGAGAACCTTCTTGCTGTGGGGCAAGCATGCTAACTAATACACCACCCTGCCATCCATAAAATATACATCTATAGCAAAATGTATGAATGCAGTAAGGAAAGGTTTTGTACAGCATTCTGTTTGTTGCATTAACTAGAACTGTATTTCTTCATAAATATTTGTAATTTTTTAAATAGATGAAGGTATAACAGCAAGCTGGAGAAATAACAAAGGCCATATCAAGAGGCCCATGAATGCCTACATGATTTGGGCGAGGATTCACCGGCCTATCTTTTCCAGAGCAAACCCCAAAGCCATGAGTTCTGAAATCAGTGTGCTGCTCGGGGCTGAGTGGAGCAAGCTGACTAAGGAACAGAGGGCTCCTTATTATGCAGAGGCAACAATGCTAAAACTGAAACACAGCAATGAATTTCCTGGTGAGGGGCACATGACCATCATACACAAAATACAATATACTGAGACTTTTCTGCAGCGGTTATTCCCCTTTTTGTAAATCACTGCCTAACAATTTCTTTCCTGTTATATAGATTACGTTTATAAACCACAGAAGAGTAAGATGCTGTGCCTGCAAGTGGAATCCCCGAGCACTACCTCCGATTGTTCACCATCCGTTGCTGTGCGACTGCCTCAGAAATCTGCACGCCGTGCACCATCAGTCAAGAACTGCGGGTCACTGGACTCACAGACAACGCTAATGTCATCTGGTACTAAATTTTGGCATTCTCTTCTTATACACAATTTGTTATATTGAACTATATTAAATAAATAATTAAAACTAGAAGCAGTGCGAAACACTCTGTGGGTCGGATGTCCCAGGCTGGTAGCATCATCACTGAGCCTGTAGGTTGTGCAGTAGGTGATGGTACAGGGTGTGTGTCAAATTGGCTGATTCAAATTGCCCCTGGGTGTGACAGTGTGTGTATGGATGTGCATTGCCCTGTGATGGTCTGAAAAGCTATTCAGGGTGTACCCCACCTTCACTTAGTGTCAGCTGAGATAGGTTCCAGCCTCCCCTGTATAAAAGTACTATCACACTCTTTCAAATCACAACACCATCCGTTAAAAGTTATTTAAAGAGAACTAAACCGTCTCACATGCTTCTTTTTTAAGGTGTCCAGGAACAGACATCCTGTAAAGCCCGTCCAGAACATGTCAAGAAAAAAGTGAGCTGGAAGATGAAGAAAGTTTGTGAAATGACAGAGGAGGAGAAAAAACATTACCGAGAGACCGAAAGAGAAAGGAAAAGAAGGCAGAGGATGAGGAGGACTGAAGAAGAAAAAGAAATCGCAAGACAGAAACAACGTGACTATCGTCAGAAAAAGAAGGAACAGGCTATGCTTCAAGAAGGTGGAGACGAAGAAGAAATGACTGAACTTCAGACAAAACAAGAGAAGCAGAAAGAGATGGCTAGAGAAAGACAATCAAAGGAACATGAAGAGCAGACAGAGAGGAGATGGTCTGAGGAACGTGAAGAGAAGATGGAGAGCAGAACGTCTGAGGACCGTGAAGAGGGGACAGACAAAAAACAAGAGAAAGAAAGATCACAAGAAAATGAAGAGAATAGAGAGTAACAATACATACATGTATTCCATTGGTTCTACTCAAACTTAATACCCCATAAATAAAATTTCTTGTAGAGAATTTTTTGTTTTTCTTTAATTATGCAGCAACGGTGGGTCGGTGGTTAAGGCTCTGGGTTAAAGGCCTATATTCAGACAGCCCTAACCCTAACCCTAACCCAACTGAACTGAGTAGGGTGCCCATCTTATATGAGTAAC
>JBCNYG010000016.1:16848278-16869588 GCA_039654305.1 Porochilus rendahli | reverse complement strand
ACTAAGGAACAGAGGGCTCCTTATTATGCAGAGGCAACAATGCTAAAACTGAAACACAGCAATGAATTTCCTGGTGACCGACAAACACAAACATGCCAAGCCTGAGACTTTTCTGCAGCTGTTATGCCCTTTAGTAAATCACTGTCTAACAATTTCTTTCCTGTTATATAGATTACGTTTACAAACCGCAGAGAAGAAAGATGCCGTGCCTGGAAGTGGAATCCCAGAGCGCTACCTCTGATTGTTCACCATCCGTTGCTGTGGGACCGCCTCAGAAATCTGCACGCCGTGCACCATCAATCAAGAACTCTGGGTCACTGGACTCACAAACGACTCCAATGTCATCTGGTATAAAATTTTATTATTTTCATTTCTCTTATTCACAGTTTGTTAAACTGAACTATAATAAATAATCATAACTAGAAGCAGGTTGCAAAGCTCTGCGGGTCAGATGTCCCAGGCTGCTAGTGTCAGGTATGGTACCATTGCTGTACGGTAGACCATTGCAAAGTGGTCCATTCCATTAAATGGGACACTATTAAATATGTAATTGATTACCTCCACTAGGATGTTATGTTTCCTGGGTCGACTGGAAGGGTGCCATCAGATTTAAAGGACAGAGGCAATCTGGCTCAGAAACTAAGTCACACTTTTTACTTGGGCGTCCTGGACTGGCCCTGAATGCTACCACCTTGGTTCACACCGCGGGGCCAGCTACCTAGAGGTGACATCTCTGACCTGATTCGATTGGAGGGGTGGTATCAGGTTTATGGCTAACTGACTTGCATTACCGATATGGAATATGTAGTCTTGACTAGCCCCATGGCCACTTCGAACCCATTCACACCTGCAGAGACCAGTGTTGTTTAAGCCTCCTGATTCTTCAGTTCAGACGCTGAGGCAATCCTCCCTAACTGAGCCTCGCTCACTTGCCACACCCCCACTATAGCAGCATGTCCTAGGCTTTGTTGAGGACACAGACTTTCAAGCCCACTGAAACAGTCCACTGAGAACCAAAATTTATTTTAATTCAGTATCTGTGGAGGCAACCTTGGACACTGGTGCTTCACACTCTGGTGGTGCATGCTGACCTTGTCTGTGTAAATAATGCTTATCCAAGGAGAATATGTCAGTAGGAAGGACCATCAGTAAGTCTGACTAAAATGTCACCTGCACCTCTGACACTTTTACCAGGGTTTCACTATTATCCCTAAACTATCTTCGCCTTTCATCCTAGGGATGGATTTCATGATTAGAGCCTCCCTGACCATACATGTCCTGTCCAGAACTATCTTCATGGATGACGTCCTGTGGACGAGATTGAGGACCCCACAGATGAGCCATTCACTGTTGTGGAAACCATCATATCATTAGCTGCCTTACAAACCAATTTCAAGTTGAGAGTAGATGAGGGGAACGTGGTAGAAGGCCGGAAAGTAGCTCAGTCTTGTAACTCAGTTTAGCGACATGTTTAATGCTCATCTCAGACGCAAAGCCTGTAAACCTCCCTCCCTATCGCACGTCTGCATCTAAAAAGCACATCATAGAGGAGCAGGTTTCGCAAATGCTGCAAGATGGCATTCCACCGGTCTTTGGGCTACCCCAGTAAGTTATCGTCAACAAGCCTGGCGTTGACCCAAGGTTCTGCATGGACTTCAGAGGTATTAACCAGGTCACACAGAAAGACTTGTACCCATTACCAATCACGTGGTACGACCAATGTCGACAATTCACTTGACTTTGTCGCAAAGTAGAGCTTCATCACGACACTGGACTTGGCCTGAGGTTACTGGCAGGTGGTAGTTGCAGAGGAGTCATGACCAAAGACAGCCTTCATTTCTCATTGTGGTCTTTCCCAGTTCTGTGTACTCCCTTTTGGTCTCTATAACCAGCCACATTTCAGAGACTAATGAACACAGTGCTGGCTGGTCTCATCTACAAAACGTGTGCTGTGTTTAGACAACATTTAAACAACACCTAACTGACCTGGGAAAGGTCCTCAACAGACTCAAGGCTGCTGGTTTGTCTTTAAAACTTAAAAAGTGCGAGTTCTGATTGAGTGAGCTCACATTTCATCACACCCACTGGTATTAAACAGGATCGGGACAATATAAAAGCTGTCATGGAGTTCCAAACCTGGTCTAATGTGAAACATGTCAGACAGTTTCTCGGCCTGACCGGATATTATAGACGTTTTGTACATCATGTGCATCCTCTCCATGTGCTCACAAGGAAGGACAAAGTTTTCTGACGGGACGACAAATGTATACTGTGTCTGTAGTGCCATAAGACCTGGCTTTATATAGTTGACAGTATCTTTTGCTAAATAACCTACAGTGTGTAAGTCCCTCTACTTTGTCTGACGCTCCAGATCTCTGCTAACGGCTGCTATGGCTATGCCTCATCACCTGGATCCTCGTTACAGTGTGTTGCACTGCAATTGTCTGGCAAGCTATTCAAGGCTTACCGCACCTTCGCTCAGTGTCGACTGAGATATGCTTCACTGTATAAAAGTATGCTTCCTGGATTATTGGGGGGATAAGCTGTCTGGGAACCTCAAAAGTCCGGCAATCACTAATGTCTGGGATCCCTACCCTTTCCAGGACATTTACCATAATCAGTCCGGCAATTGCCATTATTCAGCAGCACTTATCCGACACTTAATACACGATATTGTGTTTCCACAAACTTAAGTCATGTATCAGCACATTCTGTTGTCACATTTATTTTAAATGTGGGTTCTGGCTCATCATCACTGTCCTCACTTTCACTTTCACTTCGCTTTCCCGCTACGATGCCACTATCTGTTCATCGGACATTATTTCATGCCCCTCTGCTGCTTCATTTTCATCCATCCACAGACGGGAACAGGTTGGACAGGAGAGAAGTTTGAAAATCATGACCGACCCAGACTTCCATCAATGATTCCCAGATTTGTCCAAGCATTTGTCTGGTGATACCAAATAATGTTTTGTTTTTAGTATGGAAAATAGGGGTACGTGCAATTGAGAGAGAAGTGTACTACATCACTCTTTCAAATCACAATTCCTTTCTTTAAAAGTTATTTAAAGAGAACTACACAGTCTCACATGCTTCTTTTTTCAGGTGAACAGAAAAAGACATCCCGTAAAGCCCGTCCAGAACATGTGAGGAAAAAAGTGAGCTGGAGAATGAAGAAAGTGTGTGAAATGACAGAGGAGGAGAAAAAACACTACCGAGAGACAGAAAGAGAAAGGAAAAGAAGGCAGAGGATGAAGAGGACCGAAGAAGAAAAAGAAATTGCAAGACAGAAACAACGTGACTATCGTCAGAAAAAGAAGGAACAGGCCATGCTTCAAGAAGGTGGAGACGAAGAAGAAATGACTGAACTTCAGACAAAACTAGAGAAGCAAAAACATATGGCTAGACAAAGACAGAAGAAAAGACAGAGACAGTCAGAGGTACGTGAAGAGGAGACGGAGAGGAGACGGTCTGAGGAACGTGAAGAGGAGACAGAGAGGAGACGGTCTGAAGAACGTGAAGAGGAGACAGAGAGGAGACGGTCTGAAGAACGTGAAGAGGAGACGGAGAGGAGACGGTCTGAAGAACGTGAAGAGGAGACAGAGAGGAGATGGTCTGAGGAATGTGAAGAGGAGACGGAGAGGAGACGGTCTGAGGAACGTGAAGAGGAGACGGAGAAGAGATGGTCTGAAGAACGCGAAGAGGAGACGGAGAGGAGACAGTCTGAGGAATGTGAAGAGGAGACAGAGAGGAGACGGTCTGAGGAACATGAAGAGGAGATGGAGAGGAGACAGTCTGAGGAACGTGAAGAGGAGATGGAGAGGAGAGGAATAGAGGAATAGAGGAACAGAGAAAAACAAGCGGAGAAAGAAAGATCACAAGAAAGTGAAGAGAATAGAGAGTAATAATACATACATGTATTCTACTGGTTCTACTCAAACTTAACACCTCATAAATAAAATTTATTGTTAGTGAATTTTTTTTTTTTTTTTTTTTTTATGTAGCAACGGTGGGTCGGTGGTTATGGCTCTGGGTTACAGGCCTATATTCAGACAGCCCTAACCCTAACCCTAACCCAACTGAACTGAGTAGGGTGCCCATCTTATATGAGTAACGCTGTCAGACCAATGTGTTGTTGGAACATAGAACCATCCCCGAAATTGGAAGTCCAGTGGTTGAAGCCCCAGTCCCACCAATCTGCCAATGCTGGGCCCCTGAGCAAGGCTCTTAAACCCTCATCTGCTCAGCAGTATAAATCAGATAAAACATAAGTTGCTTTGGATACGAACAACTACCTTTTCAGGGACATCTTGAACACCTATTCCAATCATGTAAACAAACAAATATGCTTAGGTGTTCAAGCTGTCTCTAAAAAAGGTCCAATTTCTCCAAAAAAAATGCCAAAAATGAGTCTTTATTTTATTACGTATTCATTTTAATAAAAATGTTTCATGGAAACATAAAAAAAAAAGATAAATTCCAATTTTCATACAAAATGTCCCTTAAAAAGTTGTCAAGAAGGCAACAGAGCAAATTTCAGATATTGATGTTTAAAATGTGAGAACATGACCCGGCCCCCACACACATCCCCCACACCTACACAAAAAGAACACAATTCTTTTATTAAGAAATTTTCAAATGTTCTTTTTTATTTATTCAACCTTTAAAAACATTAGAAAATTCTTCTATCGTGTTCCAATGGTAACCTGCCACACTCTGATCAGATTGTCGGTGTAGCCAGCAAACAGCGTCTGTGAAGAAGAAAACACAAAACAACGATCAAGAACACGGAGGGGGAAATAAAATCTGTTCTTTAAACTCCTCCCCTCATAATTGCAGGACTCTCAGCATGTGGATTCAGAGTTCTTGTGATTTTATAATCACTGGGGTCTCCCAAATAAATAAATAAATAAAATAAAACCTGCAGGATTACAAAGCGTACCTGTCCGTCAGCAGACCAGGCCAGAGCGGTGCATTGTGGGGGCTCGGCTTTGCTGTTGGTACTGATCACTTCCTGTTTCAGCTCATCGACGATGATCTTTCCCTCGAGGTCCTGATGAGAGAAAACACACACACAGCAAGTCAGAACTTCTTCGCTAAACATACGTACGCAAGTGCAAACCAAGGCTGTGTTGATCTGAGCTCTCAGAAACAGCCTCTCGTATCATCACAGGATTCCAGAAGGCATTGTCATGTTTCATCACAGAATTTTTGACGCGGCCCTGTTACCAGACATCACGTCACAACGCTAAGGTGTGTGAGGTGTCTGCTCACCCAGATCTTGATGCTGGGGCCGGTGGCGGCACAGAGCCAGTATCGGTTGGGGCTGAAGCAGAGCGCGTTGATGGTGTCGCCTCCATCCAGAGTGTACAGATGCTTCCCCTCATTCAGATCCCACAGCATGGCCTGACCGTCCTGTAAACCAGACACCAAACATGAACACAGCTGAGCTGCTGATCATCAGTATGAAGTGCTACACACTGGAGGAAAAGCGGCCATGTGTTCAGAAACAGCCTCTTTATCATCACAGTGACACAGACGGCATTAAGGTTTCATCACCACACTCAGAGCAGTCCACCATCCCACTAAACTCCTTCATGAAACGTAAAAAAAAATTATATAAATACATAAAAAGAACAAACACACCCTTTCTGAACATCAAGCAAAAAATTAAAATACACGCAACCCTAAAAAAAATGATAATAAAGAGGGATGAGCTGCGTGTGATAAAAACATCACTATGGCAACCTATGGAGGATGCACAGTATTTTCAATGACTTAAGTACTTTAATACACTTCAATAAATTTCTTTACTTTTTCAATTCAAGTTCTTTCAATGACCTCAAGCACCTCGTGTAGACCCTGTTGTTAAACAGTTTGAAAATTTATTTTTATAGACTGAGACACTTCAGAGTTCAAATTGACTATAAAATAATTCCATTAAATATTTAAAAATATTTAAAATATTTAATTGTTTGGTTCATAGTTCCTGTTTATGCTCCGACTTCTTACAAAAAGTTTCATTTCCAGCATTTTAATCTTTATTTCCCCTCAAAAATACTAATTTAATATAAATGTCTACAATTACATAACTTAGCATGTTTATAATAAATTGCTTTAGTTCCTTAAAAACTATTAAAGCCTTTTTTTCATTTTAAACTGCATAAATAATTAAATACCAATGATGTATTACCCTTTATGAAATAAATATTAAAAGCACCATTAAAAATTACTCCCGAATCTGTTTTTCCTACATTTATGTTTATTTACATAAAAAATGCATTTATTTATTTCTTTTTTATTTACCTGCAAGCGTTTAACTCTGATGTGTATGTAATGACTTCTGTAACTGATGTGTATGTAATGACTTCTGTAACTGATGTGTATGTAATGACTTCTGTAACTGATCAGACGTTGTACCTTTCCTCCAGATGCACAGAGCGAGCCGTCAGGAGACACGGTGACGGTGTTCAGGTAGCCCGTGTGGCCGATGTGGTTCGTCTTCAGCTTGCAGTTGGCGAGATTCCACACCTTCACACACAGATCAGATCGGGAACACGGAAAGGG
Source organism: Porochilus rendahli (assembly GCA_039654305.1). NCBI lineage: Eukaryota > Metazoa > Chordata > Actinopteri > Siluriformes > Plotosidae > Porochilus > Porochilus rendahli. Next base: position 16,863,021 of record JBCNYG010000016.1, on the reverse strand, counting down.
TTACGACTTACAACTATGCTGATTTTTTGCACTTTTTTTAATGTATATATATTTTTTTAAAGAACCAAGTTGTTTTTTAAATGTATATCAAACACATAGCAGCTGAATATCAGTTGATTGTCGAGGTTTCAGTCTCAGGAGAAGAACACAGGGTATTGTGCTCCGTATCACGTGCTAACAGCAGCTGTTTATTCCCTCTCATCTCCAGCTCATGTGTTCATGCATGTTGGCTGTTCTCTAAAGGCTGTTCCCATCTAGACCTTTCTGTTACCCATCATAATTGCAGGACTTGTCCTCAGAGCCCGAGAGCTCAGACAGAAAGTCAGTGGTTTTAGTCATGGGGTAAATAAACGATGTGAAGGAGCTGTACACTGCAGGATGAGGAGAGGTGCATGTTCCGTACCTTGACCACTTTGTCCCAGCCGCAGGATACGATGATGGGGTTGTTGCTGTTTGGGGAGAACCGTACGCAGGACGCCCACTCTGTGTGGCTCTCGTCCTGTAGGAGCAACATTCACAGGTTTCAGGACGATAAACACTCGAATGCGGAGACTTGCTTGCGTGCAATTGATTATGGGTTCTGACCTGGATGGTGTACTTGCACACTCCCAGCGTGTTCCACAGCTTGATGGTTTTGTCCCTGGAACCAGACACGATCTGACGGTTATCAGCAGAGAAAGCCACACTCAGGACATCTTTGGTGTGGCCGACGAAGCGGCGAGTAGTCGTGCCACTGGGGAGATAAAGAGCACCAGAAAAAAAATTCACTGTAATGTTCATGCAGCAAAATCTAAAGGTCTTTTTTGTTGCCTTTGCAGCAGCGAAATCAGGAAAATATTTATTTTAAAAAACAAGTTGTAACTATAAACACTAACAGTACAGGATTCTGGGAAAATAATTGTTAGTGCTGGCAAACACACAGAGGTAAACAAAACAAAACAGCCCTCAGCCCATGAACCACTTCATAAATGGGGATGCCCAGTCCCAAGACGGAATCCTAGTCTTAATGTTATCTAAGTAAATGCGCAGAACTCTATCGAATTCCATTGCGGCCCGATATCCAACATGGCTGCCGCATTCAACTCAAAAACGGCATCTCCCATCACTATTTTTGGTGTGGCTGTTGGAACCACGTAACTACACAAGCTATTGATTTTCATTGTGGTTCGAGATGCAATTTGGCTGCCGCATCTGCCATCTTGTACTTCACGTATTACTGCGGCTCAAAAATGCCATCGCTGATCACCACCATTTTTAGTGTGAATGTTGGGACCGGGTACGTACACAAGCCTATTGATTTTCATCGCGGTGCGATGTCCAATATAGCTGCCACAGCTGGCATCTTAAACATTCCACACAGCAAATCAAAAACACCATTCATGATCAAAATTTGGCATGGATGTTGGGTCTGGGTAACTACACAAGTCTATTGACTTTCACCATGATCATATATCCAATATGGCCACTGCAGCTGCCATATTTGAATTTGTTAACCAAGTACTAGATTAAAAATGCCATCACCAATCATCATTTCTGTTGTGGACTTTGAGACTGGGTAACTCATTTACTCATTTCCTAAGCTGCTTAATCCTAATGAGGGTCGCAGAAAAGGCTGACTCTGGGCGAAGGCTGGGTACACAATGGACAGCTTGCCAGGCTATCGCAGGGTCGATTGGTAACTACACAATCTATCAATTTTCATCACAATGTGACATCCAATATGGCCACCATCCTGCATTATGCATGGGGTACGGGGAATTTTTGTTTCCTTTCTTACTGAAGGGTACTATAGCTACGGGGTGGTTAATTTAACAACAGACAAACACACAAAAAAACAAGACAAGACATACAAGTAGGGGCAAATGTCTCCCCACCTGATCTGACCCTACACTCACGTTGTCAGGTCCCAGAGGCGCAGAGTGTTGTCCCAAGATCCAGACAAAGCAAACTGGCCATCGGAGGAAATCACGACGTCACTCACGAAGTGCGAGTGTCCTCTCAGAGCGCGCTGGGGGACGCCGTAGTTCGTCTCGTCTCGGGTCAGCTTCCACATGATGATGGTCTTGTCTACGAATTCAAGCACAAAAAGTCAGACCATATGCACAGATCAGCTTCTAACGGGACAATATTCACCCAGATATCGCTGTTGATTCCCTCATGTAGATTGTTAACTATCTGTCATAACTCAGCACATTACATAACGCACAGTGGGTGTGGTATCCTCACTCACTCATTTGCCAAACCGCTTACTCCTATAAGGGTCACGGGAAGGATGGAGTCTACCTTAGCTGACTCTAGGCCAGAGGTGTCCAAACATATTCAAAAAAGGGCCGGTGTGGGTACAGGTTTTCACTTCAACCAAGCGGTATTCAAACCTTCCACCTGTGTGAACCACTCATCTCAGAAAGTGATCTGATCGTGTATTCTATTGCGTGTATGTGACAAAACCTGAAGTCAGCCTGGTGCCATCTCGGTGAGACCACTGTAATGTTAAAAGTTATACTCAAATAGTGTACAAAAAAGAAAGAAAATGGACTACTTATATCCAAGGTGTACATTTTATTTTAAATGGGTGGAGTTTTAAGACTGCAGAGAAATTTATTCTTGTCTTAATCTGGCAACCTGCTTGCAATGAATGCAGAATCGGCATCACTAAAGTATGCAGGTTTCATTTCAAGCAGGTTGCCAGATTGGGATAAGAACACGCTTCCTGCAACCATATTTCTGTTTACGATCAAACCTGATTTATTAGTATGACATAGTTGTCTCATAGTTAGCTTTCTCCTCAATATATAGTAAGCGAATAATTATTCGTTGCTATTGTACCAACACGCGAATGAGACTTAGGTCAATCTGGCAACCGGGCAGCGAGGATGTGTGCGTTCTTACCCCGAGAAGCTGACAGGATCATGTCGGGAAACTGCGGTGTGGTGGCGATCTGAGTGACCCATCCGCTGTGGCCCTTCAGTGTACCCCTCACTGTCATCTGCTCCGTCATTTTGGCCAAGTTTTATTACAACCTAACAGGTAGATGGAGCCGGATTGTTCCGGAGAGCTGATACCTCTCCGTACTTCTCTCTGTACGGCAACAGGAAAAGGACACATCATACCGGAAGCAGAAACTTTGAGCGGGTTCTTCTTCGTATGTTTGTGATGGTCAAATATAACACGCATGTCGCCATCTGGTGTCCAGTTATGGGAAATTCAACGCCTTATTTATATAGTTGTGTCCTGAGTAGTCTTGGACCTGAACTCTCCTAAGACTTAGATTTCTTGAGCTTGGACTGAATTTGTGTCTTGTAAGATTGTTTCTAGATTTTTATGTTCTCTTTTTAAGTGCTGTTCCCTTCAATTATGCCTTTTAAAGATTTGGATTGTGTGTTGTCTTGTTTGTTTATACATTTTAATCATTTTCAATAACAACATTTTAAAAAGATGATAGGATTTCTTATTACAGGAAATAATGTGAATAGTTATTAGTAGCAAGAGACAAATTATTGACATTTTCTATATATGATGTGTGCCAAATTGGAAAAAAAAATTATGAAAGATCATTTTATACATCCACCCATCCATTATCTGAACTGTCTCTCCATCAGGGTCTTGGGGAAACCTGGAGCCAAATGCAGCTGACTTTAGGTTATAGGCGGAGGAGGTACACCCTGGACAGATCGCCCGTCTATTGCAGGACTCATTACAGAGACACAAAGGATCATTCACACTCAAATATACACCTGTGGACAATTAAGATTAGGATTAAAACGGGCAATTTAGTAGCCAGTGTTGGAGGAAACCATAGTACCAGATGAAACCCTGTGAGAGCATGTAAACTCCACACACAAAGGCCTCGATCAGCCATGGCGAATCTGGTATCTGGAACAGTGAAAACCAGTACCCCACTTTGTCACCTTGGTGTAACAACCTTTTATTAAAAAAAAAAGAAAAAGACTGTATTTGGTGTCAGATTCACTTGTATTCACTTCAAAATTATCTGAACTTGTTCTTGTTGTTCCAGCATGAGCCTGGCAGGAGGACGATGAAGGTCGGTGCAGTACTTCAAGGCCTTAATAACACATGGCTCCTCTAGCAAAAAAAAAAAAACACATGGTTTTGTTTGTACTTTTTATCATCCTGGTCTTCTTCCTGCTGATTTTATGAATATCTAATGTGTCTAAGGCCCGGGCTCAGCAAAGGCTTTTTTGTGTGGAGTTGCGTGTTCTCCCAGTGCTTGCTTGGGTTTCATCCAGGTACTCCGGTTTCCTCCAACAGTCCAAAGACATGAATATTAACCTAATTAGATTTTCCAAATTGCACCTAGGCGTGAGTTGTTATGTGTGTGTTGGCCCTGCAGTATTCTGGCAAGCTGTTTAGAGTTTACTAAATACTAATTAATTTTCCTAACCACTTGTTCCTAATCAGGGTTAGGGTTAGAGTTGTGGGGGAGCTGGTGCCCATCTCAGCCGACTCAGCGAGGAAAATCAGCAATGGTTCTTTTACATACCTCTCACCACAGACAGTAAGAGACATGGTCGGCCTTAGATAACCCAGTTAGCTGCACTAGGGTTTACTAAATATTAATTGTGAAAATTTAAGAAAAACAGAAAAGCCAAATCACAGTACTTTGGTCCAGCCACCTCCCTTTGTCAAGACAAACCGGGAAAGTCCATTATGATAGCGTGGACATTTATGCTTTTTTTTATTAGTATGCACACAAAGCTACAACATATATACACGATAAAAGATTTCCCCCTTGTTTTTATGCAGACATATTACAATGCCGATTCATATTTTTTTAGAATATATAAACATTTGTACACTTTAATTCTTCTGTAATGGACTCTTCCAATTTAAACCGCCTACAGATTGCGTCATCTTTCCCTTCAGCCTGTTTATTTTTTACCCCGCCCCCAGGTACACGATTGGCTATTCTTTTTCGTTTACATAACGCTAGACGATTCTATCCAATACTCGCAAAAGAAGTGGACTCTACTAGCAAATCCGAATCCAAGTTTTTGAAGGTGGGTGGCTGGGTGGGAGAACAAGGCAAGGCTTTGCGTAGAATGTTCTAGAAGAAGCAGGCAGCCATTTTGAAAAGAGACTTAGCTGAACAAAGGGAGTGTTCTTTCGACAGCCGTGGAACGATTTTGTTTTGCAAGGCGAGGTGTTTCTGATTATTATTTATTTAAGACCTATAAACAGCTTTATCAAGGTGAGATACATTTAATTATTTGTATATGGTTTTGTAATTTATTATGAGCTTTATTTGTCTGTTGTTACTCGACGCTCGAGCGGTGTTGACGCAGTTGCAGTTGATTATACCAAGCTACTTTAGATGCTTTTCTTAAAATGTATTTCAAAGATAAGTATACATTTTGCGACTTATTACAGATTTCCGGTATTTTATGTTTATTTCTTGACTTTAGGAAGCTGTTCGAATTTCCGCGTCATTGTGCCAAGGTTTGAGTATTAATGCGCATGCGCAAATTTATATTCTTATGTTAGTAGATTGTAAAGAAAAATAATGATAAACAAATTATCCATGCCGGGGGGGAAAGAATATATTAACGTATAGTATTCTTGATCAGTAAATATGAAGGACTACTAGTAGTAAAAGTAAACCAGTAGCTCAGTTTGCTAAATTCCAGCCCTGCACGCACGATGCAGTAACTACGACTTTAAACATAAAAATAATTTTAACATACCCCACATTGAGATGTCATTTATGTGGGCAGATGACGTAGTCTCAAATTTTAAATGCAAAATTTTGTTTTTACACCTACTTAATTGTTAGTTATACTGTTTCTTGTGGATTTAAGAATGTTTTATGTAAAAGGCATGCAATTACAATTCTTTATTAGGAAAACTAATATATATAGTATATATAATATATAATAACTAATTGTTTAACTGCTTAAGGCCTGTAAATTTGCTAGAAATATGTCGTTTATGATTCATAGTTTATCAATGTCCTTTTTTTGAGATCAGGGCACAGTGGTGCTTCAGTCTCTTTCACAATGTGACGTCAGTGTGTCATGTGACTTACATACTCTGATGTGGCCCCTCTGTGATACCGCCCTCTTTTAGTGACACACTTCTTTTGTCACAGTGAGAGAGAGGCACTACCGACCTGTTATATCCCAACTGCAGACACACAGTTTTGTTGTATTTTCATGGAGATACTGTGCAAATTATTTTGGCAGATGAGGCAGCGGGAAAGTGCAAGTTGTTCACCAAATGGTAGAGAAAATGGCTGGAGGGAAAAGGCTGGGAGGAGAAAGCGCCACCGTAGAGAGTCGCACAGCAGCGAACGGGAAAACAAGTACCGTAAATATCACCACCACAAAAGCAATGACGGGTAAAACTTTTTTTTTTAAAACTTCATTCTTGTGTCGTAATCAGAATTGAACATGTGTGTTAGTTGGATTTATTTTAATCTAAAGTACAGGTTAACTACCGTTCATTACAACATTGCCATTATCATCACAAGGCATTTTTATTATTATTATTATTCTTTTCTATTTTGGTAATGTGTAAGATGTGAGTTTTATCTGCAACATAAAGTGATTATATAGTATAGCAAATAAATAATTATTAATAATACTTTTACATGCAGTATAAATATGCTGTGGATCATTTCATCTAATGGAATGCACCACTGTACACAGCTTCTGATCTAATATTAGCTATTTAATGTTCCTTGAAGAAACCAGACTCCTTTTGATGTGACATGTAAACATCTGAGCATGTTGAAAGGATCTAGTTGATGTTGTCCTGATTTGTGGCAATGATGCATGATGATACTAAGGGCCTTGCTGTGACGGGCAGGTCTCTCTTTTCATTCTGGTTTCAGATACAGGTTCCCAAATATATTTGAACCACATGAGACGTCTTGCTATGCAATGTTTTAGGGTGGTGATGATTTTAAGTTTGGAGTAGAACCACCACAATAATTTTGTTTTGGGAAGGTACGCTGTAGGACATCTTGGTTTGTTTTGGGACTCGAGAAATTCTGTTTGGTAAACACACCGCAAGCAGTGTTTAAAGTTCAAGTTTGAACGATATCACAACAGTCATGTTAATGTTTAACTTTACAAATTGTACGCTTATGACGAATGTGAGGGTACTGTTCACTTGTATTTTACTGAATGCAAAACGTGTAGGTGTGAATTATAAACAATGTAGGTATTGAAGATATCTAAGGATTTTTTTTTTGCCCTGTTACGTACAGATTAAGTGATTAGTGATTATGTCTGATCTTTGGCAGGCATTACCTGGAGAGCTGGAGTCTGAATGAAAAGCATGAGACGGGAAAGGTCAGGACGGTTGATTCAGGGTATGATAAAGAGAGCGATGTGAGCCATTCAAGGGAGAAGGAAAAGCATCGTGTGCGCCACAGGGACCGTGGCTGGCACCACTACAGCAAGTCATCTGGATACAGTGGCCAGAGCAGCCGGCACGGGCGCAGATGCAGCCGAAGCCGCTCTCGTCACAGGGGCTCCAACTCGGTATGGCCGCAGTCTTGTTTCCTTTAATCATGACACCTTTTTTTGTCTGTATAGATGGACTACTCAAGGGGTACCACTTTTTTCTTTTTAGAAAAATGTAGTTGAATGCCTGATGGCTTATTGTTATTCCAGTTAACAGGAAAATGTTAGGACAAAAAATATAACAGGCAGTACATTTGGGCAGGGGGACAAAAGCTTAGCTTAAGGTCATTATGAACTGTCATTTATGTCTACTTTAAATACTTTTTTTAAGTATCCTGTCTGAAAATGTGTTGCCATTGTTTTTCTTCTGTAACACACACTATGTGGTGGCCCCCTGTGCGTATCTCTGTTGCGGGCTGAATTTGCGTTGGCTGCACCCTGTGGCCGGGCCTGACTGCTGCGCTATCTGAATGGGCTGAATCGCTTCCCCCTGTTCTTCCCTCGCTGAATGAATGAATGCCGCGTTCTGGTTCCCCCTGATTCTCTTGGGTTATTGATGGTGGTGATGCTGATGGTGGTCCGAAAACCTCCAGAGGAGCCATCGCAGGAAAAGATCCAGAAGTGTTGAGGATGATGAGGAGGGGCACCTGATCTATCACAGTGGAGACATACTCAGGGCGAGATGTATAGAACATATACCTTTTTGTATATCTTTTTTAAATCTGTTGTATATCTGTCTCACATATGAAATGAAACTGCACTTATACAGTGCTTTAGGTTAAATGGTTTTGGGGTTATGGTTATATCAAGACTACTGTAGGGAAGAAGTCATACACTAGACTTATTTTCTTTTCAGTATTGTTTTCAATTATATTAGCCTAGCAATGTCTTGCTGTGTATTCATGTATGCCATGTATCTTTTTTGAGTGACTTATCTACAGCTGTATCTTAGATGGCTCAGCTATGTCTCAGCTTTGTTACACTGGAGGTTCAGTGTGTCTAATGGTCCGTCTTTATATCCTAGATGAAATCGTGTGCACACTCGGAGAGGGTGCTTTTGGGAAAGTAGTCGAGTGCATCGATCGCAAAAAGTAAGAATAACATCCCCCACCCCACCGAGTTTAATCGACGTGCCTTTGGTCATGAGGTTCAGTCATTATAGGTATTTAAATATTTGTTTTTCTTTTCCTTCCTCTCTGTGTCTCTAGCCGAGGTGCTCTAGTTGCACTGAAGATCATTAAAAACATTGAACGTTATCGAGACGCTGCCATGTCTGAAGTCGAAGTGCTGGAACACATGAACTCTCTGGACACAGAGAAAAAATGGTGAGTGACTTTGTTGATGCTGTACAGAGTTGTGACATATGTATGTTTTATAAATACAGACGTATGTGTATAGGTTTATTTTCCTTAGTAGTAGACAATATCTTCAGTCATTCAGCCTTAACTGAACTTTCAGCTAACAGGAAAATCGTGTTTGTGCTCTAGGCAAGAGTTCATGTGCAGACTGCTTCAATGAGTAATTGAAGCACAAGCTGCCGTGTTATTCCAGTTTAAAATATTTAAAATGTCTGATTAACACTTACCTGACCAGTGTTGTGACCTAGAGTTGTATTTTAAAGTACTCATATAATGGCGCACAACCTTTAATTACAGTATTATTGGTATTGTGATGAATTGAGCTAACAATAAGTTCCAAGCTGCATCAATTTTTACAGTTAATGATGTTTGTTTATTTATTTATTTATTTTTTAACCATCACTGCACTTTACCTGTATGTTGTGGAAATGTGTTCAAGTGTCATGATGGTATCTTTTCTGTATTTGTCACCCATTTGTTATATGTGATTAGTTCAGAATGAGAAACATGAGATGTGATTTTAATATGGAAGGATGGAAATAATAAACACCGACTCTATTCTGTTGCAGCTGCTGTGTGCGTATGCTTGACTGGTTCGACCACCACGGCCATGTGTGCATCGTGTTTGAACTACTCGGACTGAGCACATTCGATTTTCTCAAAGAAAACAACTTCCAGCCCTTTCCAGTCGACCAGATCAGGCACATGGCCTACCAGATCATCAAAGCAGTCATATGTGAGTAGTCTTAACAACTCTGGATGAGCTTGTAAGTGTTCAGAACATTTTTATTGCCCTGGATGGGTCTGAATTGGATGTTCTTTTCTCTACAGTCATGCACAAGAACAAACTGACGCACACAGACCTGAAGCCAGAGAACATCTTGTTCATTGACTCAAAATATGACCTCAAGTACAACGCAAAGATGGTGAGCACTGAAAGTATTATGTGAATAGTAGTTATTATGATGTAAGTAGTACTCCGGATGTTTAACGTTAAAGAATCATCATGACCTTGTTACACAGAAAAGAGATGAGAGAACAATCAGGAACCCAGATGTGAAAGTGGTTGATTTTGGGAACGCCACATATGAGCACGAGCATCACACCACCGTTGTGTCGACGCGGCATTACCGCGCACCAGAAGTCATTCTGGGTAATTCTTAGCTGCTTTTTATGTACAGTAGTCTGTCTGTGGTGGTCAGTGGGTCTGTTTGTTTATTGATTGATTTTATGTCAAACAGAGCTGGGATGGGATTATTCCTGTGATGTCTGGAGTGTGGGTTGCATTCTTATCGAATATTACCTCGGAACAACACTCTTTCAGGTGAGCACACTGCTAATAAAAATATCCCCAAACATCAGTCCAGCTGATTAACATTACTATAGTAAGACTTCTGTCTGTTGTGTAAAGTGACTTGTGGTTCTTTCAGACCCATGACAGTAAAGAACATCTTGCCATGATGGAAAGAGTCCTGGGTCCCATACCAACACACATGCTCCAGAAAACAGGGTAAGTCTTTATTCCATAACCCTTCATGTGTGTCATCATCGCTTACTGGAAGTAATAGAGTCAGTGTGTGTTTTGTCGTGATGTATAATTCGTGTTTATTGTTGTATTCCTGCAGAAAAAGGCGATATGTTCATCATGACAAGCTTGACTGGGACATGCATTCATCATCAGGGCGATATGTTCGGAAGCACTGCAAACCTCTCAGAGTAAGTACTTTATTTATTTTAGTGCATTTAATTTTTGTTGATTTTGGGGATCAGTCTAAGATTTGTGTAATTATTGAATTTTTTTCCCCCCGGGGTATACCCTCTCAGTTTAATAAATTGGATATTAATTTATTCGTTCATTTATTTTCTAGGCCGCTTAATCCTAATTAGTGTCATGGGGAGGCTGGTGCCTATGTCAGGTGACTGGGCGAGGGCAGGGTTAAATTGGATATGTATATTTATGCTTTTGTTTGTACTTAGTGTAAATCTGATGACAGGTTTAAAAAAAATGAACGTCTGCATACAGGGCAGGGTACAGGTCTAAGGAAAGTGCTAGTTGCACTTTTGTGCTTACATAAGCTAGTCAATGTGGTTGGCAGGGAAAGTAAGTATGCCCCCCCCACCCAATGAGCACAGCAGGCTTTGCTTTTTGGACCTGCTGTTTTATATAGACACAGTTTCATCTTGTAATATGTTTGTGATAAAAGTCCCACATTCACAGATAGTGACTTTAAAGCAATTCTGAAAGTTGCTCTGGATAAGAGCGTCTGCTAAATGCCGTAAATGTAACACTGACAATAAAATGGGGTTTACTTTTCGTCTTTTAACTTCCAAACAGAGCTACATGGCCTCCAGAAGCACGGCACATGAGCAGCTGTTTGACCTCATCGAGAAGATGCTGGAATATGACGTGAGCAAGCGGATCACTCTGGAAGATGCTGCTCAACATCCTTTCTTTGACGCACTTAAAAAGGGCCACAAGTGAAAATCTAGTGTTGTTGTTGTTTTTTTTTTTTTTTTTTTTTTTTTTTTAAACTCTCAATGAGAGGTTGTGTTCAGACGACTGCATCAGTCCCACATCACCCCCCCCCCCACTATAATCTGTAATTTGTATTGTATGATCTGTAACTTATATTGTATTTTACATAATTGTAAAACGAGCAGGAGTTAAAGATGAAGGGTGTGTGGAAAATATTTTCTTCAGTTGTTGAGCAAGTGTCATGTAGCTTTAATTGATTGTTTAACCATTCTGTGTCAATGAGTGTAAATTTTTCAATGATACATTTTCAATTAAAACTTCTATGGAGCATGAAATCTCTTGTCTTGATGCAGTTGCACCTTTGAAACACTAGGTAGCAGCAGATAATTGAATAACTTTGACCACTTACTCAAATGCACATCACTCTGATTATCATACAAGGGATAGATATAGATAGAAGATCCTCAAATAGTTCTGGTAAAGGTTTGGGGTTTAATCGTTTCCCTGTGTTTATATGGGTAAAACGTGCTATAATTTCATAGTGTATGTTTTAGTGTTCATGAAATAATTTTCAGTTTATCCTAAGATTAGTGCATTGTTTCAGTTTTGTTTTAGATTCTCTTCTGGTTGCATTAAAACAGTTCCCCTAATAATAAAGCCGTTTATTTAAGAGCTTCTGTGAGGAGTCTCCAGTGTCAGTGCTTTGTAACAGTCGTTCGAACTGTTTTTTGTCCTGGAAACATGATTCATTAGGTTATTTTCCACTTTATTTGTAAGATGACAAGCTTTTTCTTAGAATAAATCATAATTTATTAAATATGATCATTTGCACAAGCATAAAAGGAATTAAAACGACAAAATTCGCTCATAATCTTTACAGGAGCAATAACAGGTGATCACGTTTATATATGCATACACACACACTCACACATACATATATATATATATATATATATATATATATATATATATATATATATAAAATTCTGACATCAACTAAATGACATCACAACCCCTAAGGAACTTTTTTTTAATTGGTACCCGACCTCTATCTGGTAACCATGGTATTCAATAGGTGGCGTCCTGTTTTAACTCCCTCGAGTATAACAGTGTAAGTTACTACTGCATGGGTGGACGGGGCCTCGGACACACACACACACACACACACACAGAGAGAGAGGCAATTGCCAGCTGGTTGTAGGAGCGCTGGAGTTTTTATTTCTCCCCTCGTTTCACGGTCCACAGCAAACACACACACACACACACACATGCACGCCCGCTCTGCACGCCAGAGTCATCAGTGAGCTGCAGAAGTTTGCCACCAGTTCCTCGTGCTCGTTCATCATCCATCATCATCATCATCTACAAGTTTAATCGCGTAGAGACAGTACAGCGCTCTCTTCCTCCGGACCTGTCCCACCGGTCCTCCCGGTTCAGCATGGATACGCACGCGGAGGAGAGGAAAGCATCCCCGGAGCACGACTCTATTGTCCCCACGCGCCGCTGGCCGTCTCTCTCCGCCGCCGCCGCCACTGTGTGTCTCGCGCTGTCTGTCGGCGCCCTGGCCACGTGTTGTCTCACGGTGATTAAAGCACGCGAGATGGAGAGCAGAGTGCTCGCGCTGGAGCGCGCGAGCGGCGGCCCGCTGCCGGAGGAGCTGCGAGACTCCGTCCGAAGCCTGGTGCACGAAGTGAGTAGAGTCCAGGGTTCAAACGGACAGAATGATTTCAAACCCGCTCTGATACATTTCTTCATTACTGAGCACTTTAGAATTACTGCCGAATATACTTTTCATTTTTTTACACTTTAAGCCTGCATTTTAAAAGATAGAGGAATAGATTTTACACCTAAAAGAGGCTGAAAACTTTTGACTAACAGAAAAACAAACAAATAAATAAAATCCCGACATTTTAATAAGATACTCACTCACTCACTAAATAAATCAATATTAATTATCTATCTATAGCCTAATTTGCTTGTTTTTAGCCTATATTTTTAGCCTATTTTATTGTTATTTTGTGTTTTATTAAAATAACATTGTATATTCAGCTACTCAAATTAATAGATAGATAGATAGATAGATAGATGGATAGATGGATAGATAGATAGATAGATAGATAGATAGATTGATTGATTGATTGATTGATTGATTGATTGATTGATTACTTTATTAATGCCCTGAGGGAAATTTGGTTGTCAAAGCAGCAAGACATACATATAAGGTGCAATATATAAGTCGAGTAAAAAAGTATATACATACACATTTTTTTTTCATAATTTTTCTGTAGAAGCAATAGAACAAAAAAACAACTAAAACCACTGAAGATACTGAGTTCGAATAAGTGGCAGAGGTCCATATAAAATTTCAAGATGATTACAGAAGTGAAGTACCAACCAATCAATCAATACAGTGTAATTAGAACACTATTATAAATAATGTACGATGGTGCAGTTGTGATACAATAAAATAGAGTAATATGGATTTGTATGTGAAAAATATAAAATGAAAGAACAGAATAAATTACCGTTTGTGATATAATGTATAATAATATATTTAGTTCCAAATTCTGTTCCATGTTACTCAGGTGTGCAGGATGGATGTGCAAAGGAGTAATGGAGAGTATTATGCTATAATATCTCTGGGATTTAGTTCACATTTATTAGTTTTCTTTATTTCATGAATAACTGATGTAGTTTTCCGAGTCATTTCTAATTTGCATTTATTTTTAAGTTTTTAATTGAATAGCCTGCAGCTTGTTATTCAGTGACGCCTGAAACACGCTCACCGCATCACAACTCCACTAAACCTCGGTCTCATACACTAAAATACAGTCTTTATTTTATACCTTTTAGTTTTAATAGCTGTCGGTGATCACACAGCAATTTCCATGTTCACTTATTTGAAATGATATTTCGTTTCTGTTAAGTCAGGGCAACTGTGTCGTAAATCTGAAGACCTGGATGACTGGAAAAAAACGACACTGCACAGATCTTATAAATTTACTACAGTAACTCTGACATATTTCATCCAAGTCCTGGATCTTTACCAGTGAGGATTAAACAGGATAAAACATGTTCGAGTAGACATGCATGGGAGAACGGTCAGAGTCAGCAGTACATAATTCTTATTGTTACAGGGTTTTACATACATTATTTACTTTCTTTCTTTTTTATTTACAGAAACAAAATTCCTTTCTTATAACCACTGGGAAAAATTCTAAGTGTTAATAGTTCGAGGAGAACAGATCCGTCTCTGATAGAACACACACACGCACACACAGACACCCAGACACACATTAGTCTTACCATCCTTGTGATAGTAGACAATGTACAACACACAAACAAACAAACCAAAATTTTCTCATAGTAGGGCCCATAAAGAACAAACTGTCTCATATTTCTCTGCTAAGATATAAAAACATGTACAAAACTCTCTCTCTCTCTCTCTCTCTCTCTCTCTCTCTCTCTCTCTCTCTCACACA
>JBCNYG010000016.1:16783212-16795699 GCA_039654305.1 Porochilus rendahli | reverse complement strand
ATCTATCTATCTATCTATCTATCTATCTATCTATCTATCTATCTATCTATCTATCTATCTATCTATCTATCTTTCTAGCTTGCATTGATGAAAGGATACTTTTGCCACCATATGGTTGATTATTATGCAAAATGAGCGAGCTTTATTCCTTATATCTTGGGTAATTCATTATTATCTTATTTTATTAAAGCATGACATGATGTAAACCCCCCTCCCTCCCTCATCCCCGATTCAGCCTATCACACACATCAATCACAATGATCCGCAGGTTTCAATTAGACAGGTTCCACTTGCAGCAGGTTCTTCTCAGTGGCACTTTATCCAGAGTGTCTGATTCTAATTTTAAGAATTTGAAGGTATTTGCAATATGTCAGCTTTATCTGTAGGTACTGTATTAAAGATTTCCAAGGGTTATACTTCTTTTTGTAAACAACCAGAGGGCTGGTGGGGCACGTTGAGATAGTGGTTTGCACGTCCGCCTCACAGCAAGGTTGGATTCCTGGGCTCAGGCGTGTGTGTGTGTGGAGTTTGTATGTTCTTTCCATGCTTGCGTAGGTTTCCTCTGGGAATTTTAGTTTCGTCCTACAGTCCAAAGACATACACATTAGCACATTAGGCTAATCAGTTGTTCGAAGGAGCCTCTAGGTGTGAGTGTGAGTGTGAATGATTGGGTGTGTTGGCCCTGCGATGGTCTTGCGAGTTGGTCAGGGTATATCTTGCCTACGCCCAGTGACGGCTACAGTCTACCCCAGGTAGCATTAAGCGGCTTGGCAAATGAGTGAGTGATGAGAGAGAATGTATATTATAAAGCCCCTCCTTTCTTCCAGAAGTTAATAATACTGTGAGATATTGTTGAAATTAGATTACTAATAGTTATATATGTGTTATGAATGTATACGAAGCTACATGAATATGAACGGACTCATGTCTTATGTCTTGACATTAACTGCTCTCTCTCTCTCCCTCTCTCTCTCTCTCTCTCTCTCTCTTTCTCTCTCTCTCTCTCTCTCTTGGATACCTGTTGCTTGGTCCACCTGCTGTTCTCCATCAGGTACGTCCCTCATTTCTTATCTCCTCGCTGTCAGTTTCTTTCAGCAGCTGCCTGTCAGTATGAGTTCATAATGCCGTGTGCCAGAATGTCCATCTGCCATCTGGACCCTGTCCATGACCTCGTCACCTTTCTAAAGGTCCTTCAGCCTGTAGAAGAGAGCAAAGATTCTTACCTTCATCTCATCCCACCCTGCCTGTTACTGTCATTATAACAAGCCTCACATTACACTGACCTGCTATGTAAACTATGTCAAGTACTTTTCACGTTCTTGGGCAGCGGTGACACTGAAAGTAGTGAAGAGATTAGTTTACACTTCCCACTGGTTAAGTAGGCGGGTTTAAAAAGAGGTACTGATATATTGTGTGTCCAAGATTACAAGATTCTATAACTGTCTAACTAGCAAGCTAGCTAGTCACCCATCCGTTCACAGGGGCTTTCAGACTGAGCAGTTCTAGGAACCTTTTGAGTGGAACTAGCATCTGGGGAGCTCCCTGGGAGATAAAAACCACCAAAGCGTTCTTCTGTTTGCATCGCACCACTAGTAGGCACACTGAAGTGATGTTAACCAGCCGATATAGCTGATATAGGGATATCAGTTCAGTGCGACATTAAACAATAACAAGAGAATGGAGAATGCTTGATTTGTGCTGTGTGTTTGTTGTGTGTTATGGATTTAATTTTTAGGATTTTGGACATGGGAGATGCCGGTACTCCCCAGAACCGCTCACGGTTTCTATCGTGTTGGAATAGTACCGACCCTGAAGTAGGAACTAAAAAAATGTCTAAAATTGTTTTATAAGAACTAAAATTGTTCTCAGTCCCTGTAGCGCGTCTCACACGTCCACCAGTATTTCTAAGAACTATGAAAAGTTCCGTCAGTCTAAAATTTATAGCAATAACATTTTTTTAAAATTAAAGCATGACATGATGTCTATTGAGTCCAGATTCAAATGTTGTTGATGTTCACATCGAGCAACTCTAGTAACTCAAGCAATCAATCTTTACAGCTGAATTCACAGTGATGTCTGTAAAGTAAAACTTTTTTTTTTGTTTTTGAAACAGTCAATAGGTTTATTTTTCATGAACAAAAGAATGGTTGCTGTTCCCATAACAACATCCTCCCTACTCGGACTTTGCACTGTGCTAGCTGTCTAGCCGACTAGCTATGGGTAGAACAATAGTTAGCTATTAGTTCTATATTATGTTAAGCACACTTAATGCAATTAAATATACAAATGACAGCTAACGATAGGCGGCACAGTGGTGTAGTCTGCCTCACAGCAAAAAGGTCCAGGGTTCGAGTGCCGGGTTCAGTGTAGACGTTTCTGTGTGGAGTTTGCATGTTCTCCACGTGCTTGCGTTGGTTTCCCCCCGGTACTCTGGTTGCCTCTTACAGTCCATGCTTGTTAGGCCAGTTGGCAGTTACAAACCGCTCCTTGGTTGTGAGTGTGAGTGTGAATGCTTGGGTGTGTGTTGGTCCTGCAATGGCCTCTGTGTACCCAGTCTTCAGGCAGTGTAGGTTGAGATAGGCTCCAGCTTCACCACAAGTAGGATTAAACGGTTGGGTAATTCAGTGAGTGAGTGTGAGGCAGACGCAAAATTTCAGCATTAAAAAGTCTCTTCATACTCAAGTGGAGTGGACGTGTTTGAGATCTATCTCCAAAAAAGCTAAACCGAGTTTGGACAAGTTTAATACGATTGGCCGACGGCGTTGTCAGTGTTCAAGTACTCGAATCTTTCATTGCGTAAAAGCATCACTCTGTTTAGGTTTTTCAGTACCACGGAATCCGTGTCGTTACATACACGCTGATGTAAATTAATTGGCAGCGGAGAGCGCGAGTCGATCCTTGTGCTGCTCCATATGGGAGTGATTTCTGCTGCCAGACGGGGTCATGTCTCAGCCATGCCTCTGTTATTCTGCTTGTCCTGATGCTTCGCTCGGAGCTGTGGGTCTGTGTGACTCTGTAGTTGTTCACCCTGTTTAGGAACGAGCATTTCCTCTGGCCCTTGACTCATGGGAAATTAATCATGCTTTAAGAGGAACATGTAGTTTTCTCCCTAATGAGCATGAATCAGAGTAAAATGTGTTGCACACGCATTACTGCGTTGTATACACGCTGCCGTTTTGCACTAAGTGGGTAATTATGTTGGGGTTTGTTTTTTTTGGTCTTTGCTGTTACTGTAAAGAGGATAACACTGATACAGACAGGATAACGTCAATCATATAGAGAGATAAAAGGCTTCCCTTTTGTGAATGATTACGAATGTAAATGGCGGGAACTTCTCGAGAATTACTATCGTTGTACATACAAGTGTTTTCTATCAAACTTACAGACATTTTCATTCCAGGGTTTTATTTTGTAGCCGGATGCAGATTAATCATGTGTACTGTACTAAACAATCCATCAAGCTACTAAACTAGCCACAGGTTTCTGTGAAGTTGATCAACGACATTCCACAGGACTTCCACCCTGATCTCAACCACAGCTAATTTACTCACTATCTCAGCCGACACTGGACGAAGACGGGTTACACCCTGAACAGCTCGCCAGAGCATTGCAGGGCCAACACACACACACACACACAACCATTCACACTCCCACTCAGGGGAAATTTGTAACAACCAGCTAGCCGAATGTGCATGCCTTTGGACTGCAGGAGGAAACCGGAGTACCCGGAGGAAACCCATGGAAGCATGTGGAGTACATGTGAACTCCACACAGAAACGCGCTCACTGTGACGGACGTACTAATCACTAAACCATCCCATAAAAGGTTTCCTCCAAAGGGGAAAAATCTGTACAAACAATGGCAGCAAGAACAATCGCTTTAATAAGAACCATTTTTTTTATTTACTACATTTTCTTTCTTCAACTAACAAACACAAATTAAATGTAAATTGTAATAAACATTTTTAAAATATCAAATATTACACTGGCCTGCACTTTTGTGGTCACTAGTGAGATCTAGGTCTTGATCCCACCCCTTCCTGTCACTGCAGTGCCTCCTGATTATATCCAGGTTTTCTATGTTGAGTTCTTGATCAGTTTGTCCACTTATTTGCAATCCCCTCCGGTGTCTTGGTCTCATCTGATCTCATCTGTCTTTTTGACGTTGGTCATTACTGATCCGTGCTTCTTCTTGTTCTTCTTGTTGATGTGTTATGGATTCTGATCATGGATTACTCTTGGATGATTTCGGTCGTCTGTTTGGAACATGGATAATGAGTCATGGGGTTGCCAGTAAAGTAAAGGTTACACACACATTACTTTAGGAACCTGAGCTCGAGCACGTTCCAACAAGTAACGATGACGTCAGTAGAGTTTGATTTTGGACGAATACTAACCCCATCTCTAGGCCTTAACCTTTAACCTTTTCAAGCAGTGTCAACTATGTCATGGGCTACACGACGGTGTGATGGTTTCGCATGTCTGCCTCATAGTAAGAAGGTTCTGGGTCCGAATCTTGGGCTCAGTGAGGGGGGGTATTGTGTGGAGTTTACTGGTTCTTCCGCTGCTTGCATGGGTTTCCTCAGGGTACTCCGGTTTCCTCCCACAGTCCATAGGCATATTTAGCAAATGGCTGTTCCAAATAACCCTAAGGTGTGGATATGTGAATGGTTGTGTGTGTGTTGCCCTGCAATGGTCTGGCAAGCTGTTTAGGGTGTACCCCTCCTTTGCTCACTATCAGCTGAGATAGGCTCCAGCCTCCCCGCAACCCTAGTAGAATTAAGAGGTTCAGCAAATGAGAGGGATTAGAGAACGATGACATCCTTTTGCCAAGTTTAACAATTTTGTGTTACCCGGTCCGTCGAACATGAACCTTGTTAAACCTGAGATACTTCCCACAATTCCCTGTTCCAGTGGTACTTGTGTTATTGCAGGCTTTTAAGGACTTGACGGCCTTTTGACCTTGTCACTGGTGACAGAGTCTCAGCCCTGACTGTCACGAGACAAGCCATCCGCCAGTTGCTTTTCAGCCGAGGGCTTAATTTGGCGAAGACTAATTGTGAGGTTTGCATCTGGTGACCTCCGAATGAATTTACAGGGCTTGTATTTTTTACAAACATTCATCATGGGGTCAAGCAGCATTCCTTCCCAGAAGTCTTTGTTCCTCTGGGACTTCAATTGTGGCAAGCTCTTAAGGGCCCATAAGTGTCCACGACCTCATTGTGTCACTACGACGAGGTTTAAATCATGATTACAGAATAAAGCTGTCTGCTAGCCGATCATATACACACTCACCCGAAGGCTTAAGACCCTTAGCATACTTCACGAGGAGGCGACATTCGTCTGGCTTCCACTAACAACATGATGTAATTGCGGCGCCAAAATGATCTTGTGCGAAGCTCACTCTGTTGCATATTCTGCAGCTGGGCGAACTTCATAGACGAACGAACACGCTACGCAACCAAGCCTTTGATTGTTACAAATGAGGCATTTCCAAACCGATTTCATTCCCGGTATCACACACGTTTCCCCAGCGTGCTAACCTCACATTGGTTGACCCTGTATTCATTTTATGATCTCATGTACCACCTGTGTTTTATTTCTTTCTTTCATTTCTTCTCCTTTTATAAATATGAACCAAAATATGCAATTCTTTCTCTTCCTTGCTTTTTTATTTTTTTTTTGCTTATGGTTTTCCAACCACTTTTGAATTGCCATAGTTTGCATTTGGGACTCTATCGCATGTTTCCTGCAGTTTCCGCTATTTACATAAAGCCTCGGGTGCATTATGCACCATGTTTGTGTATCTTGAGTTTTTTCAGAAATATGGCAAGGAGGGGGTACCAGTTTTTGTATCCAACTGAACCAGGAAGTAGTGCATTATAATAACAACAAATTTAATTATCTTTTTGCATCCTGTGTACAAATGTAAAATGTGATTTGCCATTAAAAAAATCATTTCAACATGAAGTAGCTTAATGCTAAACTAATTTATGTGATCGCATATGAAGCCATATGGATAAGAGCGTCTTATAAATGCGCTAAATGTAAATGTAAATGTGTACGTTGGCCCTGCAATGGTCTGGCTGTTCAGGGTGTACCCTGCCATCACCCTGTGTGACACCAGCCTTCCTAAAAGTGAGTGATTTTTGTCTTTGTACATGAATTTCTCAATCCTTATTAACTCTGTGAAAATAAATGAGAAAAAGTTAACCTTGATATACAGGCGAATTTCCCTTTCCTGAAAGCAAGCAGCATGAGACTTGACCTTCTCCCAAACCCACAGACCCCTGCGCCAAACCCCATCAATTTAAGGAAAACGAGAAGCCAATTTTAATCTCTTTGAATGGAATCTGAGACCAAGTAGCATTTCCATCATTGGATAAAACCTCACATCATAATACAACAAACTGTCAATCACATACAGTAAGTTAAATGCTGTGTGTGGAAGGTCCACAGTGTGGACAAAAGATTGTGGACACTAGACAATTACACTCACATGAATCATCACTAGATTTTGTGGGCTGTGGGGATTTGTGATTATTCATCCACAAGAGCATCAATAAGCTCAGGCACTGAAGTCAGGCGGGGACATCTGGGGGAGTCGGGATTGTAGTTCACCCGAAACGTGTTCAGTGAGGTTGAGGTCAGTACTCTGTTCAAGCGACTCACCTTTTCCCACTCCAACCTCGTCAAGGCGTGTCTTCATGGAGCTACTGTGTGCACACGGAGGACAGTCATGCTAGAACAGGTTCGAGCCCAACAGCAGATCAAGACATTCTGTGTGCTTTCAACTTTGTGCCATCTGCATTGGGAAGAAGCTACATATGGGTCTGATGGTCTGAAGTCTACATAGATGTTTGTCCATATGAAGTACTGTACGCTCATAGGGTCGTGGGGAGGCTGGAGCCTATCTCAGTTAACACCAGGCGAAGGCAGGACACCCTGAACAACTCACCAGACCATCACAGGGCCAGCATTCACAACCATTTACACTGACACTTACACCTAGGGGCAATTTGGAGTAGCCGGTTAACCTATTATGCATGTCATTGGACCTTGGAAGGACACCGGAGTACCTTGAGGAAACCCATGCAAGCAAAGGGCAAGTAAGCATTCTGCATAAATGAATACATCAAAAAAAAATCTCGTCTTTCGGTGTTGTTAGTATTCAAACATTTATTCTACTATGAAGACAGTGTCAACAGAAATACTTTCACCCAACAGTTTAATCAGGAACGTACTAACACTGACGTTTCTGGGGGTTCTTTTCAAGACTGAAGACACCGAAGACACTACTTATCGTGTCTAATAAACACTTAAGAAACACTTGCTTATTCTTAACTGTTGTCATCTTGACCATAGGATCTCCAGTCGCTTGTTTATAGTCCAGTCTTTCGTTGATCTTTCAAAGTTGTTCCGTTTTTACGGCAAGACAAATCAGTCCCGGAGTGGAACCGGATTCTAATTAGCCCGCTTTCAAGAAGTCTTTTGTGATGGCTGGCCTTTTTTCGTCTATTAAAGACGT
Organism: Porochilus rendahli; assembly: GCA_039654305.1. Lineage (NCBI taxonomy): Eukaryota > Metazoa > Chordata > Actinopteri > Siluriformes > Plotosidae > Porochilus > Porochilus rendahli. Next base: position 16,788,172 of record JBCNYG010000016.1, on the reverse strand, counting down.
TAAAGATAAGGCCTTGTAAAGAATTTGTGCATGTTAAGAAAGTTATTCATTGCCATGACTTGGAGGAAGATCAGATTACATTACAGAATTTATAAGGCAGATTTTCTTCCCCCCCGTTTACAACCGCATGCGCTGACAGAAACAGCTGTACAAACGTGACGCGATGCCGCCAGGTTGGAGCTCTTTATGAGCCGTTTTTGCGTAGCAGTTCAACATCGCTGGGATCTCGCAGTGGGGAACTCTATGGTGTGAGATCAAAAGCTGAATTGTACCCTTCCATAATAAACTGTTGGCCCCCTGCACACACAGACCTCTCAGTATGCATGTACTGAAACCGGGTCGAGGAGTGTCCTGAAGTGTTCTGAATCACTGAATCAAGTGGTAACACAAGATGCCATTGTTTTAGATAAGGGTTATCACAGTGAGCATACTACATCAAGACTCTTATTCAGCCATTGTATGGTAACATTGACTCCTACTAGGGTTGCAGGTCCTAACCTACAGTGAGCGAAGGCGGGGTACACCCTGAACAGCTCATCAGATCATCGCAGGACCAACACACAACCATTCGTCGATACCCCTCACACAAAGGGGCGTTTCACACTTGCATGTCTTTGGACAATGGGAGGAAACCAGAATACCCAGAGGAAACCTATGCAGCACAGTGAGAACCAACAAACTAATGAAACACCCTCACTGAGGCTGAGACTCAATCCCAGGAACTTCTTGCTGTAAGGCAGACATGCTAACCACTACACCACAGTGCCGCTGATTTCAATCTTTCCGAAGGCAAATTCGTTAAAAACATGGCATACAACATTTCCAAGGTAGCAATACATTTCAATGTTGCCAGGCTCTCTTATTTATTTATGTATTTGTTTGTTTGTTTATTGTCCGTACCATTTATCCTTTTTAGGGTCATGGTGAGGCTGGAACCAATCCCAGCTAACGATAGACAAAAGGTGGAGTAAACCAGTTCATTGCAGATAAACAATCTTTCACACTCAAGATCACACCTAGGGGCAATCCAGAACAGCCAGGTAGCCTGATGTTCATGTCTTTGGGCTATGGGAGGAAACTGGAGCACAAAGGAAACTCATGTAAGCACAGGGAGAACATACAAACCCCACCCAGAGAAATGCCCTCGCCAGCCATGGGGCTTGAACACAGGACCTTATGGCTGTGAGCTTAGAGGTTAAATATTGGCAAAATTTGGAGGGGAAAATGGTTAAAAGTCAATACAAAATAGAAAAAGGAACAAGTTACTGTTTGTTTAGTCTACTGTCATGATTAGATCAGTTTATTTCATAAACATTGAAGGTGTCAATACGTAGTACTCCTGAGACTCCTGAAGTACACACTCGTTCTAAGTAAAGGTTAAATTCTTTCTGCTCGGGAATTCTAACTTTTGGAGTGATTTTGGAGCATGATCGATTAACATTACTTCGGTCCCTGAAAAGTCCAACCATATGAGTACCATATGAGACGGGAACAGATCCAGTTAAGGTTTCTTTAAAATCTTTAAAATGCCGAAGCACAAATTTCCCACAGTGTTTAGCATAAGAGCACCACCTTGACATTTACATGCCGTTTCAAACCCCACAGCTTTAGTCTCTGTGCTGAAGAAAATTGGCTTAGGCTGTGTCCATATAAAGGAGTCAAAGTGGCGCAAATCTGATTTTTTGCTCTAATGGGACGCAGAGCTGATATTTTTTTAGAGCTGTTTGAACATAATTCTTTTTTTTTCAAATTAAATTTTAGAGTCTTTTATGTACTCCCAGACTGGATATATATCAGATATCTGGCCAGGCGACTGTAACTAAACCAGTCAGGTCATTGTGGTCTTCATACAACAGTGGCTGAATCTCAGAACAGAAGCATCTAGAGAACCATGCAGAGCCTCACTGGTGATATTACTGTTTAATAATGATGTTGATGATGATGATGATGATGATGATGATGATGCTTGTCCATGACTTATTGTATGAGAATACACTGAACGGCCATGATTTATTAAAGTATGGGAATGAGATAAATGAGTCATGTCATGATGACCTTTTTTTTTGCACAGTAACTGAAACTTTCCTTATTAAGATTTGATGCACTTCATGTCTCACATAGCCACAACTGAACTATCTCATTTTTGTGGAATTATGAGATAATTATCTTGTTCTCATCGGTTGATAATCTAATTTCTTAATTCCCACAACTTTGTTATCTCATCTTATTTCCATATCTTAATTGTCGTATTGTCATGACAGTAGTAAGCAATGGCCATGACTCAGTTATCTCATTCCCACCACTTAATTATTTCATTCTCATGGCCTAAATTATCATAAAGCATTTTTAATTTAAAAGTTATTTCATTTACTACTTAGTACATTTCCAGTTAATTATCTTATTCCAGTGTCTTAATGATCTGGACTTATCATGTTCCGACATTTCATTTCTTTGGGTGAATTACCTCATTGTGTTATAACCATGACTGAATTATCTCATTTGAACAAATCAATTTATTTTTAATCATCATTCCATATCATAATTATCTTTGTCTTAGTAATCTGCACATCTACAATTGAGTTTTCTTGTTCTCGTGTCCCATTATCTTTTATTCTTGACTTCATTATCTCATTCTTCCAGCTGAATTATTTTGTTCAATCAGATTACTAGGTTATGTCCATGACTTAATTATCTCATACTCACGACTAGTTGAATTTTTTCCACAATTGAAGTATCTGGTTTTTAGAAAAAAGAGATTATTTATCTAGTTTCTGTATTTTGTTATTATCTAGTTTTAGTTACTTAATTAACAACAAAACTGAATTAGCTTTTTCTAATGCCTTACCGAAACAACCCTAGATAAAGTCAGCTTTATTTCAGCTTCTCGTCTCCAAAACAAGCTGTTTTGTTTATTTTATCTGTATTGAAATGATGAAAACATGTCTGATGGTCATGATGTATAGATCATACAGTCGGGTCATTCAAGGCCATAAATGTATAAACTTTAACTACGCATATTCTATATGGTTGGGTGAAATAAACCAAATTAAGCAACATTGAGCGAAATTATGAACAACGCCTTATTCTCTGGCTCCTAGCCGCGATCCAGTAATAAACAGCTGGCTTTATTTTTAATGTGTTTGCTAATTCAGATTTACAATCTGTATGTCTTTGTGCATACTGAAGTTATTTTATACAGTATATGCAGACACATTTTTCTAATTCTGTGCTGACAATTGGTAATTATCTCACTCTATTTCACTCGCCTGAGAATTGCAAATCGTTACATTATTTTAAACAGAAAAGTTGAGCATGGTGTAATTAATACTGGTGTTTAGCATTTCCTACGAAGTTCCTTTTGATGTCCGAGCTGTAGGCTATGAAGTTACGGAGTTCAGTGAGTGTTATTGTAATTTGGGAATAATAGAGGGCAGTTCCTGTACATAGCAATCGTTCATTTCTTGTGTGTGTGTGTGTGTGTGCGTGTGTGTGTATGTGTATGTGTGTGTGTGTGTGTGTGTGTGTGTGTTTAGATTATGACTGCAGGTTTCTGACGATGGAAAATGACAAATATAATTGACTTTTTCCTCCAGTAGGTAGACTGCATTCTGCTCTTTTTTGGCAAATGGAAACTTTGGAAAGCCTGAACAGAATATTTACATTTACATGCCATAAAGCGAAGCCGTCCCATGTGCTTTTCATTCGTTGGGCCTCCAAAGTAGCACTTAAAATAAAAATAAAACTTATAAAATTACAATTTATAACCTTTATTTTTTTTCAGGCCCAGAATTTTGTAAAGGTACATCAAATATCTTTTCTGATAAAAATCAGCCAAGATGAACGGAGACAGTGCCATTATAAATCACCAGGTCCTCTATGGGTCAGGTTCTGGTGATATGGACTACGATTATACACATTTTGCAGGCTCCTTAGCTAAGTCACCGTCACATACCTCACACAACAGCTAGTAAACTAACTAAAGCACCTTTCGCCACCAAATTGTTACACTTGATGTGAAGACAAAAAACACAAAGGTGCTGTGCTACACTTCATTTTTGAAAGATGATAACTAGCTAACTAGCTTAGTATTAGCTGATTGCACACACATTTTAGCCTTATCATTAGCATCATTAGTTTTCCAATTGGTTATTTATTCATCCATTTGCCAAAGCTCTTAGTCCCACTGTGATTGCGCGGAGGCTGGAGCCTATCTCAGCCGACTTTGTGCGAAGGCAGGGTAAACACAGGGCACACAGCTTGGATAAGATTTAAGCACTGGAAATACGGACTTTCGTTCCTTGTCAAATCTCAGTCACGGAGGAACGTGTGTTTGAATATTTCACTGTATTCCCTGGAACTGTGGTTTATCTGTAACATGTTGTCTATGGTATGTCTGTTTTTTAGTGTGTGTGTGTGTGTGTGTGTGTGTGTGTGTGAGCGCAGCTGTCAATCTGTCTGGCTTTCTCACCTTCTTTAGAAACAAGGCGATTTAATGTTAGCATATGATGGCACACGTTGTTATCCTTGACTATAATCGAGGCCATGTGCAGATTTCAAAGTTTCAGATTTATTTATTTATTTTTGAACATGGCGCACCACTTTGATTTACACATAATATACACATTTGTTATATAAAACTTACAGACCAAATACACATGAAAGTCTTTTAGATGTGAGCCATGCAGGCGTTAAAGCAGATAACGTGAAGTTAGGCTAACCCCTCCAGACTAAAACACTTATTTCTTTTTAGTGAAAATTTTATTTTGTGTTTTCATGCCCACAGTTATTTCATTGTCACTCATAGTATGCTAAAAATTTATGTTATTATTCAAATTTATTCATTCATTCATTCATCTTCTTCCACTTCTTCCGGGGTCGGGTGGCGGGGGCAGCAGCCTAAGCAGTGAGGTCCAGACGTCCCTCTCCCCAGCCACTTCCTCCAGCTCTTCCGGGGGGACGC
>JBCNYG010000016.1:16746970-16768172 GCA_039654305.1 Porochilus rendahli | reverse complement strand
CATCGCAGGGCTAAACATTCATTATTATTATTATATTATATTATATTATATTAATAATAATAATAATTATTTTTACTAATATTAGCCCTGCGATGGCCTGGCGAGCTGTCCAGGGTGTACTCTCCCAGAGTTGGCTGAGATGGGAGCCAGCCTCCCTGCAACCCTAATTAGGAATAAGCGATTCAGAAAATGAATGAATGAATTATTAATATTAACATATTTTTAACATATCATTACAATAAGCATAAACTGTTATTAAGCAGGGTGGCATGGTGGCGTAGTATTTAACACGTCTGCCTTACGGCAAGAAGGTTCGAGTATTGGGCTCGGCAAGGTTATTTCTGTGTGGAGTTTGCATGTCCCCTCCGTGCTTGCGTGGGTTTGGTGGTTTCCTTGCACAGTCTAAAGACATGCACATTAGGCTAATTGGCTATTCCATATTGTGGACTGAGTCGGCTAAGATAGGCTTCAGCCTCCCTGAGACTCTAATGAAGGATAAAGTGGTGAATGAATGAATGAATAATTGAATGAATGAGTAATATAGCAGAGAAGGATATGAACTATCGGTGTGTATTATGATGTCTGCGAGCGGTCACTCTGCAGGTATCTTGATTTAATATTGTGGACTCTCTAGTTGTGTGTTCTTATTTGTTTTAATATGTGCAATATTATAGTTGCAGTAAATCTTGTTCAGACATCTCCACAATTTCCCTGCATGTGTGTGTGTGAGAGAAAAAGAGAGAGAGAGAGAGAGAGAGAGAGAGAGAGAGAGAGAGAGAGAGAGATGGGACCCCTGCTCGTTGTTGACAGGAAGCAGCAGCAGGGGAGCTTCCTTTGGTCCGCTGTATAGCAAGCAAATAACTTAATTAAACACAGCAAGCCTTTCACTTTCAACTCTGCAGTTGTCAGACAGAAGGGGTACCGAGGACACCCTTTAAGGATGCTCATGGACAAGGCACAAGGCACAGCCATCTGTCCATCACAACCATTCACACTCTTGCTCTGGGGGCAATTTTAAACAGCCGATGTTCATATCTCTGGATTGTAGGAGGAAACCAGAGTACCCAGAAGAAACCCACGCCAAGCCCAGGACTCGAACCCAGGGCTTTGAGCATGAATGTGACAACAAAACTGAACCCATGGGTTTACGACATTTGTATAAGTATGGAGCTCTGGTATAATAATATACTATAATATAAAAAAACCTGTTTTTTCTACTCTTCTGGTTGGATCCACTTTCCTGTCGACACTTTTCATCCTTTTTCCTGTTTCTCTTTGGTTTTCTAGCAGCAATATAATCATCCAAAATATCAGATTTCTTCATTTTTCTTCGTTTTTTTTCCCCTGCTGAAATAATCAGGTACCCTCAGCTGCATGTACGGGATCCCAGGTTTCATGGTTCGGAGATTTTTTGGTTAGCGGCAAACTTTCCAACCCGGCTTGAAATGAGAAAATTTAAACGCCAGAACACTTCTTATCGCTGATGCGGCAGCTTTATGAGGCACACTTACATTAACCGTCATCTGTTGCTGTGGATCATTAGGTTATGTGTACTACACGAATAGCACACAATGGTACTGTCTGGTACCTTCAGTGATGAGAGTACGGTTCCTATCGGACCTGATCTCATACAAAATATCACGTTGTATCAGTCTATATCAGTTCCGCTAAGCGAAGTCGCAACAATTAGTCATGTGAGCCACGCGGGAAAATTGAGGGGATTTAATATCACTGCAAAATGCTTCATTATCATCATCATCATCATCATCATTGTCATATTTCATACATAAACCACCCAACATGTGCTTTTAATCTCCACACAAAAAGATCTGGAAGTGCACATGTACTACGCCGTGCTGAACGTTAAGAGTTCCTGAGTAGATGTCAGCTGATTATCGGGTTCTGCTCATGCCTTCTGTGTTTATGAGAATAAGCACCAGGGCAGGAAGGGTAAAGGTTTCCTCTGGGTACATTCTCTGAACGCAGGGTTTGAACCCAGGACCTTCCTGCTGTAAGGCAAGACGAGGAGATCCTGCAAGAAGGTCCCTGCTTCAATTCCCACGCTTGGGGGTTTCTGCGAGTAGTTTGCATGTTCTTCTTGTGCTGGTGTGGGTTTCCTCTGGGTATTCCGGTTTCCTCCCATGCTCAGAGACCATACACACTAAGCAGATAGGCTGTTCCGATTTGCCCCTAGGTGTGAATGGTTGTGTGTGTGTATATTTGACCAGTGATGGATTGGCGAACTGTTCAGGTTATACTCCACTTTTTCCCAGAGTCAGCTGGAATAGGTTCCAGCCTTCCTACAATTCAAGTAGGATTAAGCAGTTTGGAAAATAATTGAATGAATGAATAGTCCCTGAGATGAAATGTTGAGGTGATGCTAACCATGTAACCATCGTGTTAGCCCTCCCTTTCCAAAACTCACCAATGTACCCAGTATGTCCTCAAAAAATGTTGTGGACACAGCATAGCGTAAAAGGAATGCAGTACAATGGTCTACATGGACGTGGAGGACGTGGTGAAATCAGGACTTAGTAACGACGGGATTGATGAAGTAACAACATAACTAAAACTAAGTTATGAAAAAGTGCAGGGCGTGGTGCCGGATTTATAAGAATTTATAAGGCTGCTTTGCAGTAACCGTGTTGTGTGATCTGATTGGTGGAATTAAGAACGTAGTACAGTAAGAATGCATAGAATGTGGAATGTGTTCATGAGCGTGGTAAGAATAAGTGAGAACCTGGCATGGATGTAGTAAAGACGTAGGATGACGACGGCCACGTTAACCGACATTTTCAGGACGCAGTGCGGTCTTCATGGATTTCGCCTGGGTGTAATGGGAGCTTGAGGTGACGCTGGATCTAGAGCTTCTCACACAGCATTTACACTGACGAGTATTTCATTTTCAAGTCTCTCATAAATAAACACCATCATGGAAAACGTGTAAACACTTAAAACCTGGCACCTACTGGAACCGATTCGATTATTGGTTTTAATCTCAACCAAATGTCTTATGCAGCTGCTGAACTTTCCTGCTCATGTGTTTAGGAAAGATCTCAGCCCATTTCAGTTTATGTGGATATTCCGGATCGTTTGTCTGAAGCGCCTGCTAAAGATCTCGCTACGGCGTTTTAATGAATTCTGTCTTGAATGTCTTTATAATACCTTGTAGATCCTAATAAGGAATTTCCTTTATTTTTATCTTCAATAAAGCTTTGTTCTGTGTGGAGTTTGCATGTTCTCCCTGTGCTTGCGTGGGTTTCCTCCGGGTACGATGGTTTCCTCTGGCAGTCCAAAAACATGCACAGTAGGCTAATTGGTGGTTCCAAATCACCCCTAGATGTGAGTGGGAGTGTAAGTGTGAATGGTTGTGTGTGTTGGGCCTGCGATGGTCTCACGAGCTGTTCAGGGTGTAACCCGGCTTAGAAAATGAAAGAATGAATGAATAAAGTTTTGGCAAGGATACTGTTATCACTAGCGTTTGAAAGTCTATTTGCACAGATTTTCACCAAACCTGTTAGGGACACTACTCTACCTACACTACAACTCCCAGAGAGGATATCATTTTAAAATGTTTAGGTCAAAGGTCAAGGTCAGAGTAAACATCAAAGCGGAAGCATTTTGGAGATAGATCTCTAAAACTTTGAAACGAGTGCTGATAGACATGCTGTTACTGTGGAACACTAATAGGTAACCATATGTGGACTTTCAAATGAGATGATCACCTCTGACCTTGAGTGACCTTCAAAACCTCCGAAAGAGAGGGGCTTTTCTGCTAATTTGGCCACTCTCAGGGTGGCACAGTGGCGTAGTGGTTAGCACAGCAAGGACGTCCTGGGTTCGAGTCCCGGGCTGTGTGAGGGCATTTCTGTGAGGAGTTTGTATGTTCTCCCCGTGCTTGCGTGGGTTTCCTCCGGGTACTTCAGTTTCCTCCTTCAGACCAAAGACATGCACCTAAGGCTACTTCGTGGTCTCAAATTGCCCTTAAGTGTGAGTGTGAGTATGAATCTCTGTGTGTGTGTTGGCCCTGCAATGCTCTGGTGAGCTGTTCAGGGTGTATCCCTCTTTTGCAAAGTGTTGGCCGAGATGAGCTCCAACCCTCACGTGACTCGAGTAAGACTAAGAATGAAAGGTTCCATGTTTGTGCTCTGTAGATTCACCAATATATGATAGGCACCAGAATGTCCTGCAGTTCTGTCACTCGTTCCAAATGTTCTGACTTGGCCTTGCGCTGATCTTTGTAGGTCGCCAGCTCTTAATCAGAGAACCGTTGATGAAGTTCCTCCATTTGTAAACAGTGTAAACGTTCTGACGGTAGACTGATGGACGACCCAGTCTTAAGTATTTTTTGGAACTGTTTTCAGTCCTTTCAGTAAATTTTCTTCCAGGGTAATGTGATCGCCCTTTCTTTCATTAAACCATATTGTCCAGATCAAGTAACCATAACTGTGTGTTTTTATACGACAGGTCGTGTCAAACATCCAGATGAAAAAAATGAGCCATCTTACCGTTAATTAGCCTGCTTTCACCATGTCATTATCGTTAAAAACATTCCCCATAAGTCACAGGAAACCTGGAGCCAATCCCAGCTGACTCTGTGTGCAAGGCGGGCTTGCTGTTAGGTAAGAGTGCAAACCAATGGCATAGTGGTTAGCATGTCCGCCTCACAGCAAGAAGGTCTTGGGTTCGATTCCCGGGCTCGTGTGTTTTCCTTGTGCTTGTGTAGGTTTCTTCTGGGTACTCCAGTTTCTTCCCACATCTCAAAGGCATGCACATCAGGCTAACTGGCTGTTCCATTGTCTCTAGGTGTGAGTGTGAATGGTTGTGTGTGTGTTGCCCTGTGATGGTCTGGACAGCTGCTCAGGGTGTACCTCGCCTTCACCCAGTGTCAGCTGAGATAGGCTCCAGCCACCTGAGCAGTCTAGTAGGATTAAGCAGATGAGTGAATGAATTAATTTTCTAAGCTGCTTAATCCTAATTAGGGTCGCAGGGAGGCTGGCGCCCATCTCAGCCAATTCTGGGTGAGGGCAGGGTACACCCTGGACAGCTCGCCAGGCCATCACAGGGTCAACACTCATACAACCATTCACACTATCACTTACACCTATGAGCGATTTGGAACTGCCATTCAGCCGGCTGTGCATGTTTTTGGACTGTGGGAGGAAACTGGAGTACCCAGAGGAAACCCACACAAGCACAGGGAGCATATCCAAATCCACACAGAAACGCCCAAGCCCCAGAATCGAATCCATTGAACTTCTTGCTGTGAGGCAGATGTGCGTCGTGATTGTGGTCATGATGATGTTCACAAACGCCAGTGATTACTATAACGCTGCCAAAACGGGGGTGGGAGCAGAGGTAAAAGGACCATCTGTACATTTATCTACTTCCCTCCAGCGATGTATAATACTCTCATTCCGTACACATGATGACTGAGCATAAACACTCACTGTTTTTATAGAAAATAAATAAAGCACCAAATGTTAGGAGTGTAAAAGAACACGTTGTACTTAAAGGCATGCTAATGACGATAATAATAATAATGCTGCTCATGCAGTGTCATGCATTTCTACGTCATTGTTACTGATTTTGTTTTGCATACACAAGCTCAAATATAGCCAGAATATCCTTGTGATTGACAGGAAAAAGAGGGTGTGCCCATCCCGCCCAGAGCTAATAGCCATGATCGCCTTGTGATTGACAGGCATAAGAGGGTGCGCCCCTCCCACACAGAGCTAATTCGAATCAGCTTGAACATGCATTAAAATTCCGTGAGGTCTGATTTTATCTTTCTTTTTTAACATTGCGGTGCCTGAGGTTTTACGGCTTTGTATAGCGCCAGAGATTTTTTTTTTTTTACTTCAGATCACTGATAAGTGCCAAAAAAGGAGAGTTGGAGGTTAAACAAAAATAATCTGTAGGGGTGGTAAATGTTTTGAGTCAGTTTTTACATCGCTTTTTTATATTTTTATATTTTTATAATGCTTTTGCTGGGACTTTTATTAATTAATTAATTAATTCATTCATTCATTCATTCATTCATTTATTTATTTATTTATGGGAAATGTAGCTGTAGAAAGCTCACACATGGTTCAGGGTCACCTTGGTTCAAGGGATCTCAAACACATCCTGAGCGGCTGATAAATCGCTACCTAAAGAAGCCCAACTTGATTTATTGACCTTCTTCAAGCCAACACTTGGAGTATCTCCTGCCCCATACCACCTCATGCCCAAGCTCTTATCAGCACTGACTTACTTGCCAAAAAGACATTAGAGACAGAAATAGGGAACATAGACGGAAGCTTTTGGCTCCTGATATTACACGACTTCATAAATCTTCACAAAGCACCAAAGCAAGCACAGATCGGAAAGTGAACCTGTGTGGTTCTGGATTACTCGTTTTACCCTGTTTACATCCATGAACATTATAATAAAATCATTATTATTACTATATGATTGCATGAGGTGGAATAGTCCTGGGTTCGAGTCCATCTCCCCATGATCTACTCTGGTTTTCTCCCACAGTTCAAAAACATGCACATTAAACTAACCGCCTCTTCCAAACTGCCCCTAAGTATAAATGAGAATCATTAATCAGTTTATGTGTTGGCCCAGTGATGGTCTGGCCTCCCCACCTTTGCTTAGTGTCAGCTAAGATAGGCTCCTGCCTCCCCACCATCCTAGAACAGTGATCTTCCCCACTTTTTTGAACAGACATTTGGCCTAATGTGCATGTCTCAGGACTGTCAGAGGAAACCGGAGATCCAAGAAGAAACCCACACGAGAGCGGCACGGCGGCGTAGTTAGCACGTCCGCCTTACAGCAGGAAGGCCTGTGTTTGATACCCAGTTCAGGTGTTTCTGTGTGGATTTTTCATGGGGTTTAATTGGGATTAAACGGTTCAGTAAATGAATGATGAATAAACCCACACGAGCACGGGGAGGACATGCAAACTCACACAGAAACTCCCTCGACAAACACGGTGCTCGAACTCAGAACCTTTTTTCTGTGTCGTTAACCACTGTGCGCCACATCTAAAGTGCTCTTACTACTTAATTACTTTGACCAATCAAATCACTCCGGGTGCTTACTAGACACTTACCAAGGTCTCGCTGCGTCCATCCAGTCCTTAGAAACGGTTCTTCTCAAGGTTTCTGACTGCAGCCTAGTTTGTTTAGTAGGGATTGAAATCTCCATCTGAGCTTTTTTTTCTCCCCTAATTTTCAAGTGTTGCCTCCCAATCACATATGACCAGGACCAACCAGGGAGGGGCGTACCCCTGCACAAGCCCTCTTCATCACATGCGATGCTGCCACCCGCCTCTTTACGAACTGCTGCGCATGCGTATTTGGAGGCGGCCTCACACACTCGGAGGGAAAGCGTTATCCTCCTCTTTTGTATGAATGAGCTCACAGATGCCCATGGATTGGCTGGTGATCACTGTGAGTGACAGGGGAGGGTATGCCATCCCTCTCTTCCGTGAGGACTCGGCCAGTTAGCTGCAGTGGGCTCCCGGTCACGGAACACTGCGACCTGAAACAATAATAAAATGTTAAAAGTTTGAATAGAAATCAGACTGAACTGAATTAAACAAGTTTATTATTAAACTTCAAGACTTCAATCCAGATGTCTTTTTATTTCAAATGTCACCTTTAGTTCTGTAGAATGTTACAGTGTATAGAAGATCAGGGTATGTAATATAGATCTGACAAAATCAATGAAAGCACCTTTATACATTCTGGTAGGAGGTGCCACTAGTAATACGATAGGTCTCCAGGGGAAACGGCGGAACCGCCCGGAGCCGAACTGCTGACTCAGCCCGATTTGTGCTAAAACATCCTCTTAGTCGGTTTCGCTTGCCATTGACCATGGTAATGACCCTGTAACGGCTGTGCCACCCAGCACGTGTTGCCGGAGTACACCATTCACAAACACCACCACTTCCAGCGTCAACAAACACGTGGAACCGTTTCACTGCGGGGCAGCTGGTGCGAGGCGGGGTCTGGAGCGTTTATCTTGGGTATCGGGTGAATTAACACACCGTCATGCTGAGGAGTGCTCAGAAATGCTAAACCAAACACTGGCACATGACCTCATGAAGACATGTACACACACACGCACACACACACACATGTATACACATGTACTCTTGGATAAATTCATCTGTACTTTGAGCAGGGCTCTCCAAGCCTGTTCCTGGAGCGCTACCTTCCTGAAGCCTTTGGCTCCAACCCTAATCATGTACATCTGACCACCTGATTATAACCTTAAGGAGTTCTTGCCTGGAGATAAAACCTGTAGGAAGGTAGATCTTCCGGAACAGGGCTGGAGACCCCTGACTTACCGAGATTCAGCTCAGTGTGTCACTTTTTTATGACTAGAGAGTCTGTTATTTATTTAAAGCAAGAAGGTCCCAGCTGCTTCTCGGTGGAGTTCGTATATTCTCCCAGTGATTGCGTTGGTCTCCTCTGGGTACAAAGACATGCACATTAGGCTAACAGGCTGATCATAATTAGGGTCGCAGGCAACTCTGGGCGAGGGCGGGGTACACCCTGGACAGCTCGCCAGGCCATCGCAGGGCCATCAGTCACACAGCCTTTCGTACTCACACTCATGCCTAGCGGTGATTTGGAGCAGCCAATTAGCCCAACTTGCATGTTTTTGGACTGTGGGAGGAAACTGGGGTACTCGGAGGAAACCCACACAAGCACAGGGAGAACATGCAAACTCCACACAGAAACGCCCGAGCTGCTGTAGTAATTTATCTTTTCTATTATTCATTCATTCATCATCTTCCGCTTCTTCCGGGGTCGGGTCGCGGGGGTAGTAACCTAAGCAGTGAGGTCCAGACGTCCTTTTCTATTATGCAAAAATGTAATTAAATTAAGCATAAAATTAATAGTTGAAAAAAAAAACATACCATACATACATTATAGTACACCAAAGGAGCGTTCACATGCTGCAAGAATACAAGCTGGCTATATGGCATTGCTGCACTTTTTAAATAAAAAAGTATTTTACACAAAAATTTTACTATTTTTGAATTTTGTAATGCTAATAATATATTTTTTGTTCATTTATTAGTGAAAAATATAATTAATCAACCATAAAATTTATTAAAAATAAAAATGAGATATTTTTTTTCCTTTGATTTCATTGATCAGATTTATGTGAACCCATCATACGCCGTGTTTATCACTGTCAAGAATACCAAGTAAGACGTCTGTATGAAGTTTAGCCGTAACCACATTAAAGCTTAGAACATGTTCCTAAAGCTACTGGAGAAGCATTTAGCCTGAAAGCAGCTGTGACGTTTGGTCTTAAAGTCTTCTGATAAAGAGCGCTTTAAAGACCTGAACACACACAGAGTTATAAATTGAATTTCTGTTCACCTCTGAGCTTTTATTCTTCTCAGCAAGAGGGATGGGATGCAAGAGTATCAGGTTCTGTGTTTTTATTCGGACAATCATTACAAACATTCGTGTGGCCAAAGAAAGAGATGTCCGGACGTCTCGGGGAAAAGAGTTTGTTTTCAAAAAACTGTCACAGAAGCTAAAACAATGTGGTGGGAAATCCAGGCCAGGGGTTTGGTGCCTGGATAGGGGAGGGGGAATTTATTTATTAATTAATTTATTTATTTTTTTTGGTGTATTAAGGTGTTAGAGGTCTGGGGACAAAACATGGAGCTGTCCTGTGAGGAAAAACAATTATTCAGCTTATTGTATTTACAAAATAGGTCCCCAGGGTAGAACTCCAATCATAATATTATGTGGTTCTCTTCCGAGAGTATTTTATTTTACCCAAATAGACTTGTAATGCATGCTTATGTGGAATAATATTCTATGTGGGCATGAAGATGTTTGTGTACCCTCAGAACAAAATAAATGTATTGCCTTTTATCATTTTTAGCTTTCTTATTAAAAAAAAAGATATTATATTTAAATATATTACTAAGATGTTTTAAATATAAATAATAATAATAATAATAATAATTGTTATTATTATCAGTAGTAGCATTATAAGAATCATAATATTTTATGTAATAATATAAATTCCTAATAATAATATATAGCAAGAACGACCTAAATTTGATTCCTGGGCTCGGGGCTTGAATTTGAATGTTGTGCCCATGCTTATGTTGGTTTACCTTGGGCTCTCCGGTTTCCTCCCCGAAGTCCAAAACATGCACAGTAGGTAAATTAGCTGTTTCAAATTGCCCCTAGGTGTGAGTATGAATGTGTGTGTTGGCCCTGCGATGGCCTGGTGGGCTCTTCAGTTTGTACCCCACCTTCACCCTGAGTAGGCTGAAATGGGCACCAGCCTTCCCGTAACCCTTATCAGGATTAGCGGCTTACAAAATGACTGAATTATTATTATTATTACTATTACTATTATTATTATTATTATTATTATTATTATTATTATTATTATTATTATTATTTCATTTGAGTATATACAGTAGTGAGCAATAAAGATTACACACCACTTTATTCTAAAAGGGCTCCTAATAAAAGGAGGTATAAATTACTTCTCTATAGTTTTTTGGTGAAAATATATTGGACAAGGCTATTTGTATGCAATGAGAACCAAAAAAGTATCCCGACAAGTATATTGAGGTAAAAGTATGGCTAATAAACAAAAAGACTGATACCAAAACCAATACCAAGTGTTGCAATTTTTTTTACTTTTGCATAGCATGAATGAATATTCATTCATACCATATGGAATGGTTTAGCAAGTGAAGAAATTAAAAAGAGATGCAGTGATGATTATACACTTGAAAAATGAAGATAAACCAAATACTATTCAAGAATTTATTTCATGTAATTTTGGATAATATTGATTAATAAGTAAACAAATAACAATATATAGTAATTACAAAAATAACAGTCTCTTTCTTGAGAATAAAAGTCAATGTTTTGTGTGGACACTCTTTACTTTTATTACAGCATTTACCCTTTCAGGCATAGTGTTCACATATTTTTTATTTTTTATATTTCTTCACTCATTAAACCATTCATAAATTTTTTTTTTACTTCTTTTTATCAGGAGCCCTTTTAGACAGAAGTAGTGGTGTATAATCTTCACTGCACACTACTGTATAACGTCCCACAGACATTCACAAATGCTTTCTGAGACTAAATGTTAAGGGCCAAATTCAATTTGAACAGTTAATAATGAAAAAAATTCTCCTTTTTTCTCCTTAAGCCATTGCTTTTTGACAAGCATGAAAAAAGCAGTTGAGTATCTCAGGCTTGCAGAAATAAAATACTCTCTCTGACATGCCGCAGTTTCTCTGTGTGCTCAGTTCGGTCAACATGTTCATCGTTTCATTTATATTTACGAGTAGGAATTCTGTTGCTTTTGCTGGGATTTGTGTGAAACATGTCAGTTAATCAATATTTAAGAACCAGATTACCAAAAATGAGGTCTGTTACCATGGTAACCTGAATCAAACATCAGTATGTCAAGTTGTATTGTCTTGTTGTAGGACACAATTTTGAAGGGAACTTTTAAAACATGTATGTGAACTGTGAAACACAGATACAGTTTTCTTTTCCTCAGTATCAAAAACCCAGGGTGCACAAACTCCTTTGCACTCCATATGATAATTATATTCAAGAGCAATAATGTATGTAACACATGAAACAAATGCGGTGGTCGAAACATCCTCATCCCTTCTGCAGGAGTTTACTGATATTGAGCTGTCAGCCTGCAGCCCCCTTCACCCCACACCCCCTCGAGAACCCACCCCGAGAGTGTTTACGACTGTGGCTCAGGAAGGGCATTTTTACCACAGGGGTATATTTTTACCTGTGTTGTCGGCTTGGGGAGAAGTTTGTAAGGAGACACCAGTTGGCACGGCGAGCTCAAAGCTCGAGCCGCGCAGGGCTATGGGGACTATGCGGGCAGAGGGGTCATTGTATATGTATGTTGGAACATGCATCCATCATTAAGATCATGGGGACGGACAGACCAAAGGAGAGAGGTGTTCTGGGAGAGGGAAAGGTCATGCAGAGAAGACGTGTAAATGAGTTCCAGGAAGCAAATGAGCCTAAAAAAAGGAAAAGGAAAATAATAATAAGAAAGCTGAGGCTTTAAACAAGGTATTGCTTTACTAATCCAAGCTCAGTTCATTTCCTCAATTAATAAAACACAGAGGGGTGTGTTTGCATGGAATAATAATTACATTGCATATCTAAATATTCGATTCTGATTGGCCAGTCATGACATTTAGGGGTATGTTTGTTTATGTTTTTATCGGTATTTGTTTGTACGTGCAACTTAATGCAAGTAGTAATGACATGATCCGGATCAAATTCTGGATCCAAAAATTTTGTAATGATTTTTTAAGACTGATATTCTAAACAGCTTATTCCTATGTAGGGTCAAGGGGGGCTGGCGCCCATCTCAGCCGACTCTGGGCGAGGGCAGAGTACACCTCTCGCCAGGCCATCGCAGGGCAGAAACACGCTGACGCCGATGCAGCCTATTCTTTTACATGCCTTTCATCATAGACTGTGACCCAATTAGCTATACTGGGGGGACAGTAGTGACATCCCATTGATCGTGGGGCTTGAACCCTCATCCTTTGGGATCAGTAATCCAGCACCCTTCCACTAGGCCACCACTGCCCGCATTGTGATATAGAACGATTTTGTTTTGTAGTGTGGTATTACTGCATGTCCAGCAGGGGGTGCTGTGTACTTTTTTCCTGGCTTTAAAACACACTGTTTTACATATGTTAACATTCTTTAACATTAGCATGATATCATTGGTTATTTAAAGTCAATAAAATTATTCGTGTTCGTGGGATTTGAACTCGCATACATTCAGTTATCACATCAGAGAAAAAAACCCGAGACTCAAGAAGCAGGTCGTCTGTTGCATTATGGGTAAATCAGTCTTCCCTGCTTATGTTGAGGAAGGACAGTAGGAGTTAATTAGCTTGGTAATAACACACATAATACAAACATAGGGAGCTTGTCTGCCACTAAAGTCACCAAAGCTCTTTAGAAACCCGAAGACCATGGCTGGTATGGTTCCTGTTTCACACTCCTGCAGAAACGCGGCGTGGGTCAGTTAGTGGAAGTGATTTAGCACAGAGGAAAAAGACAGGGTTGACTTTATTTATTAGCCAGAAAGCCAAAGGCTACTAGGTTTGGACATATGAATATCAGCTGTGGATTTATTGCTATAAATGATTGGGTGGTAGTCTGGGAAAAACCGTTGCATGGTCAAATTCAGACATCCACACTGGTTTTCGCAAAGAAATAACAGAAAATACACAGCGCCCCCTGCTGGGCCGGCTGTAATATGACACTTCCAAAACATCATCATCCTGTATCACAAAATGTTAAAAAAAATCATATAAAAAAATCCTGGATCCACAGTTTGAATCAAATCATCTATAAATTGAGTCTAATAGCATGTTTCTCATCATAAACCCCCAAAGATACTTTTTTTCCATAATCCTGCTTACAAACGAACACACAAACCAGGCAAAACATATCCTCCTCTGAGAAGGCAAAAGCGTGAGAACGCCTGTATAAATTTGTGGTAAATAGTCTTTTATACATAAAGCACCCCCCCTGCCTGTGGTGTCATGACCTCTGCATGTTATTTCTATATAATTTTACTTTCACTCACTCATTTGCCAAACCACTTATTCCTACTATTAGGGTCACAGGAAGACTGGAGTCTATCATAGCCATCACTTAGTGAAGGTAGGGTACATCCTGAATTGCCTGCCAGACCATCACAGTGAAACACACACATGCAACCATTCACACACCTAGGGGCAATTTGGAACAGCCAGTTAGCCTAATGTGCATGTCTTTGGACTGTGGGAGGAAACCGGAGTACCCAGAGGAAACCCACACAAACTCATGGAGAAAATGTGCACAGACACGACCTCATCGAGTACAGGACACAAACCCAGGACCTTCTTTCTCTGAGGTGGACATGCTAACCACTACGCCACTATTTATTATGAATTTACATCTCTGGCAGAGAAATAGCTGATCTTGATAACCAAACAGGGACAGGAACAATGATACACACTCGAAAGCTGGGATTATTTTTGTCTTTAGCTTCTCGTTGTCAGCCTGGGTATTATTATGAGATTTACAGATTAAGATTCAAACCAATCCAGAGTAGAAAGAAGGAGATTAAGAGACAGAAACAGTGATGTGAAGAGCTTTCGGTACTGGTATAATGAAAGTGATTCTTGGTTTTATTGGTTTTCTGTTAAAAGTATTTTGTTTCATTTCAGGTCCTCCAGGAAAGCGTGGCAGGATGGGAAGAAAAGGAGATACCGGTGAGTTGCAAATTCTTCTGAAGCATTCTGGGATTATTTTGGTCTCGTTCTGATTCACTGATTAAATCTCTCAGTAGTTTTTTTTTTTTACCAGATGGATTGATGTTGTAATGCTGCATCTCTAAACAGGGATTTTTACTCACCATTTACACTCGGTACTAATTACTGAGTCAGTTGTGTCGTAGATCGTCTCGTCTGACTCAGACGTCTCAAACTGCTTGAACTATTTAAACACGTCTTTACTCACCGATTGTCCGATATCTTTGAGATACAGATCGTTGTTGGTACAGATCTTGCATGACGTGCGGTGATGTCTTCGTGAGAAAAATCCATTAGACTAAAATCCAAAATATCCAGGACCAAAACATGCTGGTTTGAATGGCGGAGGTAATAACATGATCCATGAAAAATAAACAGTGAGCACACACACACACACACACACACACACTAGGAGCAGTGGGCAGCCATATTGCGGCACCCAGAGAGCAGTAGGGGGTTAGTTGCCTTGCTCAAGGGCATAAACATGAAGGTAGAGGAAGGGAAGGTGCTGCTCACTCCCCGGGCCACAGCACATTTTTACTGCTGGCTCAGGAATCAAACCCACAACCTTTAAACCCTCTACCCATTAGGCCACGGCAGCCCCATAGGGATAGGGATGGGCACCAGCCTCCCAGTAGCTCCATGTGGATTAAAGGTTTCGGCAAATGAGTGAGTGAATAATTAACAACTAAATATTAAACGTTTTTAGCATTCAGTCATTCAGTCCCTCACTTATCCTTGTGACTGATACATTTTATGAAAATGAATCATTCCAATCCTTTGTATTAGAGAAAGAGGGGCATTTACACGATGAATCAATTGATTGTGTAGCATGTTATGATGTCATGGATTATACCACATGACTTTGACTTGTCTTAATTAATCCCTGCCTTGTTTTTTATGGTCAACCACCACACTGAGCTTTTGCTCTCGTTCTCGTTTCACTTTAAATGCAAACCGTCTCCATGCCCACCGTCCCGGAACTTGAGCACAACAGCAATTATTCTGCATCTGTTCCTTCAAATTGAGCCTTCAAACGCGAGCAGAACGTTTTATTTATGAAGTGATGGCAGAATAGCTCGGTTCAAATCTTGATATGGTTCTGCTTAACGTCACTCTTTTGCTGTTAGTTGGTCAGGTCTGATGGGAATACAGCGTGATGGGTGATCCGGCTCTCTCACTGGAGTTCGGTTACAGAAACAAACAAACAAACAAACAAACAAACAAACAAATGAATAGTAGCAATCTACTACAGAGGTCATGAAGTGCACTGAAAACTGAACAACAAAATAATAATAAATACCGATGTCAGTTGTTCATGTTTTTGACTTTTTGTGAAATAGATCACATCAGAAGCTTCAGCGACGATCTGCGTTACTTTAAACCTCAAAAATAAAACGAAAGTCAGAAATTTAAGGTCCTGGGTTTGATTCCTGGACTCGCTGAGGGCGTTGCATGTTCTCCTCGTGCTAGGTTTCCTCCAGGTATTCTGATTTCCTCTTACAGTCCAAGAACATTTACAGGTTAATCGGCTGTTCAAATTGCCCCAAGGTATGAGTGTGAATGGTTCTGTGTGTATACGTTGACCTGTGATAGACTGGTGAGCTGTTCAGGGTATACCCCACCTTCACTCAGTGTTGGCTGAAAAAGGCTCCATGCCCTTATAGGATTAAGTGGTTTGGCAAATGAGTGAATGAGTTCAAAATCTGTCTTTCTTACCGAAAAAGTAGTACTAAGGAGCCATAAACATATTTACAATTTATGTATTTAACAGTTAAGGATTTACCCATGCGTAGCTGATTAGCATTCTATAGACACTCATAGTATAGTCATAGTAAAATATTCTTCTCAGACAGGAGGAAAACTTGGAGGAAACCTACATGGATGTAGAGAAGACAAAGAATAGGCTAATTTACAAAACTTAAGTTGAACAAGATCGTTTACAGCATGCGGCAATCTTATTAAATTACTGCTAATTACCAAATTTAACTTGGGACAAGCTAATTTTTAACACCCAACTAGCCAGATAATGAAACAAACTCATTTATAAAACTGAAATGGCTAAAAATTTAACAAACTAAGTTACACAATTTAACTGGCTAGATGATGGATCAAGCTAATTTACAAAACTATGCTTGCTAGTAATGGAATAAGCTAATATACAAATCTAAACAAGCTGGCTAATGGAACAAGCTATTTTACACAACTAGCTAATGAAACATGAAGCTAGATCGTTTACAACACTTAACACTTGCTTGTAATGGAATAAGCTAATTTATGCAACTTTACTAGCTAACTAAGGAAAAAAAGCTAATTTACAAAACTAAGTTTAAATACTTTAAATTCAGTAGTGGGTGCCATGGTGGTGTAGTGGTTGTGTGTCTGTCTCACAGCAAGAAGGCCTGGGTTCGAATTCCCAGCTCGGGCGTTTCTGTGTGGAGTTTGCATGTTCTCCAACAGTCTAAAAACATGCACAGTAGGCTACTTGGCTGTTTCAGATTTCAGTTTCTGTTTCTTGGCTGTTTGCCCCTATGTGTGAGTGCTTGTGTGAGTGTTGGCCCTGCGATGGCCTGGCTCCGCCAGCCTCCCAGCATCCCTAATTAGGATTACGCAGCTTAGAAAATGAATGGATTCAGTAGTGAATGGACCAACATTTTGTGTTTATTTGATTATATCATTTCATTTGTTTGTTTCATTTCATTGTGATTTTTAAAGCTTCTGTGTCTGTGACTTTTTTTTATAGGACCTCCAGTAAGTCCTCACTCCTCTATCCTGTCTGTCCCTCACTTCATGTTGATGTTTGTAGTGTGTTGCGTAAGAAGGTAAGTGAGAAGGGAGGAAATATACTACCGAAAAACAAAACGACAAAAAATCAATCCATTCCAGCTCTAAGCTGTAAAAATGCCTCATGTTCGGATACTCCGCCAGCACACAGCGGGCACTCGGTTTTAACCAAGTGTTCCGTTAAACCGCACACATGCAGTGACGGGCTGTCAAGTGTTTTACACAAACTTTTAAAAATGACTTCCAGATTTTTTTTTAAACACATCATAATAATAACTGTAAAGGAAAACTCCGCCCTTAAAGATATTCCGTACATTTATAATGAAATTTTCATGCCGTGATTAATGATTTTGGTGCTAATTTGTTTTTTTTCTTAGTATTTCTGTATAATTGCATTATTATAGAATTTAGTGGGTTTGCCGCATGCTGATGTCACAGGATAACATTGTTGCAGCTTGCTCAGTTCCTGTAGCTTTTAAAATATATGCGATCAATTTCCAGTGAAAAACCTGCAGCAGAATTTTATTTTCTCTCTGAGGCCTTTTTTTTAAAACTAACATTAAAAATCATATTCATAACAATTCCAGAGTAGAAGCAGCAAAGACATTGGGGCATATGAAGTCCCAGAATGCACTGCAGCTATAGAGTGTTTAGTTATGGCTGAGATTTATATTGGCTTGTTAGTTGTCTATGAAATGCTGAGTGTTTTGATGTTGATGGTGGAACTGATATGAAATGAGCACGTTGTGGGTAATGTGGAAAAAACTCAGAATTTCATTATTATTATTATTGAAGATCATGTCAATTAGAAAGATAAATATGTGAGTAGATTAGGGCAGAGTATTCTTTGTGATGATTGTGTACCCATTTAATTCTCTTAGTGGACATTTATTCATTATTATTATTATACGAATCACTGTTTTAGTTTAGATGAGTGGTAATAAACTCACCCTCTCTCATTCTCTTAGCTGAATATTATTAATATAAAATATTACAATTATACTAAAAAGGGAAATTTATTTATTTGTTTGTTTATTTATTTATTTGCTGCTTATTATTTTACCCTTTTCTTTTTTTTTCTCTGCTTGTGTTACTAAACATGGCTGCTCACGTGATCAGTGCTCATATAATAAAATAACTTTCCCACATTTCATTACTGCATTTTGACCATCTTTTGAATTCAAACAGGGGAAATCTGGACGTGATGGCTACCCGGTAAATCTTATTTCAGTTACCCTTCTTCTTTTTTCCCCCCTCTCGCATTATCATTTTCTTCATTCCTACTGTTTCTGCCATCAAGAATCTCTTTTTCATGACCTTCCACTGATTGTTTTGTTGCTACTTTGCTCCTCTTTTATTTTACTTTCTTTATGGTTTCTCTTTTGTCTTAAATAATTTGATTATTACATCAGGCAAATTTAGTTACACGCAATTAAGTTTTAGTAATTTACCTGTAACACTGTTTAGCTGTGACTTCAAAGGGGAAAAAAGAAAAAGAGGTTAAAAACAAAAGACAAAAGAAAAAACGGTTTAAAATGTTTAAATATGTACATGCATGTATAGGATAGATAGATAGATAGATAGATAGATAGATAGATAGATAGATAGATAGATAGACAGATAGACAGACAGACAGACAGACAGACAGATACATTCTTACCAGAATGTAAGTGTCTCCAGATCAAGCTCAAAATGTTACTCCCTCTCTCTCACACACACACACTTCCCCTCATGTGTGTTAACAGACTGTAAAACACTATGAAACAGGAAGGGTTTCTTTAGGTTTAGCCAATTAAATTATTGCCCTGCAATCACCTTGTGTTCTGTTCAGGGTGTACTATGCCCTCGCTCAGAGTTGTCTGAAATGGGCTCCAGCCTCCCCTCGACCTAATTAGGATTAAGCGGCTTAGAAAATGAAGAATGGATGAATAGTTAAATTACTAAAAGAAATAAATTATTTAAGTAAATAAATAACAAAACCTATTACTGTTACTTTTTAACATAAATACAGTGTATATAAAATAATATAAAAGAAAAAAGAGCATTTAGTTGTTGCATTAACAAAAAAAATCACAGAAGTGTTTTGTGGTGTCCAATGGAATCATCTCATGCAAGAAGAAGAATTATTATAACAAGAAACCAGACAGGTCCAAACATGAGGAGTTAATAGATCCAGTACCTACATGTTTCTTTAAACAGGTTCTACCGGAAGTGATCAACACTTTACTAAACATAATTAATTCTTCCCTTAGCACTGGTTATGTACCTAAATCCTTTAAACTGGAAGTTATCAAACCTCTGATTAAAAAACCCGACCTGGTTTTTCCAGGGTCGGGTCGCAGGGGCAGCAGTCTAAGCAGTGAGGTCCAGACGTCCCTCTCCACAGCCACTTCCTCTAGCTCTTCCTTGGGGGATGCCGAGGCATTCCCAGACCAGCCAAAAGATGTAGTTACTCCAGTGTGTTCTGGGTCAACCCTGGGGTCTCTTCCTGGTTGGACATGCCCAGAACATTACACCAGGGAGGCGTTCAGGAGGTATTCTAATCAGATGCCTGAGCCACCTCAACTGGCACCTCTCAACGTGAAAGAGCAGCGGTTCTACTCCGAGCTCCTCTCGGATGACAGAAGTTCTCACCCTATCTCTAAGGGAGAGACCTGCCACCCTGACAAGGAAACTTATTTCAGCCACTTGTATTGGCAATCTCGTTCTTTCGGTCACTACCCAAAGCTCGTGACCATAGGTGAGGATAGGAAAGTAAATTGACTGGTATATTGAGACCTTTGCTTTCTGGATCAGCTCCCTCTTCACCATGACAGATCGATACAAGCTCCGCTTTACAGCAGAGGCTGCAGCGATCCACCTGTCAATCTCCTTCTCCATCCTTCCCTCACTCGTGAACAAGACCCCGAGATACTTGAACTCCTCTAATTGGGGCAAGACCTCATTCCAGAAATGTTCCCAGGAGACCCAAACTACACGCTTAGGTTTCCCAGGTCTGGAGGGCAGCCTCCCCCGCCATCTAAGCCAGCTCACCATCAGGTGGTGATCGGTTGACAGCTCAGCTCCTCTGTTCACCCGAGTGTCCAGAACATGCAGCCACAGGTTCGATGACACGACTACAAAGTCGATCATTGAATGGTGACCTAGGGTGTACTGGTGGCATGTGCACTTATAGGCACCCTTATGCTCGAACATGGTGTTCGTAATGGACAAACCATTATGAGCACAGAAGTCCAACAACGAAACACCATTCGGGTTCAGATTGGAGATGCTGTACCTACTCTACCTACCTTCAACCTACCTGGATTGAAGTCACTCAGGACAACGAGAGAGTCCCCATGAGGAGTGCTCTCTAACACCCCCCCTAAGGACTCCAAAAAGAGTGGTTATTCTGAACTGTTATTTGGTGGTGCATAAGCACAAATAATAGTCAGGACCCATCTCCCAACCTGAAGGCGGAGGAAGGCTACTCTTTTGTCCACTGGAGAGAACCAAAACATGTGGGCACCGAGGCGAGGGCAACTAGGATGCCCACTCTGGCTCGCCGCCTCTCCCCATGAGCAACTCCAGAATGAAATAATGTCCAGCCCCTCTTGAAAGTGGTGATTCCAGAGCCCAAGCTATGTGTTGAGGTGAGCCCAACTATATCTAGTAGGTATCTCTCAACCTCACACACAGCTCAGGCTCCTTCCCTGCCAGATAAGAGACATTCCATGTCACAAGAGCCAGAGTCAGTAGCCGAGGATCGGTCCGGAAAAACCCACGCCTTCGACACGCAATCCCCTCCACCACATTAAGGTGGCGATTCAAGGAGGGGACCATTATCAGCTTGTAGATGGAGATTCCTCTTAATGTTCTAATGTTAAGAATATGGTATTAGCGTTCACTGTTATGCTGATGACACACAGTTGTATATTTCAGCAAAGCCAGATGAGAGACACCAGCTTAATTAAGTTGAGACTTATGTAAAGGACATTAGACTCTGGATGCTTACTAACTTCCTCTTACTTAACTCTGATAAGACAGAAGTTTTAGTACTCGGTTCACAGGCAGCTAGAA
>JBCNYG010000016.1:16693504-16708426 GCA_039654305.1 Porochilus rendahli | reverse complement strand
GAAGAGGAGTGGTGATGAAGAGAAGTGATGATGAAGAGGAGTGATGAAGAGGAGTGGTGATGAAGAGGAGTGATGATGAAGAGGAGTGATGGTGAAGAGGATAGATGGTGAAGAGGAGTGATGGTGAAGAGGAGATAATGAAGAGGACTGTTGCTGGTGGTATTAAGGAAATTATGTCACAGAGACTTGCGATGGTCTGGCCAGCTGTTCAGGGTGTACACCACCTTCAAGGTGTTGGCTGAGATAGGGCTCCAGTCTCCACCATGTCCCTGATAGGATTAAGCAGTTCGGCAAATGAGTGAGTTTTGCTATATATGCGGGGGGTCTCTTTGTTGGCTGCATTGTTGTCTATTTTGAAGCTAAATAATCAATATACAAAATAACAACCTGCAGATAAACGTAACAGTGGTTCCATAATCATCATCATCATCATTCAATAAAATACTTTAAGTGCATTAGATATAAAAAGGACATGTACCCACAACCTCCTTGCTGTGAGGCAGACATGTTAACCACTACCCCACTGTGCCACCCATGTATAAATTACCTGTACCTACTGGCATCTTACACCGCCATCTTTCCACAGTAGCCAAAAAGGGACAAACTTTGAATCTTCATCTGTTTGTGTGTGAGTTTGCATGTTCTCCCAGTTCTTGTGTGGGTTTCCTCCATCTATTCCAGTTTCCTCCCACAGTCCAAAAACATGCACATTAGGCTAATTGGCTGTTCCAAATTGCCCCCAGGTGTGAATGTAAGTGTAAATGGTTCTGTGTGTGTTTTCCTTTCAGTGATCTGGCACACCATTCAGGGTGTACCCCGCCTTCGCCCAGCGCCGGCTGAGATAGGCACCAGCCTCTTTGTGATTCCAGTAGGATTAAAAGGTTTGGCGGGAGAGGAAATGGATTGAGTAAAAGAGTGAGAGAGTGAGTGAGTGCTATTATTATTTTTATTAAATTTTTTTCCAGAGATTTTATTGAGTGTGACCCTCTTTGGTAGAGGAACGGTTCCTCTAAGGGTTCCCTTAGAGTCCTAAAAATCTATAGAAGCTAAAATTACTGAAAAACTGATTGAGTAAGTGGAAGGGGGGAGAGAGAGAGAAAGAAAGAGAGAGAGGGAGAGAGAGAGAGAGGTGTGGTCAGCTCCATTTAAATGCATGCTCTCCAGCAGTACTGGAGTTGTGTCTCATTCCTCAGTCAGAGCTGAAGCACGAGCCGGCGCACGTCCACGGATTAAACTCAGAACTTTGTGGAATACTCCCAGACAAGACTGAACTTTTCTTGGAATTTTTTTTTTCATCGCCTTCACTGCTTCTCTCTCTTCCTGTTATATTTATTTCCAAGGTGGAAACTATGAAGCTGTGTGTGCTGGCTGTTCTCGCCCATGTTCTCGGTAAGTAATTCCAGGCTCTCATCAACGCTCTGGGATTCTCTAGAGAGTAGCTTGATACCTTTGATCTCGTGTGATACTTCTCACGTGATATTTCTACTGCACGTCAACTTAAACTGAAGACTGAGTCTTTTTTAACAAGTGTTCCTGTAACACAGAGTTCCTGGAATAGAACTTTGTGTGTGTGTGTGTGTGTGTGTGTATACATGCCTGTAATAAAGTGTCTAAGAATCTTTTCTTGGAGGGCAACACAGTACTTCAGCTGGTCAGCGGCCCATTTAAGAATAATCTTTATGTAATGTAACATGATCTATTTATTTTTGACCTGTGTGTTCATGCATTAGATCAGTGTCTGTGCATTTTGTAAATCTGCCCGAGCACCCTCTAGGGGTATAGTGTGTGTGGGTAGGCGTAGGCGTATGTGTGTGTATGTGTGTGTGTGTGTGTGTTCTATTTAACGGGGAAAAAAAATACCTATATTCCCTTTTTAACATCTTTGGAAAAACTATTGTTGCTGAGCTCAAAAATCTTAGCACCCACCTACATACTTCATAATTTATAGCCATCTATCTAGTCCTGATGACAGAAGAGTATATAATAAACCCTGAGCTGAACAATTAACCTGAAATAATGTTTTGCCTCTTCTTTTTTTTGTTACAGCTGTTGTCACTCTGGCAAGCGGCGCATCCCTAGACAGGTATGAGTCGGAGAAGCCTGCACAGACGACCGTGATTCACCTGCTGCGCTCATCCGAGGCTCTGAATGACAAAAGGCCTACTGAGATCAACAACAAGCAGGAGGAGCACCAGCAAGGTGAAGAAGAGGAATATTACTACGACGATGACGAACAATACGAATATGAGCTTTCAGGAGATTTTGAGATGCCTCAAGGTGACTGGGAAATATCTGCACTGTTAAAATAATAATAATAATAATAATAATAATAATAATAATAATAATAATAATGGTACAGCTTTAGCTTTTAATCTGAGATTTGGTTGTTAAATGATTATCGTTATCTTTTCATTTATTGCTAGTTATTGTAAGCATTTTCAAATAAAAGTTGCTTATAAAGATGTTGTCGCGATTCTGCAGTGGCGTTTTCGAGCAAGCCTAAGGACCCAAGCGCCGTGCTGAATGCAGAGAGACATGAAGGTGAAAGGAAGGAGGGAAGAGGGAAAGGAGAGAAGAAAGGAAAGGGGAAGGGGAAAGGGAAGAAGAGGAATCCTTGCCTGAAGAAATATAAGGATTACTGCATCCATGGAACGTGCCAGTATCTGAGGAAGATCGGCCCCTCGTGCATGTATGTCTAATTATTCCATCTGCTTTTTAAAGTTCTGATGAATTGTAATTTGTGTGTGTATGTGTGTGTATGTGTGCAACTGAAATAGAAATAATATGTTTTTGTGTTTGTTTTTTCAGATGCAATCCCGGTTACTCAGGAGCGAGGTGTCACTTTTTCTCCTTACCCTTAGCAACACCTAAAGAAAGCTACAGCCGGACAACAGCCCTCGCCGTCGTCGCTGTCGTTCTCTCCTCACTCTGTCTAACCATCATCGGCCTCCTCCTGGCCCTCAGGTTAGTTTTTGTTGCGCCTGCAGTCGTATATGCCAGTTATATACTGTATGGGTGGTATAAAGGGAAAGCTAACGTGTCTTAATGATTGACAGGTTTCACAAACGAGGCACGTATGATGTAGAAAGCGAGGAGAAGGTGAAGCTTGGGGCATCTACAGACCTCTAAATCGCAGGAACTCACGGTAAGACTTCTCAAACACACACACACACACACACACACACACACACACACACACACACACACACATGCGCACGTATCCTATATTTGTGGGGACATTTACTTAAATAGTGCATTCCCTACCCCCTAAATCTACCCTTCAACATTACAAATAAATGCTTAACCTCACCTTAACCCTAAACCTGACCCAAAACTAATTATAACCTGAACCCCCCAAAACCAAGTCTTAACCCTCAAGCCCACCCTTTGAAAAAGCGAGGACCTGACAAAATGTCCATCGCTATGTTGGATTAATGTATTGCTTGTTGATGTATTCCTGTCCTTGATATATAGCAAGTACACACACACACACACACACACACACACACACACACACACACACACGGTCCAAAACATGTCCGCACCATATCCCTTGACTATATGAGGTCATCATTAGGCTTTCGTTCCATATCTGACATTTGATCTCTTGGTGTCTGTTTTATTTCAGGGTGACTGTGAAGTCCATGAAATTCTACCTCAAAATAGAAGAAGATGAAGGCCAAGAGAAAGAAAGAGTAAGAGAGTGAAAGCGTGAGAGAGTGGGAGAGGAAGATTGGAAATATAGAAGAGACAGAGAGAGAGAGAGAGAATTATGGATGTTGTCTGAGTCGTAACGTCACAAGCGTTCCAGCTTCCGGGACCCATTATGTTCAGCAGGGTAGAACCGGAGCGCAGTACTTGGCCCTGTGGAGCTGTAAAGGAAAGAAGAAGGACTGAGACACGAGGCATGTTTTGGACGCAAATATCTGCGTACTATGCGGATGGGACATTGACTGATAACGAAACGTGGCCCCGAAATGATCCTATTTTTACTTGCAAAAAAAATATATTTATGTACATTTGTTTTTGAGACCCTAGTGTTTATTTATTTGTATTTAAATATTTATTTTACTGTCTATGTGTTTGAAATGTGTCATATATATAAATACAAATATCTCTCTATAAATATATTTAATACTGTATTTATTAAGATTTCAAAGACTTTAATAGGATAAAACAACACTTAAAAAAACAACGTTAGCATGTCAAACAGTAATTTAAGCATTTCTCCCTCCACGACAGTATTAAATACATTCATAAACGTTTTGTAGCTTCACATCTGATTTTCAAATATCTATAGTTTCTTGCTTATTGATTAGAAAATATGATGGAACAACATTTAAATAAAAAAAAGTTTTACAGCAGTTTTATTCAGTCAGGAAAGCTTTCACAGTGTTAAAAAAACGTTTTCAAAAATGTGAATTAAAAATCTTTATAAAAACCTACACCTGACTTCTGTTTCTTCCAGTCAGTTTATATATTCACAGCACTTATCATTTATTTATATACAACTGAACAATTGAGGGTTAAGGGCAACGATGCCAGCTTGGTGGAACTGGGGCTTGAACCTCTGACATTTAGCTCTCCGATACAGAGCCTTCACCCCTGAGCTACCGCTGCTACAGAGGCATCACCTTGTATTCATCTCACCAGGGCTCCTCAACAGTTCTTTACAAGGTTACTGATCAGTAAAAAAGTTGTCACAATGATTCACTGATTTGCCAAACTGCTTTATGTTACTAGGGTCACGGAGAGGCCGCAGTCTATCTCAATCAACACTGGGCAGAGATGGGGTACGCCCAAAACAGCTCGCCAGACACACACAACCATTCACACTCACACAAAGAGGCTATCTGGAACAGCCAATTACGCTAATGTGCATGTCTGGACTGTGGGAGGAAACCAGAGTACCCATTGGAAACCCACACAAGCATGGCAAGAACATGCAGACTCCACACAGAAACGCCCAAAGCCGGGAATCGAACCCATGACCTTCTTGCGATCAGATGTGCTAACCACTACACCATCGTGCCGCCCTTGACTTTTTGACTGAAACAACTAAAGCAGAAATGTTCTAGTTACTATTTTGCTCTTATATTAAGTAACTAATTACTACACTAACATGAACATCGCCTTCTTTCTCAGCAGTATACACAGAATGGGACTGTTAGCTGGCTACTTAACGTAGCTAAGCGCTGTACAGGTTTAAGTAGCTTAGTTTATGTTCATTTTTAACTACATATATTTGTTAGCTATCTCAAGACACTATTTTGAAGTTTCAATTAAATTGTAACAGAGAGAGTTTGTTAAATAAAGTGTCAAAAACTACCTTTCCAGCTAGCTAGCCCTGCTAACTTAGCTAGCTAATGATCTATAAGAGCTGTTGGGCTGTGAGATGCTGATATCTTAATGTTTTTTAGAGTGTATAATTTGCAGATCTTTATTATGCTGTATACTGAGCCCCTTCATCCATCCATCCATCCATCCATCTATTTTCTGTACCATATATTTATTCTTCAGAGTCATAGGGGAAGTTGGATACAATCCCAACTCTGCAATGAAGTAACAACCTTTCCAGGGTGTATTCCTGCTTCACACCCAGTTTTCCCAGTATACTTGAATCCAGCGTGACTCTTGACAGGTAAAACAAATAAAGGAATCCTTCCATTCATTATCTATACCAATTATCTGTCAGGGTTGTCTGGGAAGCCTGAGCCAATCCCATTTGACTTCAGGTAAGAGGCGGGGTTACACCCTGAACATGTCGCCAGTCTATCAGGACTAACACAAACACAAGAAAACATTCACACTCGCATTCACCGCTATGAGCAATTTCGAGCATCCAGTTGACCTAATTTGCATAATTATGGGAGGAAACCGAAGTACCCAGAGGGAGCCCACGCATGCAAGAGAACAAACCTCTAATTCGCAGCCTTGGCTGCAATTCGAACCCAGAACCTTCTTGCTGTGGGAGTGCTAATTAGGCTAGCCTGAAGAGTATACAGAACATCAGCACAGCACTTCCATGTAATTTACAGTCTCCGCCCTAAAATCTAAAAATGCACATCGGCGCAGAGTACACAGGAATAGAAACAACGCCTAAGCTTTACTTTATCATTCTTTAATATTTGAAGAAATTCTAAAAAATAATCAGGCCATCGCTATTTATATGATGCGTAATCAAATGCAACTGATAGCACAAATCCATTGTGATCAAAAGTCACTAATTTCTAAATGAGGGAGACAAAAAATGTGTGTTTATTCTAATTATTTCTTATTGTTATCATTCTTTTTGTTTGAAAGGTGCAACTGTAAATTAATAATGTAAGATTGAGTCAAGAGAAATTTGACGGGTACCTGAACAGGTTCCAGGATAAATTAAGTGCTGGTGAACGTCCAACTTTCAGTCTGTTTCAGATCAGACGAGTTCAGTGACTCACTTCTGTCTCTAAGCAACCAACCAGAATTTCACAGGTTTTTTGGGGGGGGTAAAAAAACAAGAAATGTCAACATGAACATACCCCGATAGCTTTGATATAAGAAGAATAATATTTGTCTATCCGACCTCCTGCTTTTTCACTTCTTTATTATTCAGAGTGCACCTGTATCCTGACACAGCGTTCTTTTCCTTTTCCACACATCCAGAATTCGCACATGCAGGCCATGACGTCTAATTAGTCAAACTGTGAAGTTCAGAAGGAACGCAAGTGTCTGGATTTATTTAGCTACTTTACAAGCACTGAATGAAAACATATGACTCACAGCTAGTCAACGAAAAAGCGGCGTTCATGATCAAATTAGATCTGACATTCCATTAATGATTAAAAAAAAACGTGCCTAATGTTCTTCTTTTTAAACCACTTCCATGCCTGGAATTTTACAAGGTAAAAGCTCTTGAGATGAAAGCTAAGATAAAAGATTGTCTGTATTGTATGTAGGCTACTGCATGTGCTCCTCATTCAGATACAATACCATTCAGCTGTGTGACGCCCACACGAAACAGGGAGGCCGTTTCCACTCCTTTTAACCCTGTATTGGCCACGCTTGGGCATGGCTTGATCCTTTCCTAATGGAGGGATGAGGAAGGGTGTATCATCAGAGGTGTTCCTTAAGGGTGTATCCTTAACCTAACTACTTTATTCAAGGCTACTATATTAACACTGTCTTATACATCAGTATTTATGTTATTTCTGATTATTAGACTACAATAACATTTTGTAAATTTTAAGCCTAAAAAACTATCTAAGCAGTAATTGGGTTTCCTCAGGGCCACTGAAGGACGTTTGAGCCTGGGACTCAAACTCAGGACCTTATTGCTACAAGGTGGACATGCTAACCACTACACCACCATGCCGTCATTCTCCGACTATTTTATCTATAATATTGTTTAGTGCTGTACGCATCATCAGTCATGGCCTACCGTTTACCTTTATACTCACTACCAGTCAGAAGCACATGGTTCTCATCTGCTTTCTTTTTTACATCCTGCTCAGCCTCATACACCAAATGTTTTTCTTTCTTCTCTTCACCACACTCCGTGGGTTTTGTGTGGGCAACTATTAGCCATATGGCCAACAGCCTTTAGTGTATGTAGCTCCTACAGCCAGTGTAGTGCACTACACCTTTTAACCTGATGACAAACACACACATCTGGGTTAAAGATGGAAGTATTTGTGGCAATGTGTGGCTTTTTGGCTCATTAGTTAGTGTTTAAATTTTCAACCAGCCCGGTAGTGTGCAATGTCTCATTCACAGCTGTCGAGCTCCTTATGTTGCACAGTAGGCCATTGAAAACATTTCATCAAAGGAAGTTGTAAAGACACTTGAGGTCGGACCGCCTCCCCTGCAATCCTGCTAAACTGCAACCTTTAAGTTGTGTAAGATGACTCAGTTGAGTAACATTTAATGTGTGCCGGTAAGAAAGCCCTGTGGTGATGGTGGTTGTTTGTTGCTGCACAAGGTGCTTCCTTCCATTTTCAACAATGGACCATTTCCACTCCATGCTGGACGTACGCGCGATAACAGTTGGAAATCTCATCAGTACTTCATCCTGAGGGTGTGCTACTCTAGCACTGTGTGTGTAGACAAGTCCACTATCGGAGAGGTCAAAGGGTAGGGGGGAAGGCATACAAAGGTCCATGATTGATGGGGGTGTGTTCTTACAAGGGCCCCAATTTGGAAAACTTGGCAAATTCTATCTCTCATTTGAGAATAGCTTTGCTATTAAAAATAAATTGGGATATTTACGGAATCGTTAGGTATCGTACAGATAATAATATTATTCTAGGGGGTGTCTGGCGACTCCTTTTCCTACTGACCAGTGTCAACAAGCTAGATACACCCACACACACACACAAAAAAAAGGCTGACAGACATTACTTACATCCCAATGCTGCATGGTGCTCAACTGGTTGCAGGGTATTCGACTAACTAAAACGTTAGTTAAAAGTCAGACATTATCCCGATTTTCAACTTTATTTTTCATTTTGGACCCCAGTGGAGCACCAATGGCACAAATCCTAACTTAAAAAACAACACACTTCTTCAGGAAGCTGCTTCCCTACTTCTCCGTGTGCTGATTAGCCTGTTTGGCTTCCTCCTCTCGTTTATGGTTTAATAAATCATTGTTCTAACTAGGCGCCTTTCTGAAAAAGGTTGCATTTCCTTTCCGTATGCTGAGGCAGACCAAGAGGGGCAGTGATACCAGAAGGTGCAGCGTAGTGTCACAAACTAATGTACCCCCAAAAAAATTTATATATAATTTCATGTTTGACCAGTAAGGTGGTTTCAGTACTGTAAAGCCATTTAGTTCAAGTAAGTGTCTCATGTTTAAGAAATTAAGGATTTAAAAGAGAAATGTCCACATCACCATGTGGTGTTCTTTGTTTTGGCTATTTCCTAACGGATCGTATCGTCTCTTTGGGGATTCTGTGTTGTAAATAGTGAAAGTGGATCACATGGTGACCTCACAGGAATTTGTTTTGTCTCTCATGTCAGCAGCTTAATAATCTTTCAGAGTAAAGATACACACCCTGCTTAAGCCTGTGGAGAAAAAAAAGCTGTTGATTGATCTGGTAGAAGATTGTTTATTGTCAATTTCCCTTTGTTCATTTCTTGGGAGTTTCATCAGTTATAAGTTAATCGTTTTGTTTTTACAGCTAGAGCAACCGGAAATGTAAGTTTGCTACTGTTTTTCTCATTGAAATTGAGCGTTTTTTTGTTTATCTTTACAATAAGTTGATTATGGTGCATGATTATTAACTATTAACCTGGGGATCGTAAGCTATTCGCTATCCCACTGGAGGGATAACATACGCTCACTTTCCAATGAGCATCAGCCAATCATGGGTATAAGAAGGCAGATAGCGCTGTGTACACATGTGCAGTAGTTTATAAAGAGTTTATAAAGAGTTGCTGAATAACTGATTTATTATTTCATGGCATCTTAGTCAACATTACTGGCAGAATGTCTCATATCTGTAATGTTTGTGATGTCCACTGAGACACGAGGACGCCTGTTTACATCAGACTCTCTGAAGCCTCTCTGGTCTCACATCACGCTTGTTTCTTACCACGGTGAACTGCTGAATAAATAGCTTTGACACCTCTCTCCTGATGGCCTACATGGGCTTGCCAATGGATTCCTCCATCATGACCTCATCGTAAGCTGGCTTGGACACTAGTGTATCTTTATCACGTTATGAAATTCTCACCGTGCTATTTACACCCTCCAGAAGAGGGATAGTATGTCAGATATGAGTACAGGAGACATGAGAGATAAAGAGGACGCGTGAGACAGAGAGAGTGAGAGAGAGAAACGCGAGAGAGAGAGAGAGAGAGAGAGAGAGAGAGAGAGAGTTTGTGCCCCTGTTTGTACCACGTACATCCCAAGGCCTGGATTAGAATTCAGACGCCTAAAAAAACAAGCATAAGTGCTTCTGCACATGCCATGTCTCCTTGGAAAGATTTGAAAGATTGGAAAGATTTCCGACCCCACATCAAGACACATAATCAGACTCTTGGTCAGTGTCTCAAGCCTGTCTAACCTTCTCTTCCTTGCCACATTACGGGCACAAGGGACACATGACTTGCACTTGACTCATTTTTGAAAAACCAGCAAATTCGTTCAGCCTCCACCCCTGGCTGCCATTTCCTTCGCTGACTGAATGCTGTGGTTTGGAAGGTTTAATCCGGAGCGTGTGTGCCTGGTTTGGTGGAATGACTCTCCAGTGACAGAGTGAACATCGAGCTGATTAAGAACTTTTACTAATGAGCCCGCTACCAAAGATCTCATGAAGTCGGATAGGGAAGATTCAGACACTGGGAACAGGAAACATTTAAGCCTCTTGATGTGGCTTAGGCACGTTAAAACACGTTAAAAAAGACGAATGTCCACTTTGGTGTCTATTCCGGTTACAAAATGCCACCACAAGAATGATATGAGTAGTCCCTGTGGTATTCACCCACTTTTCCCTTTCGCTTAGTTACAGTCTGTAATGTATTATAGTACAGTGTGCCGGGTGTGTGGGCTTGGAGATCACCTCTGTCTCATCCCGGCCTCTTTTATACATGATCTTTTGTTTCTTCTGGGCGGTATTAGTGAACTATGACAACGTGGGAGCACTGCTTCAGTTCCGAGGAATGCAAGAGGGGATTTTTTCTCGGTACCAGTGATGTCATCAATGGGTTCCTCTGGAAGCACTGAGAAAAGCTAATGAAAACCCAGGGAGTAATGAAAAGGTTGGACTTCAAAGCATAATAATATAGCAAATGAAACACAAGAAGCTTCAGAAAAAGCAAAAGGCATTTATTTTTCATTTTTTATTTTTATCCTTCATCCAGTTTTTCTGTAAACAAAATCCTGGCCACACACAAGCACGGACCGTCACCAATCTTGGTGCGAATTCTACCCTACCTAAGTCCCAGAGTTGAATCGATTTCGGAATGTCTGGGTCAAAAGTCAAGGTCAGAATTAGGTTACACAGTTTTGGAGGTGGACATTTCCCATGTTCAAATGAAATTGCTTATATATGAGTAACAAAATGACATGTAATGGGGAACAGATAGGAGCCCAAATATATGCTTTCAAATGAGTTAGTTACCTTTGACCATGAAAGGTACCTTGACTTCAAAGGTCAAACCTCAGCCATCTTTAAAAAATAAAAAATGAAATGGCTTGGGGGGGTTGTTTGTTTTGTGGGGTTTTTTGTTTGTTTGGTTTTGTTTTGGTTGGGTTTTTTGTTTTTTTGTTTGTTTGGTTGGTTGGTTGGTTGGTTTTTTGCTTATTTTTGCTTTTTCCTTCAAAGATGTCTGCCTTATAGTTTTTTTTTTCTAATTTAATAATATCCCTGTACTATAGAACATATTGTAGGATGAGTACATGGGTAATCAAAACCAGTACCTAGGCTAAGAATATTTACTAAATTATCCATGCTGTAGAAGGGAAGTACCTTGCAATCTGTGAGTGCCCTTGTAGTTTGTAGTTGAGTTTACATGTTACATCATATACACAAATGTACACAAATTTCCAATTTGAATAGGGCAAATGGGGGGGGGGGGATCACTGATCAAATACAATCAGTATTATCACTTGGGATTGCCTAAACTTTGATGAATGTGTTGATTAAACAAACTGAGTAATAATGAGAATACAGGAAGAAGGTGTGTCCCAAGTGAGTTCAGGTGTGTACAAGGGAAGTAAAAATTCAGGCTGGTTCTGCAATTTTTGGAGGGTGGTGGCTCGTGGATTAGCGGTGATGTGTAATTCAACGTTGCAGAATCTAATCCTAAATGCTCAGAAGTGTTACAGGATGTTACATACCTTGAAGTATTTCTTGACTTCCTGTCTTTTAAATACATGTGTAATAAATGTATCCTATTTCCAGTCACATATATAATCCAAATGAACCAATGAGACGATACTATTCCGCGTAAATGTCTGTCTAAGCACAATCACTGACTCATAAGCAGTGCTCACCTTGTGTATCGTCTAGTCACAATCAAAACCAGACTGTCGTGCCAGATCAGTAATAAAATAAGTAGTTTCTCTTTCCTCAGCACATTCAAAGGTGATTTATTGCCTCAAAAAGAAACAACATGAAAAACATTCGGTTGTAACCTCTCACCTGGACCCTGAAAGCTTGTAAAATCCTCAGCGGAGGGGGGTCATTATGGAGTCATTTCCCTCAGTGCGCTGAGTAAGAATGACTCAGCAAATGGAGGCTTTGTGTCTCCGCGTGTAAGCCGTTATTTGCTGAGTCTTTCTGCTCTGACTGGTGGATGACTCGGCTTACAAAGGTTCACAGTTTGTAGAGGTACAATAGCTGGAATGCTTCACCGGGATGAGAGTAAAATTAATTTCGCAGGGCAAAGCAAACAGTGCGAAAATAAATACAGCAAGGGAAAGGGATGAATGACACATCGACGAGAATTCATGTAAAAGGCCTTGGGGATGTTTCTGATAATGATATAATAAAGGAAAAAAAATAGTTTTTCAATTATATCTCTGATAAGTATGGAACCCCTAAAGGGACAAAGAAAAAAATAAGGTTAGGTTTCTTGTGCGCAAGAGAAAGTTTTTCATGCATATGAGAAATGGATGACGTGGTTTTATATACATATGTAGCATTTCCACCAATCACTGCCAACCATGCTCACACCCTCAACCAATCAGTGATAGCCATGCTCACACCCTCAACCAATCACTAATAAGCATGTACCTCCTAAATCTATTACTAAAATCCATGATCCTCCCCTGAACCAATAACTGATAACCGTCACCATCACCGGTAACTATGTCCCTCCCCCATCAATCACAGAAAACCATGTTCTCTACTGACCAATCACTGATAAACAAGTTCCCCTGTGACCAATCACCCTTCTTGCCTCTTTGGTCTTCATTTTAAACTTTTTTTATTTTAGAGATATTACATCTGCTAACGTTAGGAGCAATTTTCCGATAGTTACATAATTATTTGAGAATAACGTGATGTGACTTTTTCATTTATAAAGTTGTGCAACTTGGAAATTCTGGGTAAAAAAACATTAATTTCCTTTTATCACTTTCATTAGAAGAGCTATAAATAGTTGCTACTTTACCAGCTTCTCCTTTTTTATTAGTAAGTGAACATGCTGCTTGTCATGTCACTAACAAGACTTTATCATGCAAAAAAAAAAATATATATATATATATATATAACCACAGCTCTCTGTTATGGTTTGAAACTGGGGACCCCTGTCAGAAACAATATCACTGGGAATGCCGCGTAACTTGAACATGTGGTAGACCAGGAGGTTGGGCGTCTCCAGGGCAGAATGTAGGAGAAACCTCCCCGCAGGGCTTAAATGCCGATGGTGATTGCCGGAGATCTGGAGCAGGTGTGCAGGAGTGGGTGGGCCGGTGCCGGAGGGAGCCGCCCATCTCTGAAAACAGAATGCAAAAGAAACAATGCAAGAAAACAGAAACAACAACACCACTCCAGGGATGCCATCACCACACTCTGACTGTTCCACAAACATAGAAACCATCACCATATCAAGGATTTTCATATGGCAACGACTGTAAACACAATCTGATTGGTTAACATGCAAGAAACAAGTTTTTTATGATCTTTAGCAGCTTTCTTAGGAAGGGAACCAAGCTGAAAGCTACCTGTCATTTATTAAAGGTAGATAATATGTACACTGACAGTCATTAAAAAGTTTGAGACCATAATTTTTGACATAATTTTTATTCTGGTACCCAAAACTGGATTTTTGTAATATGGATAATTTGTTTCGCATGTTGGGTTAAAAAAACAACAGACAAAAGTGTCTAGAATAAATTATGCACATCAAAACCATCCAAACAAAATGACATGGTCAACTGACCCTGTCATGTTGTGGCAGTCAATCAGGTATCTGATGGTGGGTTGTGCACAGCCCATACACCTCACTGTAGCTCAACCCAGTCTCCACCA
Organism: Porochilus rendahli; assembly: GCA_039654305.1. Lineage (NCBI taxonomy): Eukaryota > Metazoa > Chordata > Actinopteri > Siluriformes > Plotosidae > Porochilus > Porochilus rendahli. Next base: position 16,694,468 of record JBCNYG010000016.1, on the reverse strand, counting down.
TACCCATTGCCCGGAGACGCTGTTCAAGTGATGGACGTGGCATTATGACATGCGCTAGACTAACAATATTTGACATTTTTGAACCTTTAAATAGGCTTTCCAAACCACACCTCAAATTGTGCAGACACACATATTTTTTTCTTCAAACTGGCTTTGGTAGCGTCACAATTCCACTTGTGATTCAGTGAATTGCATTATCCCAGAGTGGGCAGCATTCGCGGGTGCAATCACTTTCCTTATATCGTCGGCGTGTGGAGTGCTACACGTTTCAGCAGCTTTTCGCTTGCATATGGAATCGCAAAACATCTTGACGGGAATTTCAAAATTCGCTTAAAAATCAGCCGCTTTTCTGTTGCAGCCCTTGGTTTGTTAACATACTATACATCCTTCTTTAAGTTTCTGGAATCTCTTGGGTTGCCAGTTCACAATAAACTCCTCATCTAGTGTATGCATCCTGTTTTATAACCATTTTATAATGCAATATAATAATTGCTTATTAAACTCATTTGCTCACTCTATACAGAAAAGTCTTAGGCCTTGGCCTTTAAAGACCTCGGGCTGAGATTTGTCTGTACATACCTCACGCAGGGTTATTAAGCAGTTATTATACACTTTTCTTACATTGTATTTTTTTCCACACAACTTCCATGAATGAGAGGTTAGTGTAGAAACGTATTCTAATGCATAAAAATATAAGCTGTGATGTTATATAGTGGGAAGTGGTGGCCTTTTGGTTGAGGTGCTGGATTGCTGATCCCAAGGTCGGGGGTTCAAGCCCCCCTGCTGTCACCCCAGTGCAGCTAAATTGGTTATCAAATGCAGGCCATGTCTCTCACTGTCTGTGGTGAGAGGCATGTAAAACAACCATTGCTGATTTTCATCAAGAATAGGCTGCATAGCCGTCAGCGTGTTTCTGCCCTGCGATGGCCTGGCGAGCTGTCCAGGGTGTACTCTGCCCTCGCCC
>JBCNYG010000016.1:16675941-16686978 GCA_039654305.1 Porochilus rendahli | reverse complement strand
GTACTCCGGTTTCCTCCCACAGTCCAAAAACATGCACAGTAGGCTAATTGGCTGTTCCAAATCACCCCTAGGTGTGAATGTGAGTGCGAATGGTTGTGTGACTGATGGCCCTGCAATGGCCTGGCAAGCTGTCCAGGGTGTTCCTCGCCCTCGCCCAGAGTCGGCTGAGATGGGCTCCAGCTAATTAGGAATAAGCGGTGAAGAAAATGAAATATGGATTTTTCTTTTGCTTTCATTCATTTGCTGAACTTCTTAATCCTACAGGGATCACAGGAATAACCCGTCTGACTTTGGGTGAAGGCGTGGTACACCCTGAACAACTCACCAGACCATCGCAGGACAACAAATAAACAACCATTCACATCTGGGGCAATTTGGAACAGAAAAGTTGCCTACTGTACATATCTTTGAACTGTCGGAGGAAACTGGAGTACCCAGAGGAAGCCCATAGCCCAAGCCCAAGCACAGAGAGAACATGCAAAGTCCATACAGGTGCGCCTACGCCGATCCTTTTGCTTTCATACTTCTCTTTAAAGAACATTCAGGGCTTGTACAGAGTATTTGTATTTTGGAGCTAGGATTTATTCAGATGAGTAAATTTAAATGTTATTTGAGTAAACCATTTCAGCACTATTATCCCCACCGCCAAGACATTTCTGCCTTGACTAAAAGCTGTGAAGTTTCTAACTCTCCAACACAGTCCTAGTCAATGTGTTACCTCTGATTACATCATCCACCACAGGTGTGTACAAAGGTGACTCTGACATCACGTGCCAAAATGAACCCAAGGGTTTACATTAAAGGTGTATATTCATTAGTGAATATCTGATGTGTTTTATTTTCTATTATAAAAAGGTCTAGAGCTGTCCAGGGTGTACTCTGCCCTCTCCCAGAGTTGGCTGAAATGGGCACCAGCCTCCCCTCGACCCTAGTTAGGATTAAGCAGTTCAGAAAATGAATGAATGAATGAAAAGGTTTTCTGGTTAAAAAAAAAACACCCCAGCTCATGGGTTTAGTATCTCTTATTCCACCTGGTTTACATCTGATTTTGCTTCAGTATCTGTTTATATTAACAATAACAAGACTGCATGATTGAACTTGAGCATGTGGGATGACTTGGCAGTACTGCACTGATTCATAGAAAGTGGAAAAGTTCAAAATCAGGTATTTAGAAATAGAAGAAGAGGTACAATTTCAAGAGAAATGAAAGAAGATGGTTATGTTTACTAATATCATAATAATCTTGGCATCCGGTGCAGGGGTCACTGATACTCGCGTACAGGAGAAAGCAAATGGTTTCAGAAAATGGTTTCAGCATGGTGGCGTAGTGGCCAGCATGTCCGCCTCACAGTAAGAAGCTCCTGGGTTCAAGTTCTGGCTTGGCGAGGACATTCCTGTGTCGAGTTTGCATGTTGTCCCTGTTCCTATGTGGGTTTCCTCCAGGTACTCTGGTTTCCTCCAACAAACCAAAGACATGCACGTTAGGCTAACTGGCTGTTCCAGATTCCCTGGATTGAGTGTACCCTGTAGTGAGCGAACCTGTTCCAGGTATGAGTGTGAGTGTGATTATGCTTGTGAGCCATGTGATAGTGTGTCAAGCTGTTCAGGGTGTACCCTGCCTTTGTGCAGTGTCGGCTGAGATAGGCTCCAACCTCCCCATGACCCTTGTAGGATTAAGTGGTTTAGCAAGTGAGTGAGTGTTTTTTCAGTTGGTTTGAGTAGCTTTGTATTATCATCCTTTTTTTGTGACAGACATTCCAAAGTGGCAAATTGAGGTTTTTTATAACGCCCCACTGTACAAAGCTTGCGTCACTCATGCATATCATGTTAATCCAAGAGTGGGAGGAAAGACAAAATGTCTGGAATTATAGTTCTGACAATCACTTTATTTAAAGTACAACCATCGCTATGGATTGACATGTCCTCTAAAGCAGTCAGCAGCTGCCCAGATTCTCACACCAAGGCTAAGGAATGGTGCAGCAATGAACTGTATCTCAGTCATACACAGCTTCCTGAACACGAAACAATACTGTCTTTGAAATTCAAAAATTCAATGGCAGGGCTTGGAGAGTAGGATTCTCCTAACAAACGCTGTGTTTCATAGACTCCTTCATGAATGCTACTCGAATCACCAGTGCAAACAGAGAAATATGTCCCAAAAAATTCTTTTTTTCTCTCTTTCTCTCTTATTGAAAAGTCTTCTCACTTCAGGAAAGACGCCATAAATTGTCTTGCCACTGGAGCCATGAGCCAACGTGGAGTCATGAGCTAAGACTCGACGTGTAAGAGTATCTACAAGTACAATTGTATGCCATTCAATTCAGTTTGATTCATATCACACTTTCAACAATGGAAATTGTCCCAAAGCAGCTTTACAGAATTTTAGATCCAAAATGAGAACGCAAGAGATGGCAGAAAAACTTTCTTTTATGATTTAAACATGACAGGAACCAGGTCAAAGGGAACTCGCCCTGTCCTGAGTGGTGTATATCACTTTCCATGACTTTGGCTTAGTAGTTAAAGCCTTGTGCTATATTGTCCAGCAGTAAATTGTGACGTCATTCATTCATTCATATATTGCGAAACCGTTTAATCCTACAAGGGTCGCATCAAGGCTGGAGCCTATCACAGCTCACCTGTCTATCATCGAAACACCCAATTGGCATAATGTGCATGGACTGTTGAAGGAAACTACTGTACCCAGAAAAACACAAGCACAAGGAGAATATGTGCACTCCACACAGCAATGCCCTGCGCCGTGCCTGGGACTCGAACCCAGGACCTTCTTGCTGTGAGATGGACGTGCTAACCACTCCACCACCATCCTGCCCCAAATCTCATTCCTCTTTGCTGTTATGTATGTGATATGTGATATATATGATATAGGCTCCAGCCTCCCCTATGAGGAGTAAGCGGTTTTGGCATATGAGTGAGTGAGTGAATATCAATATATGGGCCAACAGTTATTACTTATCAGGGTTGGGTTTTTTTTTTTTGTTTGTTTGTTTGTTTTTTTGTTTTGCCAGGATTCTGACACATATACGAAACATATGCACTGCTTTACAAGGTTAAAATCATTTACAGATGTTTTAGATTTTAATAAAGGTTAAATGCGGGGAATTCACAAGTTTACCCAGAACTCTGTAAGCTGTAAAGTAAATACTAGAAGTTATATCACTTATTCCATTTAGAGTTTATACACACTTATGATCTTATAAGCTAATTCTATTTAAAGAGATAGTATACTTTTATTTCCATGGAACCACCACAGGAAAAAAAAAATTCAAATTCTCTAGTGCATTATGAAACCAATATTATGAAGAAAAACAACCCGTAGCACAAAGTTTAATATAAGTATTATGATTCAAGCATTACGGACGCTCGTATAGCTTATGACATTATACATTAACAGTGAGGCATTAGATGTGCGCTCATGTAATGTCTGTAACTGGAGCATAGGGCTAGCCTGGGCACGTGAGGAGCTCCCAGTTGGAGACACAGCTCACAGCTAAGGAATGCCCTGATGAATTCCCCCAAGTCTGGATTCAGCCTGTTTCCTCAAAACGGCTCATTCCAAAACACCTACATGCATTTTTTTTTCTTTTGTAAATTAAATAGTGCCCTGTGATGTTAATTATTATTCTGTTCCATTTTATGGACCACTTAATCCTATTAGGTTTGCAGGGAGGCGGGAGCCTAATTAAGAGCCTAGTGAAGGCGGGGTACACCCTGAGCGGCTCACCAGTCCATTGCAGAGCCATAACCCACACAACCATTCGCAGACATACTTATACCTAGGGGCAATTTGAAACAGCCAATTAACCTTATTTGCATGTCTTTGGCCTGTAGGGGAAAATTGTAGTACTCAGAGGAAACCCACTCCAGCAAGACAGAACATGCAAACTCCACATTGAAACGCCCTCGCCAAAACGCCCTCGCCACAGAAACTCTGGACTTGAACCCAGGACTGTCTTGCTGTGAGGCATATGTGCTAACCACTCTTCCACCAGGCCGCCCTAAAATAATTAACAGACACAACAAATTTATTTTTGTGCTTTCTTTTTTTACACGATCCTTGTGTTCGCGATGCAGTCCATGATGTCCTCCAATGGTTACTGGATAGAATGGATAAGTTGGATTGTGTTCAGTGACCAAAAAGGAGGAACACATTGTCCTCACTTCCCACTGGACGTTTACTTAACTGCCAAAATGTATTTCCTAGATTTTGGTCGGGACAACCACATCAATCCTTCGAGTCCAAAAACCTTTCATTTGTTCATGTTCTTCCTGTCACACCCCACATTGCATTACATATTCCACAATTTAGAATTTACCAACACTTTCATCATTTTACACAATGACCAGTTCCCGATTCGTTCGTGGGTGTATAATGCCCTCTAGATTGCATTAAAACACTCTAATTCAAACTGCCTGGAAGCTAAATAAACTCATATGAACTCCAAAGCCTCACCGAATATAAACAACTTGCAGCTCAATCATATTTTTCTGCTGTAATCAAACGTATTAAAACTAATCCATGTCTCTTATTCACCACATTATAGTCTAATTCGGTATCTGGCAGGATGACATGGTGGTACAACGGGTAAGAGTGGCACCTCACAGTTCCAGGGTTTGTACTTAAGTTTAAGTGACTTGTATGGAGGTTCATATGTTCTCCTTGTGTCTGAATGGGCTTCTTCCAGGTTGGGGAACAGCCTGTGGGATTGGTCTAGGAATGCAGCTGGGAAAACTTCAAGAACACCTTCAGAGAACGTGCTACCTCGAGCGTCAGAAACCCCTTATTTAATTGCTTTAATCTTGGTCCAGTTTTTGCTAAAATCATTTGTAAGCACACTCAATTTTCCTGCCAACAGAAAGGACGATACCCAGACTATTAAACCTTTGATCGAGGAAGCAAATATTGACCTCCAAGAGCTCCGTAATTAAAGGCCACTTTCCAACCTTTGTGGCAGCTGAAAGGAAGCTATTGTCCAGCAGCTCATGCAGCTCATACTCTCTCTCTCACTCTCTCTCTCTCTCACTCTCCCTCTCTTTCTCTCTCTCTCTCTCTCAATTGTCGAACCACTGAGCCAATCTCATCCGACACTGGTTGATGGTGGGGTACACCCTGAAGAGTTCACCATACCATCACAGAACCCACACACACACACACACACACAACCATTCACACTCACATCTGTGGGCAATTTGGAACAGCCAACTAGTCTAATGTGCATATCTTTACAGGTAGACTGTATCGTAGTGCTGGCTGTATTTCCCAGCAGCCCTTTCAGTAGGTCCTAGTTTATCCAAAATGAAGCTAGTGAACCATAAACATTGCCCTTATTATCTTTGCTTTAGCTTGTTGTTTTTGGCTGCTAGTTCCATTACTGTACATTTACTGATCTACAAAGCTTCAGCCCATGTATCTCATGCCAGTACAAACTGGTTTATGCAGCTTGTTGTGAAAACTGGTCTTGCTAGTGCAGCGAGCATCATCTTGCTGTTTCGCATACATGAAACCACCACTATTCTCGCCATTCTGGTTTACATTGTTTACAGTGGGTTACTATTGTAACTTTCCATCTGTTTCAATCAGAAGGAATTTTTCCAGAAATGCAATCCACTTCTTTAAACAGATTCTTGGTTGATGTGTAGTTTCCATGCAGGTTCAGGACGTGTGGGATTGACGCGGCAGGGCGCTAAGGTTGCACAGATCGCCTCAATCCCATAATGTTTTCTGCATTTCCATGTTTACTTGTCATAGATATGTTTTACAGCCAAACCACTGTATTGGATCTCTTCAGCCCTACCACATAGAACTGTGAGAATGAATTTGGTGCAGCTTGATTATTTTTATGCCATATTCAGTGAATATCTTTAGCTGGAAGGAAAAAAACATAGAATGTCATTGGGTTGGAAGCTTCTGGCTTTCACCACCACCCCCACACACCCACCACCACCACCCTTAACCGAACTTTTCTATTATATCCCGGAAGTGACTTGGTCTCAATTGAGAATGTACAGTATGTCATGGCTTCTCTGCTTCTCTGACTAATCCCCTCTGTGCCCGGTCGCTGACATTTGTTGGACAGTTTCCTTTAGGCAGAGTCGAAGTTGTGTCATTTTCAGTCCATTTTTTAAACAAATGGATTTAATGGTGCTGTGTGGGATGTTTAAACTTTGGGATATTTTTATAGCAAGAACGTGATTGAAACTTTTTCAGAACTTTGTCCCAAACTTACTGTGTTTGCTTATTTATTTTCAGTGCATGACGTCATGGTCAAAATCTTGAAACCGTGGGACAGTTCTTGCTAAAAGGCAGGCTGGTTTAAGTATTGTATAAACTGCTTTGTTCCTGCAATTAGCCACCAAATGGTGCAAAAAAAACAAAAAACATCCAGTACTGATCCAGTGAACAGAAAAGCATCACAGCACATACTGGACACTAAAGACGATGGACTGCATCAGCAGAAGATTATGTTGGGTTCCACTCTCAAAGTGCGTGTATTTTGGAGCACGCAAACTCCACGGACTCAAATCAAAGACCTTCACGTTGTGAGGCACACATGCTATCCACTATGCCACCATGCAGCTGCCTTTCTGGCTTGGTATACAGACCTAGGACCTTCTAGATGTGGTTGTCATAGTTTCCATAACAGAGTTGCTGCACCTTCTGCTAAATGAAGATCTCCACGAAAAAATGAACAGCAATAACATCCTGCTAGAGATGTGGCTTGACCATGTTCAAAGGATGGAACAAGGTCAGATAGCAAAAACATCTCTACAGTGCACCCCTGTTGGAAGGCGAAAGCCTGGACGTCCAAACCATACCTGATGAAGGACAGTCCAGACTGAGCTCCAGGAAATGGGCTTGACTTGGGGTGAGGCGCAAAAACTTGCTAAGGACCGCCTAGAATTGTGTCGCCGTGACGCAGCCTTATTTCCCACTTTGGGAAGAAGAAGATGAGCAAGTAAGTACCTTCTTAATGTGAGGCAGACATACTAACCACAACATCACTGTGCAGTTCCTACCGAGTTTGGGACTCGAACTGGAGACCTTCTTGATGTGAAGTGGATTTGCTAACCACCTAATTGTGCAACAGTATTACATAACTAATGGTACTGAGTTAGTGTCTGAAAGCATTTTAACGCTTTACCATTGAGCTAACTGTACAGTCCTCGGCATTTAATTCGCTAGATAGTCAGTACATGACACACAACAGGTGATATTTTTGCAACAATTTTTTAACTAAGAGTGGAGAAAACACCAAATGTTGCTGTGTAGAGCTAGCATGGTAGTAATATAGAAGCTCCGGGTGTTGGTAATGACTAGTAATGACTTCCAACATCCAAAATCTCTGTGCAGTCAGCCTTTCGTCTCACTCTCATCCTCTTTTCAGTTCCTGCTTATTGTTTAGAGGGTCAGACAGGAGATAATAATAGCCACAGACTGCATCAAGGGGGTTTTATTTTTGAAATTCTCGAGGTTTCTTTAAAGTATTCCTGTAATCGGAAATCTCTGAAGCCATATTTTAGACCATGTTGTGTGTTTTCTCCCCTGAAACAGTTGCTTCAAATTTCTGACGATGGGTTTGTATGGTTTGTATTTTTAAGGTGTTAATGAGTGAATCCTCTGAAGCTAAAAGAAATAAAAGTTGGCTTCTTCACCAACTAGTATAGGAGTATGATTGCATCCTACCACACACCACAAACATACACTCACCGACACAAGAAGCGTGAAGCATACTTCCTAACACCCACTAACAATGCCAGACACCGAAACCTCAAACTCTTATTACTCTAGCGAACCCTCCCAGACTGGTGGAGCAAACGTAGCCGTTGTTTCTTTGTGCATTTTGTGAGTTTGATGTTTGTCTTGGTCTGATTACTGCCCAGCATCTGAAATGTTGTTCTGTAGCCATTAGTGTGTGTCACCCAGTATGTGAGTTCCTCTGCTGAGGAATACCGCCCCCCATGATAAATATAGCCTTGCCCCGCCTCATTATCATGGCTGGCATGGTATGAGCAAGCGGTCAGCCGCTAAATATACCACTAGGATAAATACTCTGAGGTGCAATGTGAAGCCAGTAGCCGTCTGTTTAAAAGCCCTGAGCTTCAAACCACTGGAAATAAAAACGGTGTGGTGAGTTGTTTTGCGTAAGAGAGGAGTGTCTGAGAGATAAATCCAACACGTGTCTGAGAAGCTCAAGCTGAGTTCTGGCAGGTTTGCCGTGTCCTGTCATGACGCTGGTGGGACTAGTAGTGTTCCCCCCAGGAGGAGGAAATGGAGGAAAGACGAAATGATGATTACAAAGGCCACAGGAAATAGGAGCATGACAAATGTTGAAAGGTCAACACGACGGAAGGCAGTCTGAGGAAAGACAGGAGTCACATGCAGACAGTACACAAATAGCACAAATCCTTTTTCTGTGTTACTTTTACTCCAGTGATTCTTTTGGTGGAAAATCTGCTTGCTTAAAATTTCTAAGGGTACCTGTCTAATGCTAGCTATTGGGACATCACTCTCTCACTCACTCACTAACTCACTCTCTCACTCACTCACTAACTCACTCTCTCACTCACTCACTAACTCACTCTCTCACTTACATTTGTTGAACCACTTAATATTGCCTATCTCAGCCAACACTAGGCGAAGGCGGGATACACCTTGAGCAGCACACCAGACCATCACAGGGGCCAACACACACAATTTGGAACAGCTGACAGGCGGACATGCTAACCACTACGTCACTGTGCTGTGGGGCATCAATAAGTGTTTCAAATATGCAATATTATTATATAATAACAGAGAATCAAAACTGCTACCATTGCATGTTAACAATAATGATGTAAGGATGAGACAGACTTGTAAACTGAAGCTGGTCTATTACACATTCCCAGGGGTTTTGTGGTAACCATGGGGCAACAAACGGAAACCGGGGTATTTCCGTGTTTATGTCTGTATGCTGATGAATCAACTCAAATTCTACTCTAAAAAAAGTTGTTGTTTTCAAAAAATAATAGATCAGGCTAATTCTTCTTAAACTATTTGACACTGAAGAATATATGAAGATGTGTGAATGTGAGTGTGAATGGTTGTAATGGGATGTCCCGTGTAATGGGCAGACCAGTTAGCGATGCTCTACTAGGAGCTGGACACATTGTCTCTCTGTCTCTTTGTCACAATGTCTTTTGAGCCCTCCTCTCACCTGTAGTCATCTTCCCCTACTTCCCTGACAGATAACCAGAATAAATTAAAGATAGACATAGACTCTAAGCAAAGGCAGGGTACACCCTGAACAGTTTGCGAGTCCATCGCTGGGTCAGAACTCAAATTGGAACAGCTACTAAGTCTAATGAGAGGAAAGGAGCACATATGAGAGGAAACCAGAGAACCCGGAGGAAAGCCATATATATATAGTATAGTATATAGTATGTGAGAAAAATAATAGGACTACAATTTCATCCCTCCTAGGCGACACCTGAACCATTTCACACTGCATAAATTAAAGACCACCATGCAACTGATACTGACTGTTTATAAACTGTGGTAAAAGAATGTTCTTAATAAATCCCCTGATGAGTGGGCAACCATGAAACAGGCTTGTCGGGATGTATTTGTAATCCAAAGGTCGGGTGTTTAACTGAGTTGTCACTGCTGTCCTCCCAGTGCAGCTAACTGGGTTATCAAAGGCCAGCCATGTCTCTCACTGTCTGTAGAGAGATGCACGTAAAAGAACCATTGCTGGCTTTGGAAAAGAGTGGGTTGCATTGCCATCAGAGTGTTTCTGCCCTGCAATGGCCTGGTGTGCTGTCCAGGGTTGGCTGAAATGGGCGCCATCATCCCTGTGAACCTAATTAGGACTAAGATGTTCAGAAAATTAATAAATGAATAAATGATTTAAAACTCAATCTGTCTTTTGAATATATTTAGTGCTGATACATGAGTTTTATTTTTGAGTTATCCTGCTGAAACCTCCAGTTTGAAAGTGGACAGAGGAGACAGAACTTCAGTCAAACCAAGGAAGAGAGAGAGAGAGAGAGAGAGTTTGATATTTCAACGCCGTTTACTACTTCAAAGAGCTGATGTCATCCTTATACATCTGAGTGTAACATAGTGTGTTCTTAGTGGCCATTAACGATCATATCACATAATTGCTCAGTGTTACATCACTCTAGGTAATCTGTTTGATCTCTAACGTCTGAAAAGAGCTTTCCTAGTATCTCAGAAGCATCTTATCAGAGCCCTGTGCCATTTAAAGTTGTCAGATCTCCCACACAATGGTGATGAACTCCTCAGATAACTTTGCGTAGGCTGACATCTGTTTTCACCGCACTGCATTTCACGCCCCCTCCGCAGTCCCCCTTCTTTCTTTAGTGCTGGTGTTGGTGGTGGTTGGTGGTCATGCTTCAGATGCCATACACTCCACAGCTGCACTCTATGTTCAAAACTGATAGGTGATACATCAAAGCGAAGGTGTGGACGATGACAAAAAGCTGCTTATTTTTTCAGGAGCCCGGGGGCGATAGCAAACAGAAAGGCCTCTGTCAGAGTTTCCAGAGCTGTCGCCTCCCCTGATAAGAATTTTGCACCAAACATCGTATAGTTCTAAAAATAGACAATGCTGAAACAGTCAACAAATTTGCTTTTATTTCCCAGGGTGATGGTTTGCAGATCAAAAAGGGAGGGGTGGATAAATCTCGACAAGCATCTGATTAGGTCATGTTTGGCTGATTTGAAACAAAACTGAACCACACCAAAAAAAATTATTATACAGAAATGAATTAAAACAGACTGTTTAAAATGATAAATCCTGTAAATATTTATAGCTTACAATCACAATAAAGATGTATAGTGGTTAGCACGTCTGCCTCACAGCAAGAAGGTCCTGGGTTCGATTCCCGGCTCGGGTGTTTCTGTTTGGAGTTTGCACATTCTCCCTGTGCTTGCGTGGGTTTTCCGGTTTCCTCCCACAGTCCAAAAACATGCACAGTAGGCTAATTGGCTGTTCCAAATCACCCCTAGGTGTGAGT
>JBCNYG010000016.1:16646394-16675361 GCA_039654305.1 Porochilus rendahli | reverse complement strand
AGTGCGAATGGTTGTGTGACTGATCGCCCCGCGATGGCCTGGCGAGCTGCCCAGGGTGTACCCCGCCCTTGCCCAGAGTCGGCTGAGATGGGCGCCAGCCTCCCACCGACCCTAATTAGGAATAAGCGGTTCAGAAAATGAATGAATGAACGAATGAATGAACGAATGAATGAACGAATGAATGAATGAAACATGATGAGACGCGCTATTATAAGCACATGATCCACACCATGCTGACCGACTGTAGCCCGACATGATGGGATTTCACAAAAATTACATTTCTTTTATTATTATCATGCTTTATACCTCTTTTCGGTTACATGTACTGTTGTAGAAAATTTAAGAGACAAGTCAGCTCTTGCTAGAGCTCTTATATTATTGCCGATTTTGATATGGTGGCAGGGCGGCACGGTGGCACAGGGGTTAGCATGTCTGCCTCACAGCAAGAAGGTCCTGGGTTTGATTCCCACGCTCGGGATGTTTCTGTGTGGAGTTTGCATGTTCTCTCAATGCTTGTGTGGGTTTCCTCCAGGTACTCTGGTTTCCTCCTGCAGTCAAAAGACATGCACATTAGGCTAACTGGCTGTTTCAAATTGCTCCTAGGTGTGAGTGTGAACAGTTGTGTGTTTAGGGTGTACCCCACGATGCTGTTTAGGGTGTACCCCACCTTCGCCCAACGTCGGTTGAGATAAGATTAAAGCCTCCCTGGGACCCTAGTAGGATTAACAGTTTAATCCTATATTTTTATAATTTTTTTTATTGCACCATAATGACCAGCTTGCTGTTCATTACCTCTTCCATAATCCACATATCCATGTACAATATTGCAAATTTATTTGTTGTAGTAATGACTGTGTTCTATTTTTAGCGATTTACAGCGGTCAAAAGTAATAAACGTTCATTGAACATTAAACATAATCGAGCCCTCGTGTGTGGAGACACAACACTTTGTACACTCATGTACCTCAAATAAGTTCTGTTGTCTGTACTGGTACTCCCTGGACACTGATTAAGCCTAGTCTGTGGATTAGACTGGAAATGTTGAATGTGTATGAAAAAAGAGACAAAGAGATCTTTGTCTAGACGTGGTGCGTCTGTTAGACCCGGTCTCTGTGTAACGCTCTACACACGCTTTGTGTGGGAGAGGAGGCGCATCCGAGTGGACTTGACCTTTCAGCTATGCCGAGCCGAGAAGGGAATCCCCGTCTGGCCCCTGCTGTTTCCAAGGAGACGGGCTCTCACTTTTCACATGTGAATGATAAAAACATTGAGCATTTCATGGCTTGTGTGTTACACTCTTCAGTTCACTGAAGTCTGCACTTCAGGCACATGTTGACCATTGTACTCATTAAAACATAAACCAACACCTTTGATATGGGATTTCTAAAGACTTCTGGGAATCTGCTCCATTGTACCTTTGCCCTAAAGTGGGTAAACTGTCATCTCTGTCTCTCTTTCTTTCTCTCTCTCTCTCTCTCTCTCTCTCTCTCTGGGTACACAGGCTGTCCTGTTGGCTGTATTTCAGGCCCGGTCGACATTCTTTCCATTCCTCATTAGTCAATGACCCAGCTCAGGATTTCTTCCTAAAAGAAGTTCTGGTAATTCAGGCTGAGAGAAGTCTTCAGGCCATTACATCACCCACTGCCACGTCCAGTCGTGCACTGTATTGTATGTCTTTCAGGAAAGGAAACTTAGACACACACTGACACACACATTTCACTTACTCTTGGTAATCATTTCCAATCTAGGTTAATCAATCATCTTTATTTGTCATCAGTGAGAGTAGCATCTAGCAAGTACAGGCCTTGTAGTAAGCCATATCCCATATACTCTGACCTGCTACCTGCTGCCAAAACCCAGATCAAGCTCCTAAGCGGTAGACCTCAGTCTTTGCCAGCAAGTGAGTGATTTTGTAGCTCCATTATTACTTGTCTAAACTATTAAAAAAATTGTTGAAATGCAAGTACAAGGAGAACATGTAAACTCCACACAGAAATGCCCTTGCCGAGCCCAAAGTCTGGAACCCAGAACCTTCTTTCTATGAGGCGGACGTGCTGACCACTACGCCACCATGCCGCCCTGCTTCCATCCATCCATCCATCCATCCATCCATCATCTATTCCCCCTATCCATCAGGGTTATGGGACACGCTGGAGCTATTCCAAGCTGACTTTGGTTGAGAAGCGGGGTACACCCTGAATAGGTCACCAATCCATCACAGGACATACTGGAGGAAACAGGAGCACCCGGTGAAACCAGGCAAGCATGGGAGGACAGAAAAAAGACCACACACAGAGAGAATGCAAAAGGCCCTGAGGTTCGAACCAGAACTTCCTTGCTGTAAGTGTGTCGTGTTGCGGAATTTTCTTTAAAGTATAAGTATGGTATTGCAATAGTAGCGGAATTCCAGAAACTGTTACAGCATGTGCCGGCAAGCAAAGATAACCTACCAGTTTGACCAGCTTAGCCTGTGATTTGCAGTATGTCAATCCAAAATATTTTTTAAAGGGTTGTCGTCTCATTCTAGACTGAGATTATGAAAACATTGATGAAAGAGGAAGTGTGTATCATTAACCTCAGTGATTTAGATAATGCAAAACAATTGGCTATGCGCTCTGACGGAATTAACCTCAACAGGATGAACGCTTGTGATTGCGCCACCCTGTGGTTAAACACTGCCTGTATAAACCACAAGAGCGAACCTCCCCCATGCTGAGGAATGTAAAGGTCTATGGCCTACCAGTTTATTTGGCATGTTGGTTGCCTAGAGACTCAACATATCCAAAATCCTGCAGTACCTGAGACGCGGGAAAGCTGAGCTTGGGCAAGTTTGTTCGTGTTTCTACCTGACACCATGCTCGCATCACCAACGGAACTAGACCTTTTATGGCATTCCCGATGAAGCACATTTCATTCCGGGGGTAGTATCCTTCTCCTGTTAAATCGGAGGTAAAGTACATGTCTCTAGGCTATGAAAATTTTGACATGATGTACTCCATGATTTCACAAGTGTAAATGAACCATGCCATAGACTCAGTTCTGCCATTAGGGCTGTGCCTCTTTATTAAATTTGAAAATATTGGCATACATGCCTTCCAAAAGAAAGACGTGATGTTTATTTTCTCTACAGTCTACGCCAAATGAAGTCATGCATGAACTGTATCCATGTCTTTGTTTTTATACAGGGAGGGCAGCCCAAACCTCAGGTAAACCCTTCTACCTATCCATCTGAAGCTATCTAATCAATAACACATAGGGGACACAGTGGGAGTTCTCATGTGCCTCTACCCTGCATTGCAATCAGACCAGCCAGGAAACATCGGATGCAGTCATCCCAGGGTGCGGCTGCTGCATGCGGGTGGGCACGAGACTGACTCGGAGAGCTGTTTGGAGGAACAGAATGGAAACATTTCCATAGCACTACTGGACCACCCCATGATCATGCCTGTCTTGTTTTTCATGATGTCATTCTGTTTGATTTGATGGTTCTGTTTCACCAAAAACAGCTTCAACATAAATGTTATTAAGTGGCACTTTGCGAGATTCCTCAACTTTTACACAACAGCACTGTTGGGTGTTCAGATCTGATTATAAGGAGTTGCTTAATTTACAGCAGCTCTGTCAGTCACTGGTTTATACATAACAATTTTTTCGAGAAGGCAAAGTGGATATTCACCAAGCCTGCAGTAAACATTTGTTTTAGTATATACTATACAGAAACACAAACTAAAACTAGAGTTTTATGGTTAAGTTTTATATGTTCAAAGTGTGAGAATAGGAGGCTCGGTGGGGTAGTGGTTAGAACGTCTGCCTCACAGAAAGAAGGTCCTGGGTCTGAGTACTGAGCTCAGTAAGATGATTTCAGTGTGAAGTTTGCATGTTCTCCTAGTGCTTGCGTGGGTTTCCTATCACAGTCTAAAGACATGCACATTGAGTGAACTGACTGTTCCAAATTGCCCCTAGATGTGAGTGTGAATGGTTGTGTGTTTGTTGGCCATGCGATGAACTGGCAAGCTGTTCAGGGTGCTCAGGGTGTTGCCTTCACCAAGAGTTGGCTGAGATAGGTTCCAGCCTCCCCATGGTCCATGTAGGATTACGCAGTTTGGCAAACTCTGGTTTCCTCCCACAGTCCAAAGTCATGCACTTTAGATCAACTGGCTATTCTAAATTGCCCCTAGGTGTGACTGTATGATTGTTTGCGTCTGCATTAACTCTGTTGTTGATTGACGACCTGCCCAGGGTGTAACCTCGCCTCTCACCTAAAGTTGAATGAGACTGCTCTCTGCCCCCCCTACAACCCTGACAGATAAGTGATGTGGATGATGAATGGAAAGTGATAACAGGAACTAACTTGTCTCACAGACATTTCATTCATTCATTTCATAAGCTTCTTAATCCTAATTAGGGTCGAGGAGAGGCTGGCGCCTATCTCCTCTGACTCTGTTCGAGGGCGGGGTACACCCTGTACGGCTCGCCAGGCCATCGCAGGACCAACACACTCAACCGACAGACATTTCATAACATTAAATTATAAATAGTTAAAAAGCATGACATTAGTGCAACAAATTGAAGAAAAAAAATTTAATTGTTGGCCAGTTGTCATAGGGAGGCTGGAGCCTATCCCTGCCAACTCCACGTGAAGTGGAGGCCCTGAACAGCTCACCAGTCCATCGCAAGACCAACACACACACAACCATTTACGCTTAAACCTCGAGGAAATTTGGAATGGCCAGTTAGCCTAATGTGGATGTCTTTGGACTGTGGGAGGAAATCTGAGCAACCCGAGGAAACCCACACACATACGGGTGCTTACATAACCATAACCATAAACATGCAATCCCTACACAGAAACACGCTCGGGACTCAAACCCAGGACCTTCTCGCTGTGAAGCAGACATGTTATCCACTATGACACCTTGCCGCCCAACATGATGAGTCATCATGAGTGACATTTTTGTTTTACAGAATATTTTAAAGAGAGCCCTTTTTTACACTTTCTGCACCTACTACATAAAATAAAAATAAAAACTTTATTGCGTGTATTTATATACACTCACCACTAGGTGGTAGTCTGCGTCTATTCATGAATTGCCAGACATCCCAACATCAACCCTCTGTTCACTCACTCGTTCATTTGCCGAACTGCTTGGGTCACCAGTACGCCACAGTGATGCCCATCCATGCCCATTACTTGAAAGGTTATCAATGCAATGCCAATTGCAAGAAAACACAGGATGCACAAACGGTTGTGGTGAACAAATACCTTTAATTTGGCAAAGTTGTGTGTAAAATATCATCTGGTAAGATTTTATCATTAGAAAATGTTGTGTACTTAGTATGTTTTTTCATTGTTTATCCACTGACTTGACATTTTTGCATATCAGACTGCATTTACAGTGAAATGTGTGTTATATAATTCAATATATAACTGATATAAACAAATTGAGAAACATCCCGAGTGTACCGAGGATGGTTGGTGCGAAGAAGGTGAGAATCTTCATTCATTCATTCATCCAAGCTGCTTAATCCTACTATTGTCTTAGAGAGGCTAGAGCCCATTTCAGCTGACTCTTGGCAAAGGCTCTCCAGTCCATACCAAAGCTAACACACCACAACCATTTACACTCCCACTCACACCCAGGGGCATTTTGGAACAGCCAATAAGCCTACGCCAATAAGTGCATGTCTTTGGACTGCAGGGGGAACCAGACTACCTGGAGGAACACCCCCCCGAAGGACGGGTAGAATATGCAAACCACAAACAAAAACGCCCTCGCCAAGCCCAGGACCTTCTTGGTGTGAGACAGATGTTCTAACCCCTACTCCACCGTGCCGCTGCATTATGAATAGGCTTACCAAATGTATTTATAGCATTAGCTCTTCAAAAACCCACTATAAAGATCTTATAACAGATTAAGATTTTTTTTCAGTGGCTGGGCTACGTTTCATGTGTAGATTGAGAATGATTTTGAGGGGGCTAGAAAAAAGGACATGGTAATGTTTTTTTAACAGTCTAGATTGTTTTATACAGTACTGTTGTTATTTTTACATTGGCCTTGATTTTGAAATACATTTATTGGACATAACTTTTTGCAAGCTCCTGGTAACCATACTCTAAAAGCTTGCATAGAACCACACACTACAAATGAAGAATTAAGTAACTATTTCATGCCCTCCTGCCCCCAGCAGAAGGCATATTTGTTGCTGGTTTGTGGAAGCAGTCTGAAGGGGTAGAATTTGGGCTTGCATTCATCCCAGTAGGAATGTAATACATGCTCTCTAAATAGCTCTGATCCAGCGATGGATGTCCTTTTACATCTGATTTTGGCGCCTGGCTTGCTGTGCTTCCATATCCCATGGTGTTTTGATGGAGTGATGTCGGGACAGAGGACTCCGAATGACGTGGTTGCTGGGCAGATTGAGGATGGGGCGGCATCGCATATGGAAGGTAATGGGAGGCATATAACCCTTGACCATGGTATGGACCCTGGTATGGAGCAGCATTTGGTGGATACATACTAGAATTGGACATAGTCTGCTGTGGTATGAGGACTTCCACATATTGGCCAATTTCTGGATCAAACAGCATTTTTCTCAGTGGCTGCATTGGCACTTCAATGTAAAAATACTTCCCAGTTTCAGGATCTAGAAGTACACGACGGGGGCCTTGACCAAACCCAAGCCCACTTGCATTTTCTGGGTACAAAACACCTCCAGCCCCAGAACTCTCACTCCCATATTCATGACCAAAAGCTGGTGGTAGTTCTTGTGGATTAAAAAACTGGGATCTAGGGTCTAGAGCAGCTATATTAGGTGAACGATTGTGCTCCCGATAAGTTGCCCCACTTGAAGCTTGTGGTGAACGTTGATTACCTGAGCGTCTGTCCATGAGTTGAGTAGAAGGTTGTTGTTGCTCATTACCATAACATTGAAGGGCCGGTGCAGAGCAGGCATGGGAGTGGTGCATGGGCTGAATCATGGCCGGAGCCTGTTGTACAGTAGTTTTCGGTGAGACAGATGGATAATTTGAGGGTTGGTCATCTGGTCTGCACTGATGAGGCCGCACCTGAGCCTGTGGTGGTGCTCCTGGGTATGATATTACCTGACCAGGTGAACGAGGAGCTGGAGGTGTCTGGCTTTGTGAGCCATGGTAGGGCTGGCCAAATTGAGAATGGGTACATGATGTACAGGAGCAAAGAGAGTGTTTGGTGGTTGGATGATATCTGTTTTGCCTCCTTGGGGGCAAGTCAGAAAGTTGCAAGGGACTAAAACTTTCTCGTTCATCATAGCTGGGTGGATCATCTGATGTTCGGAAATGAAAGTCATCTGTACAAAGCTGGTTATTCGATGATGTTGTCATTGAAGGCTGCATGTAGGTACTGGCTTGTGAAACTGCTTGTAAGGTTTGATGATTTGTGAAATAGGAGGTTGCTGCTATCACCTGTTCTTGAATGTTCTGCTGTTGCTGGCTGTTGGAGTTTTGCACTGATGTGATATATACCTCTTGCCTGCCTGTAGTCGCTGTCAATTTCGGTGCAGAACTTGGCATTGATGTAACTGGCATAGCTTGAGGTTTGTGGGTGGACACAGCTGGCACAGCTAATGTTTTGGTATTGTTGGATTTGTTCAGTTGCTCATTGTGTATCACTGTCGCTGATGTCTCGACTCTTTTATCATCACTCTTTAAATCTGCTTGCTCTTTTAAAATAGATCTTGTTGGTGTGATGTCAGTTGATGTTGACCTGATTTCTGTAAATGGCTGTTTATAGCTTGGTTTAGGCAACACCAATGGTTTTGGTCTGTCACTAGATATTGACCTTACCTGAATAGGTAACTCGATCTCTTTAGATGTTGTTACTGGCATTGCATGAATTTTTGTGTTGCTAGAAAAGTTTCTTACCTCTGCCTTGCTTGATGCAGCAACTGTAATATCATGTTCTTCTGAAGGTTCTAATAAAGCTCCTTGACTTTGGTTGTCTCCTGTTTTACCGTTGGGAAATACTCTCACTTTTTTAGGCTTTGGAGAACTCCTAACCTGCAAGGTACTTTCACTTGTCTGTAGATTGCTGTTTAGGGATGTCTTCTGTGCAAGAAGCAAATCAGCATCTTCATTTTTCAGCTTCTGGGATTCACTTGAGGATCCCTCTGATGGGTAGGTCTGCAAGGGGACATCTAGCCTGTTGATATGTTTCGGTTTAGCACCTGATCCTTCATCACAAACTCCAATGTCGGCTTGCATACCCTTTTCTTTCAGTAGCATCGATACAGAATGGCCAGCAGGTTTTATATCAGGGGAAGCAGGGCTTGTTGGCTTCTGCATAGACTTGGGTGTGCTATCCTGCAGAAACACCAGTGTTGATATTTCCTTACTTGATGGTCTTGAAGGCATTTCTAGCTTTGTACTTTGTTCGCAATTGCCAGATTTGGATGTGCTGTTGCCTGTATCCAACCCAACAAACAAATCCACATCAGAATGTTGAATGCTTGGCAAGGAAGCCTTGGCTTTTATTTCGGAAATACCTACATCACTTCTTTTTGGTGAATCCGTTTGGGACACTGTTGATTTGTCATCATTGTGTGCTACATCTTGCTGGATGACTGAATTATTGCAAGATACTGTCTTGTCTTTCAAGCTAATAGCTTTGCATTCAATATGTAAAGGATGGAGATTTTCTGGTTGTGTTTCCTTTGGTTTTTCAAACACTACATCCTCTAATTTGTGAGTGGTGTTTGAGGCTTTGAAGGACAGGTTGTAGGTGTTTTTTACCAGCTTCCTGACATCCCGTACTTTATGTATAACAGATTTTGCCTTGTTTTGGTCATTATCCACTTCAGTGTTGGGCTCAACTCTTGTTTGGAATCTCATTTGCTCCTCAGGTCTTTCCTTTAACTCTACCATAGGTTCATATATGGTGTTTTTTGATATTTCCAGGTCAGAACAGAGACATGTCTTCAAAGAAGACTTATTTTTATCCTTGATGGTGGAAGGCTTGAGAGTGATTTCAGGTGTTTTTGACAAGTACGTACTGTTACTGCCCTCCTGTTGTTTATAGGTTTCCGGTGTCATGGGGTGTTTGCTGTCACTATTTGTTGATCTTCTCTGTGTGCTTGCAATGCAAATTGCAGTACAGTTTGGGGTCCGGTTCATGACACTTTCTGAGCCACTGCTGCATTTCTCTTCCAACTTACTTGCCTCCTGCTCATTGATCCCAACGATTTGTTTCTTGGATATTTTGCTTTCAAAGGCATCAATCATTATGGGTTTGATCTGATCCTTTTTGAAGGTTTTACAAAGAAATTCCAGACCTGCAGAGTTGCTGTTATGAGGTAAACAGTTAGCTTTAAAGACTGGCTTGGGGGGGACCTTAGGCCTACAGCTCCGCTTCTGAGGATTAGGGCTTCTTTCCTCTTTGCCTACAAAGTTGTCAGAAGACAAACTGCATTCAGAGGGAAGACTAGAACTCTGCTTGTTTACATTACTCGATTCCCCTGCAGTGAGATCTCCAGTTTGTTTCTTTTGATCCTCACATGGTTCACCTCTTGAAGATTCTTTGGTAGCAGTATCCATTTTCTTTGAAAGAACAGTCTTGATAATGTTGGAAGCCATTGTACTTTTGGGCAAACTTTCATCTAAAGATGCAGACTTCTGGAGCATCTTCTTACCAGTTTGAAACTCATGCTCACCTTCAGCCAGGTCTTCCTGTATTGACGCCGGGGTGCTATGTTGACGAACAAATAAGTCAGCTGAAAAGGCCTGTGTGGACAGTGAATCCATAGCATTTTCATCATTCTCTTTAGATTTTAGATCATCACCATTGCGTTTCTTGAATTGGATCTGTCTTTTTGGGACAGTCCTTTTTCCTCTCCTGGTTTCTTCTTTGTTCTCCATTGCTACATCCACACATTCAAAACTACCCATCTCGAAACGCTTTGCTGGGTCTAGTGTACCAGGGGGTAAAAAAGAAGTTTGACACAAGACGTTATCATCTTCATGCATCGAGTCGTGCAAATCTGCATAGGAAATCCATGTAGTAGATCCTGGACTATCTACTGTAGAAGGCTGTGAAACATTTGTAGAAGATCCATGGCTTGAGTTGTAAACATCCAGATAGTCCACCTGAGGGCTAGATAGGTTCCTGAAGGCCTGGTCTGTGAACCACTTCACCTCACTGTCTGCATCATCAAATTCACTCCCCATACTGGAGGACTCACTAGTACATTCTGACGATAAATGACCAGCACCACTGTAATTGCTTTGAGAAGTCGATCGGACCCTCCTGCCACAAATCTTGTTCTCTTTCTGTAAGTTCTGTGCTCTGAGAAGACTCTGTTGCCGCCGAGTTGCCAGGGGAGACTGAAAATAGCGAGGTGGAATTCCAGACTTTGGGTCTCGACTTGAGGGAGCTGGGCTACGGTTTGCAGGCCCTTTTCTATTCCTGGTACTGAATGACAGCTCAACCTGTTCCCCTCTGTAACTACCCTCTGCTGTAGCCCCCACCCCTTTTCTTAATGTATGCTCCTCCTGTATCACCCTTTCCCCACTCCACCCCTTGCTCCTGTATGACTGTCCTTCATACCCACTATGATTGTTACTATGTTTAACACTGGGGCTTTCCCCAGGTCTCATAGCCATCTGCCCAATTGTTTCTGCACTACCTGCGGATTCTCTTTCCAACAGTTCTCTTTTACTGTCTTTACCTTCTTTTGCTTCCTTTGCAGTTTGCTCTGGTAAAGTCTTTTTGGATGTTTGCCATGGATTAAGAGAATTTAAAATGGTCTCATTCATCTTTTCCCAGTTTTCTTTTATTTGTTTTACAGATAATCTGGGAGTAGGCGGCTCAGATAATGAGTCACTTATTTTATATGGTTCAATGCAAGGCACTAAAACAACATCTGTACGATCACATTGAGGCAGACTGCGGCTTTTAAGCGACATATTGTAACCAGTATTCTCATTCTGTCCTACATCAGCTGGTATTGTTAATGGAGCCATCTGACTGACTGTGGTTGAAGGTTTATTATCTGTGTATTCCAGTGGTATGCACATTTCTGGTGCAGATATTTGGTCATTAAATATGTCAGGTAATCTTTCATATGTCATCATACAGGAAGGTTGCATGGTTGGAGATGTTGTAAGGTTGGAGATGGATTTTGTTCCTTTTACATCAGGGGATGAAGTATCACTTGGTATATTTGAATTAAACAGCTGTCTATATATGCCTTTGTCAGTTGATGAATGTTGGTAGCCAGGTGAGATGGCAGGGTTTGTTGAAACTATGGTTGATATAGGACTCTCCTTGCATCTTATTTCTTCTACATTAGTGGAGTTAGTATCTTTTGATGTATTTAAAAATGATGATACGCCTCCATCTGTTGGTGTGAGGTTAGAGATGGATGGATTGGCCTTAATTATAATCTCATTTGTAGGAAGCCCATTTGACTTTTCAGTGTTTCTTTTTCTTTGTACATCAAATGACATATAGCTCGGTATACTTATAGTTGATGGTGCATTAGATAAATCTCCATCAGCTGATGATAAATTAAAGACAGGTGATATGCCCATATTTGGAATTTCATTTGTTGGAAGTACTGTTAGTGGAGGACTTTCTACACATCTTAATCCATCTGCATCAGTTGATGCTATCATTCTTGATGAACTTGAACTTGATGGTTGCCCTGAAATGCTTTCTTGTCTTACTGAAGCATTAGAGATTTCTGACAGAGCCAAATCTGTTGTCTTCTTTGTAGGAACTTCATTTCTTTGTTCCATGTAATTTGTTTTCTCTACATCAAGACACGTGATATCTGTTGATACACTTAAATTTGATGGTGGCCTTATTATGCCTGAAAGGTTGACGGGTGAGTTGGCCATATCCGTCATCTCATTTATGACAACTGTATTTGATGTAGGAGTTTCCACATATCTTTTTCCATCTTTATCAGGATATGTTGTGTTTCTTGGTATACTTATAGTTGGTGATGGTCTAGACATGACTTCCTCTGTTGAAGAAAGGTTGGAGCTGGGTGAAATGGCCATATTTCTTGTCTCATTTGTAGGAAGTATGGTTAAAGGAGAACTTTCTACACATCTTGGTTCCTCAACATCAGGGGACATCGGGGTATTTCTTGATGTACTTAAAGCTGATGATGATCTAGATATATATTGATCAAGCTCTGTTGATGAAAGGTGTGTAATTGGTGTGATGACCACATTTTCAGTCTCCTTAATAGGAAGCCTAGTTGATATGGAGCTTTGGGGATCTTTCGTTCTCTTTACATCAGGGGGCGGAGAATCTCTTGGTATACTTTGAATCAACGCTGTTGGCAAATCATTGGAGAGGGGTGAGATAGCCTTAATTGTAGACTCATCTGTTTGAATTGAAGTTGATGCAGGAATTTCCATACATATTATTCCATCTACATCAGGAGATGCTGCGTCTCTTGAAACACTTAAATTTGATGGTGGTCTTGATATACCTGCCTCTGTGGATGGAGCTGGTGTTTCAATATTCTCTGTGGGAAACATGGCGCTTCTGGCAGATCTTGTTCCTAGTACATCAGGAGATGGGGTATCTTGTGGTATACATAAATTTGATGGTGATCTAGATATGGCTCCACCTGGTGATGAAATGTTGGAGAAAGGTGAGATGTCCATGTTTTTAATGTCATTTGTAAGAGGTGTCATTGAAATAGATCTTAGGTTGTGTGCATCAGAATACTCTGTACCATTCATTGTACTTCTCGCTGCATGTGGACTCATTCTGCATCTGTCTGTGGATGTAAAATTAGAAGAGATAGCCATATTTATAATCTCATTTGTGGAAAGTATATCTGATGTAAGGCTGTCGGTACATCTTGTTCCCTTTAGATCAGGGGATGTGGTATCTCTTGGCGATGGACCTGATATTCCTCCCTGGGCTGAAGAAAGATTGGAGATAGCTGAAATAGTCATATTTGTAACTTCTTTTATAGGAAGGATACTTGACGCAAACTGTTCTGCATGTTTTATTCCCTCATCACAGGTTTGTACAACCTCGTTTTGGGAAGCGGTGTCATTCTGAGGTGCTTTCGTTTCAACTTGAGGTGAGTTTGAGTGCTGAGTCAGCGAGCTACATGTCATCATTTCAATTTCAGGAGAACATCTCGGTCCAGGTGAGGATGCTGCAGGACTTGATTCATTCATAAAGATGTTTTGGCTGTTTTCTGGGGAAGAAGTAATGCTTCTTAGATCAGGTGAAGGACATAGTTTGGAATCAAATGAGGAAACTAAAGATTTGTCTATAGGTGTAAGTCTATAACCACTTTCTGGGCTTTCAGGTCTGAACTCTAAATCTTTTGGTCCAGTTGACCAAATCTTGTTCTCTGGTTGTGGTGAATGGCAGATGGTAAAACCTACAGGTGAGTGTATTGTTATTGATGGTTCTGAGGAGATAAAATCCTCAGAAGAAGCTGAGGGTGAGCATAACTCACTCATCACACAAGGTATCAGTCCTTCCGTCATGTCTGAAAAGGATGACAAAGCACTATGCTCATGGAAGATTACTGCTTCTCTTGTTTCAGAAGATATGTTGAAGTGTTGAGGTGCTGAGTCTGTATCTGTTTCAATGTTAGCCTCAGTGTAAATAGGCGGAGACAAACTTTTATGCTCTTCCAAATCTGACAGACTTGTTTTATCATCATAGAGAAATGTATCTACGTACGCCGGTTTATTTGGAACATCTTCATGTCCCAGTGGCGCCAACATTTCTCTCAGATCGTGCCTTTCATCTTTTGTAAAAGGATCAGAAAGTGTTTTCTGCACAAGAGTAAAGTCATTGCCATCATTTGAAACATTATTGTCACTTATTACGGTTTCACAAACAAGTGAGCTGTTTTCTGTAGGTAAAATATCAGGCAAAGAGTTTTTTTCTTCTTCCTCACCAGAGCAGTCGTCATCTTCTGATGCCAAGCAATTTAAAGAATCTTTGTTTTCCGAAAATGTGTTTTCTTCCTGTTTATGATGTTTATTCCCTTGAGTTGAATCATTTTCCTTTACCTCAGGTGTGGTAGCATGCCTCTGCTCTGTTACATACCTTTTTTCAGGTGAGGAGTCAGGTGTAGTTATCTTCTCTGTTGAATCAGTGTCCCCAAGCTCAGACGAGGTAGCATGACTCTGGTCTCTAATATCCTTGTTTTCAGATAAGAGGACAGGAGAGATTATCTTATCTGTGGAACCAGTTACTCTAATATTAGTGTCTCTAAATTCAGACGTTGGCGCTACTAGGTGATGGTCAGATACATTTTCAACTTGCGCTAAGCTGGTTTCCTGAGACAAACAAGATACTTGCCAGTTTCCTGTTGACTTGGGTGAGCCATTTGCAAAAGTATCTTCACTTTTATCATTTTGCAAAGTTAAATCAATTGCTGGTGTGCAAAGTACATCTTTTTTGTCTTTTGAGTCCTCAAACGTATCACTCCCATCACTCAAATGCTCCGAACCATTAGCTGTATGGTAAGAACCTGATGAATCGTTAACATCTTCTCCTGGTAATTGCTCATTCACATCCTTTTTCAGAAATGATGGGCTGCTTGAGAGAGATGGGGACTCACAGTCATCCCCAAAGATGTCACAAAGGCAAGTGGTTTCAGATATGGCACTACGATGACTGGGGATACTAGTGATGTCGAAGATCTCCACACGATTAGGCCCGTCCAGGTGCTGCAGGTTGAAGTTACTTGGAGAACTGCGAAGGAATGAGTAACTGTCTCCTTTGAGAACCCAGCTTTCCATTGTTTTGCTCCAAGCGCAGGGTCCTGTTTCTTAACTGGAGCTGGACTGACTTTGTGTTGAGGAAACGCATTGCTCCATCTTCACCATCCAAGAACCATAAGTGGTTTCGGAGCTGAAAAGATCAAAGAAATTTTTTTTTAAAAGCTTGAAATGAAGAGGATTTTTTTTATATAAATACATGAAGTACCAGTCCAAAGTAATTAGAATTAGCTAGTAATTTTACGTGAATTAGAAAATGTATACATGGGAACAGTGCAGTCTGATTGGTTCGCTATTTTGTGATAATGGACATTATCCAACACGCAAATTTGGGATGATGCTGGATTCCAAATGTTAGATCAAAAATGGTTTGTCATGATCACTGATTCTGAAATCCTATCAATGTAACAAAACGACTTCCTGACAAATACGAAAATGTCTTGCATTTTAAATGAAAATGATTTTGGTTTGCTTACTTGTAGTATATACTAAACAATTCACCGATATCCACCTCTGCATAAATAAATATGTATGTACATATAATATAAATCTTTGCTAAAATCTATAGTAGGCATTGCTGCATGGTGGACAAGTTCTACAAATATGCTTATGCTAAAAATCGTCCTACTAGCCCATTTCCAACAATAATTATTTGTTTTTATTATCCGATTCAAAATTAATGAAGATGATTTGATCGATATGTACTTGCCGTTTTGGTGCTATACAGTATCAGGTCATATTGAATGGAATAGCACGCCCACTGCTCAAAGCAACAGAACAGAAAGAAGACATGTACTGTACCACAGAGCTGAAGATGAGGCTCCGACAGGGAATCTGCGTTTCTGTGTGCTACACTGATCCTTCGTCCAGTCAGGTCACTCAGCACTGGGAAAAGTCCAACCCCCTCAACTAACACCATAAAACTGTAAGGGAATATCTGCCTAAACTTCAGTCTGCTTCCATGTACCTCAGGCATGATCTGACACCACTTAAAATAAGCCTTCACATTGATGATGATGATGAGGAGGAGGAGGAGGAAGAGGATGAAGATATTTATTATTATTATTATTATTATTATAAAACATGCACTAAAACTGGCCTGGTGAGCTGTCCAGGGTGTACCCTGCCTTCGACCAGAGTCGGCTGAGATGGGCGCCAGCCACCCCGCGACCCTAATTACAATTAAACGGTTCAAAAAACAAATGAATGAATGAATGCACAAAAACCAACTTAATGGACCAGACATTGGGTTTTTTTATGTATATACAGTTCAGCTGTACTGCATCTCTGAACCCTGTGCTAAGCTTAAAACAGTGTTACAGCTAGGAGCAGGTGCTAAACCAGTCCAGATACAGCAGGCTGCAATCTGACACGCAGGGCTAACAGTCACAGGGCTTCACTAATAATAGCTCCATCTGAGCAGTAAAGCGTACACTACAAAGTGACACAGAGGCTGTACTTACATTGTGATCATCCATTTCGATATTTTAACACAGATAGGATTTTATCTCCATCTGTTTTCCCGATCCGACCCAACCTGACCGCTATTCGGCTCTTATTATCAGGATGAATTTATTTTCAACCAAAATGTGAGAGAATGTTATAATGTAATAAACAAAGGACAGCTTAATAATTCAGAGCAGAAGTGGGTTTTATGTCATATTTACTACTAATGGGATGATACATACTAACTGCTGCTAGGCAAAATTCTAAGCTTAGCTAATTTAAGTAAAGCTAAAACTTATAGTTTTACACATTTGCATTTAGCATGGATAAAAAAAGTAGTTTTTTCATCAGCACCTGCAAAATAGCAGCAAATCTAATTTTTATTTACATTTTTTCTCCCTCCAAAAAACCAGCCTCAAGATTTCGGAAAACACCTCAGATGACATAAAAAACAACACCGAAGGCAATTCAGTGTTAGATGGCGGTGACTGTGATTTTGAGATAGTTTTTTTTCTGTTTTCATCGTCACCAAAGAAAATCACACTTGCTGTACAGTTCTTTTAGTTTTCAGTCCAGTAAAGAGTGTAGATAGCAAATGGATTTGTGAACTATTAAGATGGAAGGTTTTTCCCCCCTCACGCCTCCACATCTCATGATCACAGCACCGTAAAGAATGCTATCGTCTTATCGGGAAGGAATGTTTAACACTCCTATAATGCAGCCTACAGTTATGACTCAAATCCAAAACTAAAAAAAAGCTGAACAATAGTAACTGAATAATCTCTTACCCCTGCATCTCTTACCTAAATATGGGATTTTATTAAGTCTGCTTGGACGGCCCTCAAGTAGCCCGAGACTCGGACCCAGGACCTTCTTGCTGTGCGGCAGGCGTGCCTCGCCACTGTGCCGCCCTGAATTTGCTTACTGTTAAATAAATTAGTGAGACAAGTGCTGATGAGCCACAGTGTGGCCTACTGTGACAAATGTGAGCTGCTACACTAGCAGTTAACTAACAAGCTAGCCATTTAGTAGGGAGAATGGCATGGAGGCATTTTACATGTTTTCTTTCTTTATCATTTTAAATAGACACACATATGATTCCAAGCTGAAGCATCAAGTGAAGAATTAAATAGCAGTACCAAATATTCTGTAGGGATTTGGTCTCTGTTAGAAGGAAAAATTTAACGGTGTTAACATCATGTGATTTTATACCACTCTTCATGACAATGCAACAGTCGATCATGTGACCCTCGAAGGGAAGGATGACTGCACTTATACAGATAGTTCTGGAGGGTCTTTTACACAGGTGAAATATTAAAAAAATAATAATTTACATTATTAATGCACTGATTTCATTTTAATAGCTATACGCAGACAAATGGACAGAGATGGAAATAGGAAATCCCCGAGACAGAAACATGAGGCTTTGGCTATGACTATTTTGAAACTTTCTATTTCAGATTGGTCTGTGTACTAGATACTAAAGGTAGATGGACTCTACAGATAGACGAATAGATAGAGATTCTTCAAATGATGTTTTCACCTTGTCTAACATTGCGTTGTCAGAAAAAGTCCATGTTGCATCCAAATTGTGTGAGGAGATTGTGTAAGGCTTATAAAAGGTGTATCTGCAATCTGGTTCAGAAGGACAATAGAGTGCAGTGTGAACAAAGTGCGGTGTGAGCGCAGTATGTTTCTACTCGAGATCCATCCATCTACAGTAAGGTCTGTATAGCGGTCAGTAGTGATGCACGGGTCTGTGTGTTATAATACCTGCATGCATACATAAATCATCCACACAAACCCAACCTGAGCCTCAGACCTACAACTTTAACCATCCCCTTCATTGCTCGTCAAAGTCAGGATCTCCAAAATCCATCCTGAAAAGCCTGGGAGGGAGGGGAGTACACATCCATATAGGACTCCATCCTAACACATCATGAACATACTCATTGACACACAGGTGCGATAAAAAACTGGACAACCAGGAGGGATTCCATGCAGATATGGGAAATGCGTTCACTGAAACTTCTTTTAGATATAAGTTGCAGTTTTTATTCAATTTTAAAACGCCATCTAGTGTCCAATTCTAATTGGTCCTTGCAGTCTAAGCAAGTCCATACATGTCCTGTACATGTCACGTGGATATTGTACGTAGTGTTATAGATGCCGATATAGATGCTGATAAAGATGAACTATCTGTTTATAAGTAGTTTATGGTATATAATGTAAAATATTTAGGGTTTTTTTTTCTTAAGAAATTATGTATGGGAGCATTACATGCCATCTAAAGTTTCAAAAAATCGTCTGCCTATAGAAAACATTTTAATAATTATTATTTTACGTTTTTTTCTTTAAATTAAAGCATATTACAAAAAATATAATTTTATTATTAAAATTATTATTATTGGTGGTGTTGTTGTTGTTAATCCTGTATTCATCCAACATCAGCTTTTAACCCCTAATGTAATTGTTGTGATTATTATTTCGTCAATTTGTTTTCCTTTTATTCTTTTCACTTCTGTGACATCATCTCCTAAATACCTCAAGTAAAGCACTATCACATACATTCAAAATATCTGCAGGAATTTCCTAATTATTATTATTATTATTACTGTAATAATAATAATAATAATAATAATAATAATAATAATAATAATAATAATAATAATGTTTTTGTTGTTGTTGTTACTACTACACTTTTCACAAAGATGTCGCTTTTATTTGTAATATGTACACATCCGGTTCCGGTTTCCGTGTGTTACACGCTAGTAAACAACTAGCTAGCTGGAGCTAAGGTGCAGTATCTGGTGGATTAATTGTAAGAACAGGTTTTTATTCCTTTCAGTGACGGTTACAGGTTAAATGGGTGTCTTAGGAACGATTCTGAAATCTAAACTATATTCTTTTAGATTAAAAAGGAAAAAGGTTGTATTATTCCTACTTATTCCTGCTTACTAGCTAAGCTATTAGTTTCTAGCTAATAATGACCGTCAATGACTTCTCAGTATTTCAGTTTAGATTAATATTGAGTTGTTTATTTGATTTGATTAAATACTAATAATTATTTTGTACAACCTTAAACGTTTTTTTACATTCAAATCTTTAATTATTTTAATACTGTCTCGTGAAGCTATTGGAAAGTAGAATTATTTTAATTCCTCTTAGATTGCAGCAGGTTGCCTGAGATTCAAATTTTAGTTAATGTATTAGTGAATATCACATTTATTTTCTTTAACAAGTGTTGGACAATGTAGAGCGTCTGCCATGGAAATGTCTATGTAAAACCTGTTAATTCTTTGTGCAGTCAGAGTTCTTGATCCCTGCTTTAAAACCGTGCCTGTGCTTGGAACACAATGCCACAAGAAGCCGAGACCAGCTCGGGTCAGGAAGGCATTGTAGACCTGGAAGAACCCAAGAAAATGACCCGAGAAGACTGGAGAAAGAAAAAGGAGCTGGAAGAGCAGAGGAAGCTGGGAAACGCTCCTGCTGAGGTTGACGAGGAGGGAAAGTACGTCCATGCACCTGCAATTACATACACTGTGAATCACGGCTATTTGTTACCATTGAAATTTCAGAGCCCCAGATTCCAGCTCTGTGATATTTGCCCACCCACTTTCTCAAAATTTCAAGAGTACTGCCATTCGTTTGTGCTGGTTTGTGCCATAAAAATTTTTGTTCATGCTATTAAGGTGTTTAAGTAATTTTAAAATGCATTTTCTGGCCTGTGACATCACTCGGCACTTTTTAAATTTTGAGAAACTGGGTGGGCTGCTTCACAGAGCTTCTGAATTCTCTTTATGCAGTTGTGTTTTCTGTTTTCTTTAGGGACATCAACCCCCACATTCCACAGTATATTTCCTCTGTGCCGTGGTATATTGACCCTTCAAAGAGACCCACACTCAAACATCAGAGACCTCAGGCAGAGAAACAGAAGGAGTACTCAGCTCTCGTAGAGTGGTATAAGAAAGGGGTACAGGAGGTAAGAAGCTTCCAGTTGTCTGATTTATGTTGTTGGATGAAGATTAAGACTGAAGATAAACTGAAAAAATTGTTGTCTGCAGAAACCCGTCAGCACAAAGTACAGGAAAGGGGCATGTGAGAACTGTGGTGCCATAACACACAAGCAGAAGGACTGTCTTGAGGTAACGTGGATTTTACCTTATTGTCCTTTTGAGTGGACGTCAGATTTTTTTGTGTTTGTTACAATAAAGTGTACATTTACACAATTTACGTCTATAAAATATTACCTGAAATGTGCTTTTCCTGAAAATAAAACTGAAAAGCAACTTTTAAAATCACTGTTTTGTTGTGTCTTTTTCTGCCTTTACAGAGGCCCAGGAAGGTTGGAGCAAAGTTTTCGGGGACAGGATTTGCCCCAGATGAGCACCAACAGATTCAGCTCAGTCTGGATTACGACGGGAAGCGAGACCGCTGGAATGGATATGACCCTGAGGAACATATGCGCATTGTGGAGGAGTACTCAAAAGTTGACTTGGTAATATTCACATAAAATGTGTATAAGTAAAAAAATATAGTAATTGTTCTGCAATATTTTAAATAATCTTCAAGTTGAGACGCTATCTTTTTTTTTTTTTTTTCTTCTTCTTTTTTGGTATTATTGTTACAGGCAAAGCGTACTTTAAAAGCCCAGAGGTTACAGGAGGAGCTGGCCACCGGGAAACTGGATCATGGAGTACGTACCCACACATGAGGGGGGATCAATTTTTTTTTCTCCTAGCAGCCATTGGGAACATAGAGAAAATTAATTACTTCTAAAATAAATAATAGAATAATTAGAATATACCACACAGCAACGCCACAGACTGATAGGTTTAATATCCTGGAATGACAAACATTATCTACCGTAATTCTTGAATAAAAACAGCAGATAAACATTTTGACAGTCACTGATTCTGAAATTCAAAAAAATGCCATCCAAAAAAAAATATGAAAAAAGCTACACAGTATGTAATGGAGCGCGTGTGCCTTCTGTCACGCTTTATAAATGTAAAAAAGAACCATAAATATCTAATTTTCTTTTCTTATGTCATCATGTGGAATAAACTTAAACAGTATTTCATGTAGCAATTATAATAATTGTTAATGATGATCATTTCTACTACAGGAACGAGAACACAACAGCGAGGACGAAGATGAGGATAAATATGCAGACGACATCGACATGCCCGGGCAGAACTTTGACTCCAAAAGACGAATCACAGTGAGGAACCTGAGGATCAGAGAGGACACTGCGAAGGTAACGTATTTGTGTAATACTCTACTGGTTTATTTTTCTATTATGCCATTTTTAGAAGTTTTATATTTTGGGTAGTTTAGTGTTCAGTTAAATAATCGTATAGAAATAAAGCTGGTTTCTGTGTTGTGGGGTATCGTAGCCCATGGAGAAAAACCCCCCACAGTGCTTTTAATAATCAGTTTAATGGAGACATGCTTGAACATGACCATGTGACCCATATGACTAGGATAACATTTGCACCTTGTGCCGATTCAAGTTATTAGCGCCCATTGTTCCTGAGCTCATCCTAATATTCACTACATTTTTTTAAGAAGTAGTTAACACTATATGTCTCCAGCAATGACAATCTTCATGAACCTTGGTGGAAAGGAGGTCCAGTATGAGCTAAGGAAGCACGAGTCACAGATCCTCAAACTGATTGATGAATTTCATTTCGCTTTTTTGCTCTCATTATGAGCTACAGTGCTCGGGGCTTAGTTGGAGTCTGAGTTCAACAGTGCCATCCGAGTAGGAGTAACCTTGATGGTCATCTGCCTAATTTAAAGTAGTTGGACTGAACAGTGATCCTTATTTTGTGTATTTTTACACCATCTTAGCTGAACTAGTAAGAGTGCCACTTGGTCCTTCTGCCACTGAGTGGCATTCTCCGTACAGTGACATCACATGCATACTCTAAAACAGCTGTTGTGTTTTGAGAAGAAAACATGTATATGTTTGTATATTTGTAAAATCTAAGAGCAGTGGTGGCTCTGTGGTTAGGGTGCTGGATTACTGATTCGAAGGTCGGGAGTTCAAGCACCACTATCACTGAGTTGTCTCTGCTGTCCTCCCCGTGCAGCTAACTGTCTAACTCACTGCCCTCACCCAGAGTCGACTGAGATGGCCGCCAGCCTCACCGCGACCCTAATTTGGATTAGGCGGTTCAGAAAATGAATGAATGAATTTGTCCAATCTTATGTGTTAAACAGTACTTGAGAAACCTGGACCCGAACTCGGCTTACTACGACCCAAAGACCCGAGCCATGAGAGAGAACCCGTACTCCAACACCGGCAAAAATCCAGAAGAGTAGGTTTCTGTTTAAGTGTTTAAATTGCAGTTTTCAGTTTTCCTGGAGAGTGTTTCTCCGGTATATGTGTGTGTGTTTTGTTTTTTGAAGGGTGGGATACGCTGGAGACAACTTTGCACGTTACACTGGAGATACAATCAGCATGGCGCAGACGCAGCGTAAGTAATTAACACACGTCGGTGTACACTACATATTATACGCAGTGGATGTTGAATCTTAGTGCTGATCTAGTTCACTTTGCGAATAAGGTAACGCAGATATAAAATTTTAGCGCACAGAATTCAAACTAAAGAGGATGTTTTGTAGCGTCTATGTTTTCGTGTATAGATATCTGAGCTATCTCACGTTAGCAGCGGTGTTTATTCTTAGCCTCGGGTATTCCTACCTGTGTCGTGGACCGCCATGACATTCCAGTTATTCATGTGTTCACCTCTCTGTCGCTCAGTGTTCGCGTGGGAGGCGTACGAGAAAGGGACGGAGGTGCACCTGCAGGCTGACCCGACCAAACTGGAGCTGCTGCATCAGTCCTTCAGGGTCAAGAAGGAAGACTTCAAAGAGAAACAGATCGAAAGCATCCTGGAAAAGGTATGGCCCTCCCTTCCTCCTTACCTTCCTTCCTTTCTTACTACCTTCCTTCTTCATTTCCTCCTTCCTAGCTTCCTTCTTTCATTTTTACCTTCCTTTCTAACCTTCTTCCTTCCCCTCCATCTTCTGTCATTTCTTCCTACCTTCCTACTATCCTTCCTACCTACCTTCCCTACTTTCTTTCTAGCTTCTTTCCTTCCTTCCTTCTTTTCCCATGCCTTAATCCCCCCTTCCTTTCAATCTTTCTTTCCTTTACTCTTTTCTTGCTCTCTACATTCCTTTCTTTATGCATTTCTTCTTTCCTCCTTACCTTCCTTCCCTCCTTCCTTTCTAGCTTTCTACTTCCTCTCTACCCTCCTTCCTTCCTTCCTCTCTACCCTCCTTCCTGCTTTCCTCTCTACCTTCTTACCTTCTTTTTTACCTTCCTACTTTTCTTCATACCGTCGTTCCCTCCTTCCTTTCTACTTCCTCTCTATCTTCCTTCTTACCCTTCTTTCTTCCTTCCTTTCTACCTTCCTTCCTTCTTACTTTCTTTCCTTTCTTCCTGCCCTATGTGAATGTTTGTATACGTCTCGTCCACAGTATGGCGGTCAGGAGCATCTCAACGCTCCTCCACGGGAGCTGCTCCTCGCTCAGACTGAGGATTACGTGGAGTACTCTCGACACGGGGCCGTCATTAAAGGCCAGGAGAAAGCCATAGCCCGCTCCAAATACGAAGAGGACGTCCTTAATAATAACCACACTGTGAGTACAGCTAACAGAATGTAACGGGGCGTGTGTCTATACACTGAGTGTATAAAAATAATTATGATTTTTTTTTAAATGTTTTGGTTCGCAGTGTATTTGGGGCTCGTATTGGAGAGAAGGCAACTGGGGTTACAAGTGCTGCCACTCACTGGTGAAACAGAGCTACTGCACCGGAGACGCCGGCAAGAAAACGACAGTGAGTTAAACTTTTATACTGAGCAGTGATCCGAACTCGTCTCTGTTTCTGTGGAGGGTCGATGATGATGATGATGATGATGATGTCAGGCTGAATCAGTAACCGCAATTTCCTTCACAGAGCACATCGTGCACCCCGTTTGAAGAAGGGCTCGAAGATGAACCCGAGGAGGAACCAAAGACCCTTCTTGAGGTACATTCAGTTCAAACAAGTTAAATGTCGAAAAATAATAATAATAGTAATACAAAGCATCTTTTAGTCTGATGTGCTGTATTTGGACTTCTGATTTCCTAGATGCACCAGGAAAAGATGAAAGACAAGAAGAAGAAGAAAAAGAAGCACAAGAAGAGCAACGAAGATAGCAGTGACGAGGAAGACGAAGCCAAAAAGAAAGAAAAGCTGAAGAAGGTGACACTCGCTCGGCCACGTTGACGTTGTATGACCTGTGGGCGTAGCGCTGGCCCTGGTAAAGTATCAGGGATTTTTTTTGTTAAAGGGGTGTTTTTTTGGTGTGTTAGGCTCTGAGCGCAGAGGAGCAGCGACTGAAGCAGGTCGCGGAGATGATGCAGATGGACGAGAGGAAGAGACCGTATAACAGCCTGAAAGAGGTCCGCGAACCCACCGAAGAGGAGATGGAAGCTTTCCGGATGAAACGCGCCCGACCTGATGACCCTATGGCCTCCTTCCTTAATCAGTGATCTGGAGTCATCCTGAAGACGCGTATTCTCCTGTTATTTCACACATCAGACTTTGTTTTTTTGGTTTTAAATGTGAAAAAGCTGTAAATATGGCGGATATATAACAGAATACACCACAATAACTTGATGTTTTGATCCTCTGTCCATCAGTGCGGATTTATTTCTGTAACAGTATAAAGACATAAACAGGTAATCTTTTATTGTGAGAGGTGGCAAGAGCTGCTTTTGTTTATGGGTTTTGTTATTTTGCTCTTTCAGAATATCGGGCAGGATGGTACTTGCTGTGTAGTACGAGAGGCGATCAGAGAGTTCCGGGATGGTTCCTTTAGCGAACGAGGATCAGGAGCATGGTATATGGCGGGATGATATGAATTTGGCCAACAGGACTAATGTGAAATTATCAAGCTACTGGTCCTCCTTCATATTTACTGGTCAGGATCGCTATCTCTTCTGTGCCTATTGGATTTGTCAGGTCGCCAGCAGGACGAATCGTTAGCCAATTTCTCTCATCGTACAGATTTTTGACTCCCCACTGGCCAGCGGACCAGTGTTCATTTCCTCTGCATTAGCATGAACAATTACAGTGGAGACCCCTGAAATGCTTCACTGAGGCACTGAAGCAGTGAGTCGGATGAGGTGATTCGAGTCGAATTCACACTTCAAGAGGGGGCAGGAGGACACCACATCAGTCAGTTCTCATTTCTTCATTGCCTGAGGCTTGCCAAAGCATTTCAAGGGTCTCCACTGCTGTTAGCCTGAGTTACGCTTTTTGGCTCACAAAAATGAATCCTGATGTCGACAGCATGATGTCATGCAGCGTATCGACTCTCAATAGTTGCTGTTTGCACCTGTTGCCATGTGCTGACCATACCACGCTTCGTCCTTTGCTACAGGAACAATCCTGAAACTGTTTTTTTTACGTATTACAACTACCGCTTTTGGTTACAGGAGGAATAAAACACTGCAGGTGTGCCGTGATTGGAAAATACTCAATGATGAGTGGTATGATGTCGTCTGATGCGTACAGTGTAGAAACTTTCAATCATTCTGAAGTTATTTTCCTGTTTTACCACAAGAGGTTTTGACCGGCTGTATTTTTTTGTTTATATTAAAGAACTACGGATCACACACAGCAAGCTTTTAACCATTTATAGTTCGATGCAATGCTATGGAGTGTCTGTGAAACACGCATGATGCTTCCTGTTTATTAATTGCGTTCTAGCACCGATAAAGTCATTCCCACATCCGAGATCACAAATGATAAATACACTTCTTGTTCGAACATAATAAAGTGAGCGCATTCATTTTTTAAACCTGGGATAAGAGTCAGACCTGCTGCTGCTGCTATTCATCACCTTCTGACCAATCACTATCAAGAATGCAACATAGCTGAACGGACTGTAAATACTTTGGGGATGAAATCTCACACCGAGTGTTGGTGGGTCTAGAAGAGACTCTAAACTCCAGCTGTATTTCATGATTCCTCCAAAAATCCCCTCCCCCGATTCCAATCGCTTACATCATACCCCAAACATCTGGATCGAGTGCATCAGGACAGGGTGGATGCTGCTGCTGCTGCTGCCTCTCCTGTTGCTGTCGTGTGAACGGTACTGAAGATATCGGATAGAATTTGTTTTGAACAC
Source organism: Porochilus rendahli (assembly GCA_039654305.1). Taxonomy (NCBI): domain Eukaryota; kingdom Metazoa; phylum Chordata; class Actinopteri; order Siluriformes; family Plotosidae; genus Porochilus; species Porochilus rendahli. The sequence continues at coordinate 16,648,970 of JBCNYG010000016.1, read as the reverse complement.
TTCTCACGTTTGACGGAATTTGCTGAGGGCAGATGGGGTCTGGCGTTGTGCGCGAACGAGGTCTGCGGTGAGTTCTTCAAAATGAACGACATGCATTGTACCAGTGTAACTAGGCCTGAGTGTCTTAGGCAGGGCTATGAGACACAGCTCAGTATAATGCAATACAAATCTTTAGGCTCGTGTCATGTTTTTGCAGTCATGGCTACGTCGTGCACCCGCTCTCGCTGGCCATTTTCCTGCTGTGTCTCTCTCTCGTCCTTACCGTGAAACCCGCTGTGAAGAAACAGAACAACTTTACCATTCACTCCTCTCAGCTTTCGTGCAGTTTGCCTGGGCCTCCAGGAGCACCAGGCAACCCGGGGCCTGTGGGGCCCAGCGGCGGGGTCGGACGATCAGGCTCACCAGGCTCTGATGGACAGGACGGCAAGGATGGTGACAGGGGTGATAAAGGAGAGAAAGGTGACTCATTTGATATAAACAAAGTGAGTAATGAATTATTCGTCAAAGGCGAGGTGGAAATAAAGGTGGACTGAATCTTGAGTCGGAGGCAGGGTGGCACGGTGGTGTAGTGGTTAGCATGTACATCTCATAACAGTAAGGACCTGTGTGCGAGTGTGGAGTTTGCATGTTTTCCCAGTGCTTGAGTGGGTTTTCTTCTGGTACGCTGATTTTCTCTCGCAGTCAAAAGATGCACATTAGGTTGACTGGCTGTTCCAAACTGCTCCAAGGTCTGGATGAGATTGTGAATGGTCGTGCGATGGTCTGGCGAGCTGTTCAGGGAGTACCACACCTTCGCACAGTGTTGGCTGAGATAGGCTCCAGCCTCCTCGCGACCCTAGTAGTGGGATTAAGCGTCTCAGTTGTTGAGTTTGAGGTGAATAATTGTTTTAGTATATACTACACAAGGAATATAAAACATGAAGTCATTTCTTTATAGTTCATTTTTACAATATTAACCATGACACAGGCGGGTCAGGTGAGCTCTGAGCCGAGCTAGCGCCATGTAGCAAACAGCATCTAGTTTTAGTGTGTACTACACGGAAACGTTTTTAAACGTTTTTGGTATATACTACATGGAAAAACTAGAAAAACAAACTAAAATCTTATTTTTATGGTACATTTTCCATTTTAAAGAAAGATTATAATGCGCCTCCTGCCCTAAGTTACCATGATAAAATGGGAGTGTCTATGTTTTTTTTAGGGGGAGGGGTGGTTTAATTGCGCCATTCTCATGTATTATCAAGAAAAGGATGAGTCAGGCCTAAGCATAAAGCTTATTCACTAAGAGGTCGTTTTGTTGCAGGGTTTTTACTGCGGCGTTACCCCCGATCGTCTTGTATTGAATACTAACTCAGATTTGTGCGCATCAAATTCAACACAAAATCTTATGATGACCCATCTGAAAAGGGTGATGATGGTGGGGTTATGTTTTTTGTTTTTTATTCTAATTTCAGGAGAACCAGGTCGCACAGGGAACCCTGGAAAACCAGGGCTGAAGGGTCGCCAAGGAGTTGTAGGAAGGGCGGGGCCAAGAGGTCTGAAGGGGGCACATGGTGCATCTGGTGTGCGTGGGCCGGCAGGGCTGAAGGGTGAAACAGGAGATTTGGGTGGAGCCGGCATCCCTGGTGGATGTGACTGTGGCACGCAGGCACGCTCAGCCTTCTCAGTTGCAATTAGCAAGAGTTATCCGAAGGAGCGCACGCCCATCCGCTTCGACCGCATCCTGATGAATGAAGGTGGCCATTACAACGCCAGCAATGGCAAGTTCACCTGCGCTGTCCCGGGTGTGTACTACTTCAGCTACGATATCACGCTGGCTAACAAGCACTTGGCGATCGGACTCGTCCACAACGGCCAGTACAAGATTAAGACTTTCGACGCCAACACGGGGAATCATGATGTAGCTTCAGGCTCGACTGTGCTCCGGCTCCAGAAAGGAGACCAAGTGTGGCTTCAGATCTTCTACTCCGAGCAGAACGGCTTGTTCTTTGATCCGTTCTGGACCGACAGTCTGTTTACGGGATTTCTTATCTATGCAGACCAGATGCCTGTGAGGAATGTCTCTGCTAGTGGTTCTGGGTTTTCCTAATGGGTTCCAACACCAAACCTCAGACAGTTCCTGTCAATAAGAAATGAAGTTTGTATCTATGTGAATTCCTTGAGGATAAAACTAGAGTGCTTATATTTTTCATATATGATTGTAACATCAGATTCTTATAGGGGCAAATGGGATAGAACCCAACCGTATCGGCCATTAATAAGAAATCTTTAGAAATTATTATTGACCTCATTAATACGTGTATTTTAAATTTAAATGAAATACTAAATATCTGATAGATATAGTGCACAAAAACCAGAGGGGTGGAAAGATTATTCTTTGACCTAGTGTTTGGTCATGTTTGACCAAACGTAGTGGCCAAAATGGGTAAAATAAGCTCCATACATACTGGAGAAGTGTCCCCAGTGCTTCATTTAAATTTTATTTTTTATTTGTTTTACAATCTCTCTCTCTCTCTCTCTCTCTCTCTCTCTCTCTCTCTCTCTCTCTCTCTCTCTCTCTCTCTCTCTCTCTCTCT
>JBCNYG010000016.1:16625948-16637238 GCA_039654305.1 Porochilus rendahli | reverse complement strand
AATTAGGATTATTTAATTTATTTAACAGTCCACTTTCTTTCTTTCTTTTTTTATAATTTTTTTTTTTTTTTTTTTTTTTTAAAACACGCTCACCTTTTACCAAAAGGCTTATTCCTCCTGCGGTGTTGTGAAGGCTGGGGTCTCTCACATCTCTATCCAGGGGTAAGCTAGAATGGCTGATTGGCCTAATGTTTGTTTTTGGACTGTGGGAGGATATTGGAGTACCCCGAGGAAACCTACGCAAGTAAGTTACATTAATCTGTGTTCGTTTATACTACACAGGAACGGTGCAATCTGATTGGTTCTGTCTCAGGTATATAAACATCCACCTTCAAGCTCCATGGTGGTGTTGGTCCGGTCGAGGCTCAGCAACATTAATATGGCGATAAAATGAAGTCAACTGATGACATCAATGGACTTGTTCCGCCCTGATGGTACAGATATATAATGGGGACTCAAATAATGAGCGAGTGGTTCAGGGAGCATGAGGAACCATTTTCACGTATGTATTGGCACCCCAGAGTCCTGACCTTAACCCTGTTGAAAGTTTTCAGGATGTGCTGCAGAGGACTTTACGAAACGGTTCAGTTTTTTCCTCATCGATTCAAGACGTCAGTGGGAAATAAACCTGACACTGGATGGAAATAAGTGTTACGTTGATTTTTTTTTTTTTTTTAAACAATGGCATGATGACTATGTGCTGAAATCAGTATAAAAAATTGTTGTATATTTTTAGTTTGCTTTTTACTCTTGTTACCATGTAGTATTTACAGGGTGAACCAATATGACCTGCCACATATCAAAAGTAAATACAAAAAAAAAAAAAGTCAACAATAGTTTATTATTTGCACAAACGAAACGATGTTTTCATCGTCCTGTTTTACGATGAAGTAAAAATAATGAGACGCTCCTTTGTTTGCATAATTATGCCGTTTATATTTAAATCTACTTGGATACAAGCCTGGATAGGAGTACAACAAAATATATGCTTCAAATATTGAACATTCAATAATAAATTTCAGTCCACATGAACACGTGCTCGCACGTGCACACACTCCCTTTTTTGTACACAGTTGAACATGAGAGTGATGTGCAGAAAAATGATAGATACAAATGCAAAGAAATGAAAAATAAAACAGTTATAAAGTGAAATGATTAAGGTCTACAAATCTTTGTTTGTAAAAAAAACACTGCCTGATACAAAATATCAAAACCTTTATGCTTCATATTTACACTACGAGGAAAAAAGGTTTAACTGTAAAGAACAAAAAATCTGAACTGTTTTTTTTGGGGTTTTTTTATATTTTGTGCACTATGAGTATTATCAAGTCTGTTTATGTTTATGCACAGCGTTCTTTTTGGTGCTGGTGGAAATGTTTCGTTCCCCTCCCCGCCTCCCCCCGAATCTGTAGCACCTTTGACGGCTCGGTGCCGTGACCGAAACCATTACCTTCACGACTCAACGACCTACAGGTCACAAAACGTCCATGTGTCGTCTCAGGCGGTAAAATGTTTCTGGATGTCAGTCATAGTGTCGGGACATGTGTGGGTGGGGGTGTTTGGGGGCGTGGTTTTAGCTGTAGTGACACTTTTATTGCTGAAGTCCTGATGCGGAGTGGCTGCTGATATAAAAGCAGTGGACGTGGTTCGTTTGTTGATCGTGACGTGTGTGTGCGTGTATAGTGTCTCTCAGCTCTGAGTGGTGGTCTGGTCTGCGTGTCCGCTTTGCTCCACCCTGATGATCTTGAGGTCCTGTGTGTTCAGCACGGCATCCACCGGCATGGAGATGGCGGTGGGCGTGTTTGCAGAGGAAGGCACGGCCAGCTGCAGCACCTGCGACCCCGTGAGCGGCCCCAGCGTTTGCAGCGTGATGGGCGTGCCGGCTTTGGCCGAGGTGCTGGCGGGGAGCGTGATGAGCTGCAGCGTGATCCGCTCGCCGTTCTGCCCCTGCGTGGGGACCAGCGTGGGCAGGGCCTGCAGCACCATTTTACCCGTGCTGTTCCCCCCGCCCAGTACGCCGGCCGCCGTCAGGACCGGAGACGAGCTTGTGGGAGAGCCGAGGGTCACCGTGGAGACGTTTTGACCCTGGGGCGTTGTCATGACAACAGGCACTGGCATGGCCAGCCTCACCGTTCTAACAGAGAAAGAGAGAGAGAGAGATGCAAGTTTAGATGGTGAACATTTAAAACATTACTGAAGACAAAAGTCATGTGCCGCGCCTCCTGTGCTACCTGGCACCCGTTGTCGTGGTGACCGGAGTCTGCTGTAAGGACACAAGTCCTTCAGGTCTTGAGGCGATGCTGATGACGGGTGCTGAGGAAGACACGGGCGAGAGTCTGTCCTTCCTCCTGCGGGCGGCCATGCAGTCGGCCGCTGTGGGACTCTGCACTTTGGTCTTGTCCATTCCGTCGTCCCCCACGTCGTCGTCGTCGATGAACACGATGTCTTTGGGCATCTCTTTAAACTGGTACACCAATCTCTGACCTTCCACCTTGGAGAGAATTCCTCGCTGGTAGTAATACCTGCACACACACACACACACACACTTCATTAGCCTCCTGTCTACCCTCAGAAGAACATTCTGGAGCTTTTTGCGCTCTTGCCTGAGTGCTCGTCCCATCGTCTCGTAGTTCATGTCTGGCTTGTTCTTGTGTTTGCCCCACAGCTTGGACACCGCTTTGGAGTCGACCAGCTTGAAGATGCCCTTCTCCTTCTCCGTCCATTTGATGTACTTAGGGCAGGTTTCTTTATCCTGAAGGAGATCCAGCAGAAATTCCCAAAGGTATGTGGTGGTGCCTGGAGACCACAGATATCACACACACACACACACATACACACACACACACACACTTTATAGCTCTCCTGAATAACAGCACCACCTCCTGTAACAATACCAGCAGTGCAAGATCTTTTACAACCCTAAATTCTTACCAACTCACCAGACCTTTGAAGAGCCAACACACACAACCATTCACACTCACAGCTAGGGGCAATTTGAAACAGCCAAGTACTGTAGGAGGAAACCAGAGTACCTGGAGGAAACCCATGCAAGCAGGGGCAGAACATGGGGAAGAACCCAGGACCATCTTGATGTGAGCTGGACGTTCTAATTACTACACAATAGTTGAAAGCTATTCAATCCCTATTTTCATCAGCTACCAAAAATAAAATATCCAAAGACAAAGTTAAAATTCTTAGTGGTTTATAATTGATCTGAGGTTGTTTTTATCTTTTCTGGTGATACCCGACTGAATCCCTCCCGTTAAACACTGTCTGAGAACATTATAACCACAGAAATCTCTCACATGGTCCCCCGCCATGCTTCACCCTAAAGACTTCTGGCTAGCTCACACTGAACTTCTAGCACGTCCTGCCTGCAAAGCTAGTACCCACAACTCGTACTACAACTTACTAGGGTGAGACTTTAATAGGAGTCACTCTTACCCTTACTCTCTCTCGATTTCCTCTTATAAATAAGATCAAGGGAGCCGTCGCAGCAAGCCCGCGGCAGTTTGGATTTCCGTCCTGCCAAAAAAAATTTTAAATCTGATATTAGTGATGGACATTAATTAATGTTTCAGAATTTTTCACTGCTTAGACTTTGTGTGTGTGTGTGTTTTCTGTCTCGTTATGTGCTACCTCTTTTCTTTTTCTGCAGATCCGCTTGCTGCAGTGTGCTCTGAGCATCTTCTATGACCTGCCCCATGTCCTCAGTGCGGACTTCCACCTCCATCTCAGATAGGAATTCCTCTACACACACAAATAACAAAAATAGACAACTTAAGATTTTATTGGCTTAATACACTGATCAGCCAGGGATATACAGTATAACAGGACTTCTGGTCAGCACGGGGGTGGGGGTGGATGTATAGGGGCAAGATGGTATTATGGCACTGATGCAGATTAAGAAGAATGAGAGAGATTTATTTCCCCCTGATATCGCCAACGGGGGTTTCAATTATTACACTGGTGATGTATAATAATCAATATATTAATTTAAATATCCAAGTTGTTTAATTTGATGTAACCCACAACATTTTCATCTTTATTTTCCTCTGTGTTACAAAAAGTCATATCTATGTCATGAAAAAACGTTACATAAGCTTTAACGTAAACATAGTGAGAACAGTGTCACTGTTCGCCTCATCACTTCCTCTCTCTGCTCTGTGGGCGTGTAAACTGCTTCCTGATGCATTAGAAAAGAAAACCTCCTCACTGAAGCTCCACAAACATACACGCTCTGTTGCAGACTGCCATGTGTGCAGGCATGTATGTATATATGTGTGTGTGAGGGTGTGTATACCTGGGCTGTGGTCACCATGAAGACTGGCTGGAGAGTCCATGTGCAGCAGAGCCTCAGCTGCTTCAATGGTTTTGTCATGATTTGTAACTGATACTTCCACTGGAAAAGAAAGGAAGCAAAAGTAAAAAATGCTTCAATCATCAAATTATTTGCATTTAAAAGTACATAGATGAGATCTTTTAGCACCAGACAGCATTTATTCTGGAGTAGACTTATAAAGCTATATAAAGATATTCTGTGATTTAGTTTTTCTTCACGCAAATGAATAACCCTGGGTGTGCAGCCGGACTTCTCACTGAAATAACAAGTCTATGCAATGATGGACAGGAAACCCATCCGACACACAAACACAAGAGTAAAATGGGGTGGGAAAACCATTTTCCAAACACATCTTTTCTCAGTCACAAATGAAATCATCTTTAAAACAATAATAATAATAGCAATAATAACACATGCTCTACATATTTATATATTTTTTCCAGGTTAGCTATATTACTAGTAAGAAATGATTATAATCCAATTTTACTCTTTAAAATATTTTCATGGCATTTGACAGACACTCTTATCCAGAGTGAATTACATCATAATAAATCTGAGCAGTTGATGGTGAAGAGCCATCCTCCAGGGCCCAACAGTGGCAGCTTAGTGGTACAGGGGCTTAACGGAATGTCTTAAGTACCACATGTAGATGTTCCAGAAATTTTTTACACTGATATTTACATTTATGCTATCTGGCAGATACATGTATCCAGAGGGACTGTAATTATTATCTACTTTATACTACTGAGCAGTTGGGAGTTAAGGGCCTTGCTCAAGGACCCAACAGTGGAAGCTTGGTGATAACGGGACTTGATCCCAGACCTTCTGATTGGTAACCCAGAGCCTTAACCATTGAAAAAAAAAAAAAAATCTAATATCACTTGAAAAATTGGCTAACATCATGAGGAATAATTCTACTTCCTGACTTAAAAATAAAATAAAAATCTAATTTTGTTTGTTAGAGTTTGTCTTGGATTTATCCTTAACCTCCAGCAGTAGTAGTACAATTAATTTCTAAGTACAAGTACTACACATTTCAGACCTGAATATAAAAAATTTTACTTGACAATTTTTTCCTATTATTGGTTACAAAAACTGTTTAAACCTTTTTTTTTAACTTGCAGACCTTTTAATACAAGTAATACTTAAACAGAATCAAACTTCTTGCAATTACAAGTTAAAAAAAGAGATGATGTGAATGAATGTGGATGTGTGTTTACATCATTACTGTAAGAATTAAAAAAATATAGTTTATTTATTCATACAGTATTTCTGCATTATCTTTTATTATTAAAACATAAAAAGAAATCAAACAAAACACAAACTTTGTCGATTTTAATGCCGTGAAGACATCGGAAATATATTAGTTTGCTTTGTTATATTAAAAAACTGACTCAGAAGTGATTTGGCGGTAAAGTAAAGGCTTTAAAAGTCTTCAACTTCCGCAGGAGATAAACAAAAGACTAACTTCCGTGTTTACAATCTCTCGCGCTCTCTCCCTCCCTACCTCCCACTCTAGACACGAGCTGACGTCAGGCCCGCCCCTCGCCATAATTGGCTATACGACGGCACAGCATTTACATTCCTACTTTTTGATTGGCCGGGGTAAAATTTTTTGAAAAAAATATGCGTCAATCATCAGAAAGACACACCCGTTATCTCAAATACTTCCGCCATCAACGTGAAAACGACGACGGGGGGGTATAATAGTCAAAATCGTTCATCGTGATATAATAGAGTTAAAACGATTTATTTCATATAGAATTAATATGAAAATCCAACTTAAACAACAACCACGGCTGTTTCACTGTGGAAAAATTATTAAGAATAAAATATATTAATGTTCACGCAGGCACCGTTGCATCCTGCGTTTCCGAGAGGGACACAACCGCGCGCGCACAGACAAGCACCGAAAACAAGCTCGCAAACTCGTGCAATAACGACATTGTAATAATAACAGTGACAAAAAAACAAAGACGAGACAGTCGCTTCAACTGCTTTTTTTACCCGCTTTGAGAAGTAAATCCAACTGATTCTCTCGGTCCTCGTGAATTTGAGCCGCCATATTCCCCGCTGTCTGTGCGAATAGAGCAGCGGAGCGCGAGCACGAACTACTTTCCGCACCACGGCGCCGCTTTACACCGCACACCGCACTGAATCCCTCCACCGGACATACCAAACACCTTAATACATTTACATCAAACTGCATTTACAAATACACCGACACCTCATTTACACTATACAGCACCAACAGTACACTTTTCACTACACTACAGCCACTATATGGTATTTCCGGTGAGGGACTATATACACACGCTCGTGCCATTTCAACCGTACACACCAATCTCTAGTGATTACAATCATAACACTAATGATGATATTAATCATAATGTCTAAAAAACAACAACTTTCTTTTAAAAAAATTTATACGCGCGCGCCTTTCACTTTACATCTCAATTTACAAAGGAAGTAACACAAGCTGAACTTTGTGTGTACAAGCACCAGCAGAGGTCGCTGTGCAGCCGTAGATCAATTTCAACCAATAAAATAACTAAACTGTCGATCTTAAATCAACACTGGATGTATGTAATCTTGGCAAGAAGGTCCTGGGTTTTAGTCCGTGTATGTGTGTGTGTGAGACTCAGGCGTTTCCGTGGGGGTTGTGTGTTGTCCCTGTGCTTGTGTGGGATTCCTCCGGGTACCACCCACAGTCCAAAGCCATTGGCTGTTCCAAATGGCCCCTAGGAGTGAATGTGAATCGTTGCGTGGGTTGCCCTGCAATGGTCTGGCAAGCTATTCAGAGTGTGCCCCACCTTCACCTGGTGTCGGCTGAGACGCTATTCTAGTAGAGGAAAAGCAGATCAGTGAATGAGTGAGGAGTTTGACAGGCTATCCATTTCACAGGACAGGACAAGACAGACAACCAGCTGCATCACTGTGATTGACAGGGAAGGAAGACCTGCCCACCTAAAGACCTCGGACACTAAAACTTACGATATCCAGATGGTTTCATTTCCGGTTTATAAAGTGATCTCAGTCTGACATAACAGCTCTCACATAAAGTTATAATTTTATATTATAAAACGTTCCTTCACCACATCATTAGTGATCGTCATATAACCCATATAAAAAAATTCATACTGAGTAAATGACATTACAAACACAATCTGTTTATTTTTGAAAACTCGTTTATTTTGTGGCTAACTCGCACTGATTTGTACATTCCCTTTGAAGGCGTCTCTCATTAAAATCCTTCATTCTGGCTCTACTTCATATAACAAGCTTTCATCATATTAATAAAAAAAAGCTAAATTATTAAAGTGTGATTGGCTATTGCCACTAATGTCCCTAACATTAACGCCCCAAATACAGACGGCAGGAAAACATCTCAGTGCCGTTCTAATAAATATTGGCTTTCTTGGAACACTGTCAATCAAATAATCAGATTTTCAAATATCAATTAGTGGCCTTAGGAATGCATATCTTTTTCTATATATTTAGCATGTATTTATATTTAGGTTTCAAGTTGATGGTTTCAAAAGTTTAGGTTAAAAACTAAATTCTGAATTTGAACCTTTTTTTTAACTTAGATTCTGCCACTATAAAATGAGATTGCGTTTTTTACATGCTAGCAGAAAGAAATCTAAACTACCCGGGTCCAGACACTCCTGCCAGCAGGACCATTTTATAAGTCCAATATATAAAAAGTGACCTTAAAACAAGGTCAAGTTGCCAATTATACAACCTCACAAAATCATTTTCTTCCAAAGTTAAAGCACTAAAAAGTTGTTTTAAATATTGCGTGCTTATGCTCCGCCCACCTTCGATGGTGGTTGAAACTAAAGAAGTTAACATTATCATGCACTGCAACATGAAAACCAATTTCAACAAGTTAAATCTGTGTTCAGAATTAACCTTCTGGTGGTACAAACATTATGAAAGTACACACAACATTCACATGTTTGCATTTAAGTTCAAATTCCTAATGCTATCATTCCTGGCTCCTGTGAGGGGCGCTATAGAGCAGCATTCGATCCATCGTGACTTCGAATCCTGATGATACCAACACACATGATCTGTGACTGACTGGAAGTCCAACCTGACCAGGGGAGGGGCATACTCTCTCCCCTGTCAATCATAATCTTAAGTGTCTGTGCGCTTGGGTATGTAAAAGGCCACGGATATGGACCTAGCCATCTGTATCTCTTATTTGTTGAAAAAGACAGCCGCCGCCAATAAAATCCTTTATCATATTATCCCTTCCTATATAAACTGGCTGACGTAGCCAACGCTTATAGATATATACACAAGACTCTCGCATGACGTGCCTTTAAAGACTAAAATCCGCAATTGCGATGGGTGTTAAATGCTGTGTTTCAACGGATGGTCACGTGTGTATAACGTACACCGCCTGCCCTTTAAATATCTTTGCGCATAAAAGCAAGTAGTTAATCTCGCTAACATTAGTTTTTCAACCCCAGTTAGAAAACGTGCACGTGTTCGGGTGTGATTACAGCACGCTACGGTCTCTGAAAGAAATGGGTGGGGTACGTACTGATGCTTGCATCCTGCACCTCCACCACCTGCTCCTCCACCACATCCTGCATCAGGTAAGTGTTCTCATCGTCGCATACCAGCACCTGAGCGGCGTAGCACTGCTCTACTTCGGCGCTGTTCACTTGCTCCACGATCACCGCCGGACACCCGGCTTCGTCCTCCTGGATCACCGTGTCATCACAGCACACCTCCTGATGACACACGAGAACCCAGATCACTAAAAGGATACTTTTTATCTTTTTAATTTCTTAAACATAGACACTTTAATCGTATTTAAGGTAGCTACAACTACTAGCTAACATTTCACTTCTGCCGCCATCAGAGCAAGCAATAGCATGTGAGGTGCAGTGATGCTTACGCTACCGGTAAGGTCTGTTTGCAACCAGCAGAGGGTGTTTTGGTGGACAGATTAGCCAAAATTAGTACCGAACCCTAAATCATTAGTCATAAAAAGAATGTATATACTGTATATAATGTATATACTGAAGGGTTTGATGTGGTGTGAACACAGCATACCTGCTGTGCCTCTTCGTCCCCGGTGACGTACTCCAGAACATTCCCTCCACCGTCTATTACCACCACAGAGGTCATGACTCATTCCTCTGTGCCGCACAGTCCTATAGGTCCACTCCACTTATCCAGATACAAAACTATTGCAGAAAATGAGAGATTTGTTAAAATGCAGGTCATTCAGTTCTAAACGTGCTTTTATTATTATTATTATTATTATTATAAGAAAAAAAACACTCATCCAAACTTTTCAACTAAATATTAACCATCAACCCTTCTCCGTTGTTTGGATATTTTGGACTCTAGACTATGACTCATGACTGTGTTTTGGCTTAAAAACGGGAGACAGAACGTTGTGGCGTGTGTGTGTGTGTGTGTGTGTGTGTAAGTAAAAGGGGGAGCTAGGTGGGGCAGAAAGCAGAGCTGTGACTCATGTTATGAACAGAAAACCCATCAGGCCCTTCGTCCTGTTGAACTCAGTGAACGCTAGTCAAAGTTTCCCTTTAAATATACATGAACATCATAACCAATAAAATGAATCCTTCCAAATAACAAGTGGCACCAATGTGTTGGTTATTAGGACCCTTGTTTCACGGCATAAATCAACGATTGCTGCAGAAATAACATGGTTATCCCGTTGCCTAGATACAAACAAGCAAATTTCTCCTGTGGATTGTTTCCTTCACTTCACTTTGAAAAGAGTTAATAGGCGAGTACGGTCCTGAACCCTTCTGCAGGAGCAGGAGGAGTTTGGTGTGGTGTGTGCTGGGGGTCACCTCTCAGGAAATTACATTCTTAAGATTTTATTTCCTGCTAATATCATTTATCCCGGGGGTGAATTGGGAGATGATCCCAGAAACACTGGGTGGAGTACAACTTGGATGGGACACTACAGCATCGCACGGTGTGTGTGCGCGCGCGCACACACACACACACACACACACACACAAGTGTGCAAGCAAAACATCATATTCTGGTACATTTCCTATTTCCAGAGAAGGAGACAAGATCCTGAACTGACCCCAAAACAGGAAGTGAATCAAGCAGGAGGTGTGTTTTTGTTTGTGGGTGTCTTTTATTTATTTCTGTAGAATTAAGCTGCTAAACTGAATAAAACACAGAACCTGAGTGGTGAAGAAATGCGACCGAGGAAAGGAAAAGACAGGATCTGATACATTCCCAAAAATAATTTAAACCGGTCATTTTATTTAAAAAAAAAAGTAATAAAAGCGACATTTATACTGATAAATTAAATACAATAAACATTGCATTTTCGGGTATAGTGCACCACACTCGGGATCAAACAGTAAAGAACGGAACTGCGATGTGCAACACCATGCTACTAAAAAAGTTTTGGGATTTATTTCTATAAACTTTTCATGAAGTTCTCAAGTATTAATGTATTCCTTGATAATAGCTCGAAAATATGATTTCCCTCCAGAATTATAAAAAAAAAAAAGTGTTGTTTGTGTGTGTGTGTGTGTGTGGTTACACGGGTACAATAAACAGAAAAAAAGAGGAAGAGATCCGTTTCCTCTCGGTCTAGTCACATGGGCTGGGCTCGTTCTGTTCTCAGGATAAACTCTGAATCTTTTACGATGTTAAACATAGCAAAAAAAAAAAAGAAAAAAAAAAACACAGCTCCCACTTTCTTCACGCCGCACTTAATTTCCAGTTCTGTGAAGTAATTACATCTGGATGTAAATAAGCGCAATTGAACCACGCAGAGACAAAACTATCTGAGAAGCTCAGGTGACTGAACTCTGTGTCTGTGTGTGTGTGTGTGTGTGTGTGTGTGTGTGTGTGTGTGTGTGTGTGTGTATGTGTGTGTGTATGTGTGTGTGTGTGTGTGTGTGTGTGTGTGTGTGTGTGTGTGTGTGT
>JBCNYG010000016.1:16612219-16623639 GCA_039654305.1 Porochilus rendahli | reverse complement strand
TGTGTGTGTGTATGTGTGTGTGTATGTGTGTGTGTATGTGTGTGTGTGTGTGTGTCTGATAGTCGGATGAGGAAGTGAAAAGGATAAAAAGTTAGAGTGGAGAAATCTGGGCAGAGAGGTGGACGAAAATATTTTGACTTCATTTCCTGCCCAGCTTGTTTACGCAGCCTACGTTTGTCCGGGATCGAATCCTGGCTCAGGTCCACAATTTCGATTTCCTGAAATCGGTCTGTTCATGTTTGCTTGCAGGGTTTTTGGGGAAAGATGTATACAGGAATCTATAAACAAATATATCTGAATGCAGGTCTAAAATCCAATGTATTAATCATATACTTTAGCATGACTCACAGTTAGGAAGGAAGAATAGTTTTAAAGATTAAAAAAAAAAAGTAGGAGTCAGAGGATTTGTAAAATTCTATTCAGCGGTTGAATCCCTGACATCCCCAACATCCTTTCTATCAGTGGAAATGAGCTCTGCAACACAAGCAAACAATATTACAGAAAAAAATCTATAAAAGAAACTCTGAGCCTCAGGTGTAAATCGTTGAGTTGAGATGTGTGAAAATGTTTGTTTCATCAATATGATATTCCTGCATGTAGCAATGCTCACAAAACTCCACAAAAGGTCATGTGTACCGATATCAAGAACAAAATGACAATCAGAGTAAAAACTCAACTCGTTTCAATGCTTTTGATAAAATATTGTTCGTTTTTTTAAAAATCCATTTGGATCAATCAAGTATCCATCTAGCCATGACTCTTAATAAATTAGTTCGTGCATTTATTTACGGATAACGACTGCACGTAGAAAGACCGACATAGCCCTTTGTCCATACGGCATCGATACTTTTGTCATAACAGAACAATCAGTTAAACTTGTTCTAATTTGCTTCCATTTATTTTTGTCATTACTTGAACCAGTACGAGGATGTGTTACTGATCCTGATTACGAGTCGTTCTGGATCAGAGAGTCTGTTAAACACTTTTAACTTAATAAAAAATAGGCACTGTATCTCTACAGACTCTTCCAGGAAAGAATGCCCAATGGTCCAAGCAAACAATTAAATTTTAGCTCAATCAGGTCGACGTTTACATTAGTTTGCCTCTTATTGGTAAACGTGCACACGTCTAAGAGCACAGGACTTCAATAAATACAGAAACGTCTTACAGAAACACTCGTATGAAATATTTGGGCATTAATGTGTTCATATCTAGACCAGATCGATCAAGCTGATCAAACGATTAATTCTTAAGAAAAATGTAATCCTGAAAATCAGGCTACATTATAATTTGCACATTCGTGTCCATTCGAGTATGTTACGCCGTTTAATAATGGGTACAATTCCTAAGCTGCCCAAACTATGAAAACTGCCCTGAAAATGCATAATTATTCTTTACACAGTGTTTATTATGGACCACTTTTACTATTATTATTATTATTAATATTATAGTAATGTAATCCCCCTTTTTTATTTCACATTATTATTATTATTTACTATTACAATTATTATTATTGTTGATGCTATTACCATTATACGTCTTAATTTTTAGTTATATTATCAGCTTTAATTATATTATTTTTGGTTCAATTAGTCTCAATGCAACAATAATAATTCATTATGTCTGATAAAAAGTTTGCTCAACCGTCTCAGCATAATCAGGTCCCAACGGAAGATAACGTTGCTAACAACCCAACGTCTAGCTAGCTTTCCTGTTAATAAGCGCTGTGAAATCGTACAAACTCGACAGCTAGCTTGCAAAATGACCTACTATAAACATTCATATAAATATTTACACTCATTATGTATAAGAAAACGAGATGGAGTTGCAGAAACGGAATAAAAACCGAACTAAGCAGCTAGCATAAAAACTGTATTAGCAGGCCAGCGGCTAATGCTAAGCTGCTAATGCTACACTGCAAGTTAACTCAGGGCTGTCAATTTAGTAGCACTAAATGACATGTTTTGACTCTCACACACACTCTCTCTCACACACACTTCATGTTCTCACCTCTTTTTTGCTGTTAAATCCCTGTGTTTGTATTCCTGCTTCCGGTTTAAAACGCTCTGCTAGCTTCCATAGACATGTCAAAGCTCACCGACTGACAAGCTCTGAGCCAAACCCTGCTAACAGCGACAGCGACGTAAACAAACAGTTAGCCTCGAGCTAACCGCGTAGCTAAACCGCTCCACTACGATCAAGACAATCGTAGTTGGGAAAAGTTTACACTCGACCCAAATTTAGGACGCGACAGCGAAACAAAAGCTGTTCCGGAGAGCGGAAGGTTTCAGCACGACACGGTGCTGTCGGGTCGTTATTTTGGATGTAATTGCCATTTTTTCGTGCGCATGTTTTGCTGTCCGAGCTCGTACACTACCGCCGACTGGAGAGAAGTAAAGAGAAGAAAAGCTCCGGTGACAAACACCGCGCGAGACGTCACCACGCAACACCGATTTCTGACGTAATCGAGGACGCAGATGACGACTTTCTGGACACTCACTCATTTTCTGAAATCCCAGTTAGGGTCGCGGGGAGGCCTGGAGACCTTGGGCTCCGTAATCCAGCACCCTACCATTGGGTGATTTACCTGGTTTAAAAAACATATTTATTAATTTTAACGAAAGCTTGCAATCCATGAGCTGACAATTCTATATTTATTCATTTTCCAAACCGCTTAATCCTACTAGGGATTAGTAGGATTGACCGCAGGGAGACTGGAGCCTATCTCAGCCGTCACTGGGAGAGGGCAGCTCGCTGGTCCATTGCAGAGCGACACAAACAAACATTCAGACGTACACTCACACCTAGGGCCAATTTGATACAGCCAATTACCTTAAATGACATGTCGCTGTACTGTAGGAGGAAACCAGAGAACCCGGAGGAAACCCACGCAAGCACAGGTAGAACATGCAAACTCTGCACAGAAAAGCCTGAGGATACGGGACCATCCAGGACCATCAAGGCAGACGTGTGTGCAGACCACAGTTATATATTTAACAATACGAAATTCTTTTGTGTAACATCAAAGATATTTGACAATCCGGCTGAGTCTGTGACAGCGTAACACGATGCAATTTACATTCATAAAAGTGATTTGATATTTGAATGATATGATTTTAGATCATATAGAATATACGAGTCGATATTTGACAGTGAACAGCAGTGAACCACAGTGGCAAAGTGATTAGGAAGAAGGTCCTGGGTTCGAGTCCCAGGTTTGGTGAGGGTCTTTCTGTGTGGAGTTTGCATGTTCTCCCCATGCTTGTGTGAGTTCTCTCCGGGTACTCCGGTTTCCTCCCACAGTCCAAAGACATGCACATTAGGCTAATTGGCTGTTCTAAATTGCACCTAGGTGTGAGTGTGAATGGTCATGTGTGTGCGTGCATGTGTTGGGCCTGTGATAGACTTGGCGAGCTGTTCAAAGTGCACCCTTTTTTCACCAAGTGAGACAGGCATCTCAAGGCATGTGTGCCACCATATGATTCCGTTTATATTGTAATGATTCAAGAAATAAATCACACCACACTATATTGACATCAGGTCTTCACTGCTTATTTATTTCTGGCTGTAGGTAAATGCAACATTTACAAGTAATCACCAGCAAGAAATCAACACAACATATCCCACAAAAACTCTACGGAAAAAGAAAAACATCCCTAACAACCCCAATAAATCAACGTTATATTAACTTTACGAGTCCCTTTATAAACTGGTACAGAAATAATAAAAATAATAGCAACTATAAATGCGTGAGAACATGTGGAGTGCACTAGGTGTGTCTCCCACATGGTCAACGACAGCCGTCTGGTGTTAATGGACATTTTTAATGAATTGACCTCTGTGACCTTGAAAAACACATCAAAGTTACCCAGTTTCGATAGGCTGGTAGGATGTGCCGTAGGAACTACTTTACATAAATGTAATCTAAATCCATAAAGAACCGTCACTGCTGATGGTGGATGCGGCGGCGGCGAGCAGTCTGTGAAAACATAGCTACACTTCAGGGGATACAATAATAATAATAATAATAATAATAATAATAAAGGATAAAACACTGAAACTGAGTTCTTTAAACTGCTCTGTTTTGGCCATGACAGACTTCATTATTATTGAAGTACATATAACATTTTTTATCCATAATAGGATATCTCTGTAAAGCTTTATTTATACTAAATGAGTAATAAATCCATTTAAAAATCCATTCCTTTACCACATACATACAGTGGCTAGTTCTGTGTGAATTCTGCATAAAATAGTAAAAAATAATGATTTTGGATTCTTGAAAGGTTTTTCAATCAAAAAAGTCACAGATTACGTATAACAGTGTGTGTAATTATGTGTGCTGGTTGTATTAAAAAAATGTTACATGAGAGAAACAGGAAAACTCCACCTTCAGAAAGTTGCACCTGATCTTCGACAGCATGCAAGATTTATTTTCTAATTGATTCCCGAATTGACCTTTTTGTTTAATTTATACAGATTGTTCACATTGCTGCTCTTTATTTCCATTTCACAGTTTCCTCCATTACTCAAAATGCCATATATGTGTCTACCCACTGATTGTGACGGCAGTGGGATTAATCTATCGCATCATCCACGTCACTTGAGAATGGGTATGTCGGAGTTGGTACTGCTCTGATATCTGGGGCAGTGGCATTAAGGACCCTCTCAGTTATTTCTGGAACTTTCTGCTACTCACTCAGCTATTTCCAGAGGTTTCTTGTTCAAAAATGCATAAATTAGCTTAGCATCAACAACATGACTACGTTTTTATCTTAAAATGTTTTCTTGAAGGCCAAACGTCTACATTTGTACACAGGAAGCCAACAGTATTAGTTGGATACAAAAACCACTTCAATGGTTCACCCCCTGCCACATTTCAACACTTAGTGAAGAGGGCTCTATGCCAATATGGCGCCCAGTGAACCCAAGGCTATTTTTGAACAGCGGAAATCCCTGGAAATATTAAGGGGAGTCCCGAATGCATTTTAGCTTGATGAGCGGGATAGTCTGTCCAGCTCTCTCACATCTTCATCTGTACTCGCAGCTCAAACAAATCAGCTTCAAAAGCATAACCATTCACCTTTTTGGCTGCTAGCGAGCCGAGCTGTAAATCAGCGTCATTATGCCTCCAGTGCGTTCTGGGACGTTAAGTGCAGCATTTTCATAACAGGGAAATTACAAGTGAGAAAAGGAAGCTTTGCTAATTGTTTGGCGCTAAGCACAAAACATGACAGCGACCCATTATGTTTGCGTTTGCAAATTTCTTGTATCTGGATTAAAAAGCAGCAAGAATCAACAGGTCAGCACCATAAACTTAAAACTATGTCCAAATATTTTAATACAAATATAATTTTTGTGTTTTAGTGTTTGTATTTCCGATGAGGTAGAATCGAGACGTAACACGCAGTGCCAGTACGGATCCAAAACCAGCCACACGTACAAATTTCCTTAATACTATAAAAGATATCAAAAATCTGCTCTGCTGAAGATATACATTTGGTTGTACACATGCTCGTGGACTGAAAGTGTTACCACGGCAACAGCTACCTTTAGTGAGACTTAAGGTAAAAGAAAACTGACTGAGGTAGAAAAACTGCACAAAAAACACAGTGTTCGGAAAAAGACTTATTGAGAATAAGCTACAAATTACTGGTCGTTTACAGCGTCACAGATTGCATGCATCAAGAAAGTCGTGTTTAAAAAAGTTAAAGGAGTTATAAACTGAGGAAATAATACTTTAAGTAAGAGAAAAAAACACCAGATATCTACAGTTTACTTGTGGCTATTAAATATTGAGAATGAGCTGACGTAAGCTGGTATGTAGGAACGCATTAACATCCAGTTCAAGTTTGAAACAGCTTGGATGTTACGGCTTGTTTGAAGTAGGTGTTTTTCTGGAAGTGCCATAAAGATGAGCCGAGCCAGTCATCAATTTGAAAATTTTCTTTAAATTGAAAAAAAAAACAGCTATTTTTTTCTAATGCTAACTGAAGTTTATGGGGAAATATGCACATGACATGCATATGTTCGAGTGGCATAAAAGATTTTGTGATGATTGAGAGGATGTCAAAGGTCACATGTGACAGAAATTATAAGATCAAACAATTTTTCTTTACACCACCTGGTGTCTGGTGATTAGTCCGTAGTCTCCCTCACACTCACATTTCACAAAATAATTTGTGATCTAGGCATAGGTGTGAATTTGAATGGTTATATGTGTGTTGCCCTGTGATGGTCTGGCAACAATGTTCGCCCAGTGTCGGCTGAGATAGGCTCCAGCCTCCCAACGTCCCTAATAAAGGATTAAGCAGAACGGCAAATGAGTGATGAATGAAACAAACCCAATGCTTTTGACAATTACCATCTGGATCTTGGATCTTGAACTACAGTACAATCCTAAAAACAAACAGCTATCAATGCACCGAAAGATACCTGGGTTGCCCAGGATGGATCAAGTGCGCACTCAAGAAGAAGATCTCATGCACTACTCTGATCAGCCAAAGACCAGAATACAGCATGGTGGGGTTACATAAGAGGAAAAAAAACAGGTTTCTTCATTCAAATGAAATTACAGTGTCAGTCTCGTTATTCAAGCCACACCATATACTGTATATACACGCACTTCCATGCTGGAAGGGCTGTTAATTAGCTTATTATATGATTATGATCGTAAGTAGCGTATGCGTAAAAGTACAAATGTTTGAATGACAGCTTGTGAAATGGTTTGTATATGTAAACGAAATAGAGTCATGTCATACGAAGAGGTTCGTCTGATGTCCAGGACAGGGCCAAATCCATGCAGGTGAATCCATCCAAACTGAAAGCAAGGTGTGAGCGATGGGGGTTAAAATGGAGGAAGGAACATCTCTTAATCATTATCAAGGAACAAGTGAGGTCCAGTTTAGCA
Source organism: Porochilus rendahli (assembly GCA_039654305.1). Classification (NCBI taxonomy): domain Eukaryota; kingdom Metazoa; phylum Chordata; class Actinopteri; order Siluriformes; family Plotosidae; genus Porochilus; species Porochilus rendahli. Next base: position 16,616,729 of record JBCNYG010000016.1, on the reverse strand, counting down.
GGACTTCTGATGAGAGAGTGAGAGAGTAAGAGAGGGAGAAAGAGTTTGCTTTCTTAGTTTTGCACTGCATTTCACAGAGGGGCCATGTGCATGCTTATGCACTAGTGGTTGTATGATAGAGAGACAATGACTTACATGACGGGTGGGAATTGGAGATGACTAAACTACAGGAGAAAATGGGGGGGGGGTTGTTTTTTGATTGGAATTTAACTGAAATTTATTTAATTGGAGGAAACAAATAAATAGCAAGAAAAAACTATGGTCTAAGTGAAAACAAGAATGGATTATACGGATTCAAAAATCAGACGTCCGTTTATGTAATCCATCAAGGTGTAACTACTCCCTAAAGAATGAAAATTTGCATACCTGCTGCGAAAGTATAAAAGTAAAGCTAAGACTTACACATACACACAATGTAAATAAATGCATGAAGTCACTAAAGTAATCGATGTAATGCAAAAGAGGGACATTTACATTAATTTTAAAACTCTAGCATAAACAATAAAAAAGCAAACATTTACATTAATTGGCAGAAAACCTTATCTCAAACACCCAACAGTTGGTGGGACTGGGGCTGGAACCACCAACCTTTGTTAAATGATGGGTTTAGAATTTTCCATCCCAAACAATTCATTTAAAATTAAATTAATTCAGTTGTATACACAGTATTTAAAGATAAACATACTATTATAAACTAATAACATACTAATTTCAGACTGAATCATATCATAGCAAATCATATTACCTTATTATGTCAGAACATCTGCATCTTAAGCATGCGGCGCTTGCCCTGCAGGGGGAGAAATTAATTTATCATCAGTCACTTGTATGAAATTTCAAAAAAGACAGTTTTATACTAAATCTTGATTTTATGTATGTCTCAAGACTTACTATTGCTAATTTAGGATATTTTACACCTATAATATTCTAGTTTTTACATTCATTCATTTTCTTGTGATGCTGAAGCTAGTTACCTGTTAACTGTTCTACTGGCTCCTCCCCCTCTGGAGCTGAGATGATCCCACCACTTTCTGGGGAAATGCCCAGAACTTTAAGCATCTTGTCTGTTTGGGGGGCTCCCTCCAACACAACTACTAGATATTCATGTTCAGACTTTGGTTCCGTTTCTTCCAGAACAGCAGGGGGTGCTGTGGTTTCACCTGAAGTAGTCAAGTCAGCCACCACCTCACTTTCTACTGAATGTTGATCCTCATTTGCTGCCACAGCCGGACTCATTGGAACTTCAACATGACTTTCTGCAAAAACCTCCACACCTTCTGGGACCACTGGGACATCAGTAGCTTCTGGGGCAGCTGGAGCTTCTGAGACCATTATCACAATTTCTCTTACTGACGAGACTGGTACCTCTTTAGTTGCTGGTGGGGCAACTGATGCTGCTTCATCTGCAATCGGTACAGCATCAACAAATGGGGTAAAAGAGGATTCCTCCACTGCTAGGGAAACAGCATCTTCTACTGCTGAGACAATGGGTACTTGCTCAAACTCTATGGCCACAGCTGCTTCATCTACTACTTGAGTAACAGGTACCACTTCATATCCGGAAGCAACAACAGCTTCCTCAACTGGTGCCTCCTTAATTATTGAGGCAAAAGTAGCTTCCTCAACTGCTGGAGCAACTGGTAGCTCCTCAATTAAAGAGGCAACAATAGCCTGCTCTACTTCTGGTGCAACCAGTACTTCCTCAACTACAGCAGCTTCCTCAACCATCAGTCCGACTGGTACCTCTTCAACTACTGGGGTCACAGCAGCTTCCTGGACTGCAGAGACAACTGGCTCATCCTCATCTACTGGGGTAATACCAGTTTCTTCTTCTGCTGGGGTAACAGCAGTTTCAACTGCGGGGACAACTGGCTCATCCTTGACTTCTGGGGCAACACCAGCTTCCTCTACTGCTGGGGTAACTGGTACCTCCTCAACTACTGGTGTCTCTTCTGCCAGGGAAACTGGTACTTCTTCAAAAACAGGTACAGCTAGAGCTTCTGTGTGATTTTTTTGCTGAACTTCAACTGTAGTCTCTGTGACAGGAACCACCGCTGCCTCGTCCAAAATCAAAGCAGCGGACAATTCTGTATGACAAAAACAAGGTTAAGTTGAGTAAGCTGAGTTTGCCAGTGAGTTTCACCAACAAACATGCATTTTCACTTTGGTTCTATTTGAAATTATGAAAACTGTATAAGAAAATATAGTGGTTATTTTTTCCATTTCGGGCACGTACAACCGGGAAGAGACACTGGGCTCGACCCAGAACACGCTGGAGGGACTATGTACTATCTTTTAGCTGGTCTGGGAACGCTTCAATGTCCCCCTGAAAGAGCGGAAGATGACTGACTGACTGAATGGGAACAACAGTAGAAACCGCCTGTGTTTGTAAAGACAAGTTGAGAAGTTCAGGAGATGAAGATTTGATTGAAAATGAATAAAACCTCCATAGTTTGTTTGAAAACCTATAGGTGGATGAGAAATAAAATTAACACACAGCATCTCTGAAAGTTTTGGGGGTCACCAGAACCACTTCAGCATGTCATTACAATGATTCTAAGTCTCTGTAACTGCAGTGATTAACAATTCTGAAGACTCTTTCCTGTCGATGGTGTTTTAATAGTGTTGCGTAACTCAAAATCTTCCAATCTAGGTTGAAATCTGACCATTGTGAAAGCCATAGCACACTATTTAATTCATTCCCATCCTTGTTAAACCATTCTGTGGGCCATATAGCCCTTGCAGGGTCTGCAGGGGTGCACAGTCATCCTGATCAAACTGTATAAAGGTGATCAATGAGAAAAACTTTGAACCCTTGAACAAGTAAGTGGCCGGCTGGAGCCAAATCTTACGAGTAAAATAAATAAATGCTGCCCACTGCATAACTGGAGCACTAGTTTGTCACCTGTCTTTCAATTAACAATAGCAAATTTGCTAAAATACAACTAAAACTAATATGCTATAGCACAATGTTTGACGAAAGATAAGGACCGTAAATGCAAGTTTGATGTTCGGCGAATTAATAAATGATAACTTCCAACAAATAATAAAAGCATACCGTGAAGGCGGGGTACACCCTGAACAGCTCACCAAACCACCGCAGGGCCAACACACACATGCAACCATTCACAACTAAGGGTAATTTATAACAGCCAATAAGCCTAATGTGCATATCTTTGGACTGTAGGAATAAAACCGGAGTACCTGGAGGAAACCCATGTGAGCACAGGAAGAAAATGCAAACTCCACACAGTAACGGCTGAGCTGATTCGAGCCTGAGGCTCCAACTCAGGTTCTTCTTGTTTTGAGACGGACATGCTGACCACTACGCCACGGTTCAGACATGCATGGACAAGGATGAGTATTTAAGTGTGGGCCTTGGTGGGATTTAATAGCACCAAGCATAAAAACAAATCTCAGGAGCAGTTTAGAGGACGAACACAGCAGAGGGGAAAAAAGTTCAAGTTAAATTCTGTGTCAGAACTAGACAAGAGATGAGTGTACTAGTGTTAAGTGAATACACATACAGTTTAAAGGCTCCATCAAGCATGCAAATCAGGCTAACGTTGCAATATAGAGAAGCTATTACAACATCTCTGCCACATATCACTAAGAAATGCACACACCATAGAGAAAAATAAAGAAATAAATCCCAGCAGTGTAGTATATGATCCTGTAATGTTGCGTCTTGGGGTTTAAGTTAGCAGATTCATGTACAGGAGTTTGGGATGTTTAGTTTCAGGAAGCGAAACAGAAATGAACACAAACATAGCATGAAGTTAGGAACACTTTATTAATCGTTTTAATTCGCCCAACCACTCAAGAGTACATAAAAAAATTGATTTGAATCTGATGAGTTACATTTATTCCGTTTATTCTGTATATACTTTAACAAAAAACAAAACCACATGATCACAGCCTCCTATAAACAACATTTCAGCTGTTTAATTTTCACAGTATGGCGTGTTCAAGTGAGTGATACCTGGCAGAAAAGCCTTAATACATATTCGACAAAGTGAAGACAAATTTACATAAAAAACACAACACGTAGCAGTTAAAGAAAGGAAGGTAAGGCAGATTAAAGGTTAAAGCACTTGTAAGATCCTGGATCAGGTTTCTAAACAGAGTGAACTGAATGAACAGGCACAGAGAAGGCAAGAAAGAGGACAGGACAGAGTGCTGGTGAGATTTTTGGTCACGTTTCACAGGCAGCATACCGGCTACAGTGGTTTTCAAGCTTCCTGATATTAGCATACTCATTAGTATTCATAGGTTCGGTCCGTGAAGTACCGCATGTGCTTGTTTGAACAGTAAGAAAATAGACTATATAAATTTTTTAAATAGTTTAAGGACTATTTCTCAAGACTTTAAATTGAAATATAATATAATAATATAAATGTGTTAACTTTGATTGATTGCAAAACTTAAACGGAAACTCCGCCCTCTCTTCGGCATGCACCATAATTTTTTTTTTTTTTTTTTTTTGTGGGTGTGGGTGGGGGGAAGGGGG
>JBCNYG010000016.1:16598633-16611178 GCA_039654305.1 Porochilus rendahli | reverse complement strand
CATGCACCATAAATTATTATTATTTTTTTTTTTGTGAGTGTGTGTGGGGTGAAGGGGGGGGGGTCTAGAGCAAATCTTGTCGTATCCCATTCCCACTTCTCGTGTATTACACCCCCCCCCTTCCGTGACACGTAATCAACCCAAGATGGCTGCTCTGCGCATGAAGCTCTAACAGTATTCTGTTTATCAGAACTCCAGTTACAGTCATAAAAACTGTTATGTCCAACATCCATTAAAGGTCCTGACGCTAAATTATTCGCACGCACAGAATACCATGTAATGCAGTGCTCTTAACTGGTATTGTAAAGATACTGTAAGATAGATGAGGGGACAGAAGACAGATGGACAATAGAACAGACTAAACCGCTGTACCATACACGAGGGCGAAATCCTGTTCGTACCGCTGTGTGTAGCCATGTTGCATTATGGGTGATGTACAAGAAAAAAGGAGCAACATTTCTAGGAATTTAGTGCTTAACTCTGGGTTTCATTAGAAAATGAATCAAGGATGTCGTTCATGGAAGAGTTTCCCTTTAGGTTGGAACAGAACTATAGAATAATTTCGATTTCTTTTCAGCGCTAATAAATAACCCAAACACACACATCTGTGCTAACTGCATCTTGTAGATTTATCCATTACAAAAAATAAGTAGTTGCATCTAGTATTTGTATTGCATGTGTGTGTCTGTGTTCCCTAAGACCCCTCATGCCTCTTTAACCGCCTCCTCCTGCGAGGCTGCTTCTGTACCGTTGCTCTCGACGACAACAGGATGTGCAGGACTTTCCAGCTCCTTGGCTGCTGCCTCCACCTCCTCCGCAATCTTCTCCACCTCCTGAGCCACCACCACCACCTCTTCAGCAGTCTCCTCGACAACAACCGCCACCTTGGCGACCACCTCCGCAGCTTCAGCAACAACCTCAGCAGTTGTCTCCAGCACTGAAGCCAGCCCCTCCTCCTCTGTAGCTTCAGAGGCAATCTCAACGGCCGCCAGGGCCACCTCGGTCTCTGCCGGAGCTTCCGCAGCTACCTCGACGACTTCTTCCGCAACTTCCTCTTCTTCCTCATCATCTTCACATACAGGAAGAGAAAGATTCTATGGTTACATGAGGAGAAAGGGCGACAGAAATATTTTTCTAATAAGTTTGCCCAGCATTTGGGCACAGCCTTGATAATCAACGGGACATTTCCTCTGAGCTGGTACGCTGTAAAGTTTATTTCAGGAACAGAATGATCAAACAGAGTATATTTGATTAAAAGCACCACAAAACTAAACATATCAAAATATCTTCAAATTCTGGTAACATTTGGTCAAGGATTTCACCACTACTGGTGCAAAGGTTTCTGATACGAAACCTAAAAAAACCCTAAAAAGATAAGCTGGCCGCATAAAGTGAAAGTAAAAGTTAGCCTTACAAACACTCCTTACACTGAAAATATATATATATTTTCATCATCAGGTGGTTTTACTTACATTTTCAAAGTTGCAATCTGCTAAAATCCCTTTGATAGTTTGCATTAGCCTGTTTGAAAAGCATCACCATTCATTTTCACTCTTGCCAGTGTGGGAAATTGCGAGAATAGGATGTGGATGCGTCGAATCATACAAGACTAGATAACGGCAAAATTAACAGTATACAGATATTAAACTAACGAATCAGGTATAAACTAATGAACCAAATTAAATTAAACTAGCCACATCTTTTTATAATTATTCTAGCTTATATCTACATTTATATTAGCATATGAAACATACGCAGGTAATTTCTATGCAAATCACTTCGGCGTTTGCATGTGACTTTGTGGGTATTTTATTCTACTTTTTTTTTTTTTCACGCAAAGGTTGTAATAGCAGTAGAACTTTTGACATGCAAAGACGTATTTTAACGTATGCATGTTTTTATTATGTGTGGGTTTATTTTCCCTTTTAAAACAATAATGTAAAACATTTGCCTGAATCAATCTCTTATGGCCAATCAGGACGGAGAATTAAACCACACTGTGGTCCCCACAAAAACGAGTTCTGGTTCATATTCGAGACACAAAATAAATACCATTCACAGAATAAAATCCATTTCTGTGTAGTTCGGCGTTACATTTCTTCCTCAGAGCCATTAGCGAAAATAAACCGCCGCGATGGATATCTAACATGACGTGTTGACTCATCTGGCATAGACAAGCCCAATGCTTCTATTCACACATCTAATTAATGTGATCTGTCATGTTATTGAACCACAGTCCTGCAATGAAAAGGTTAGGAATGTTGCCAGATTGGAACGACCCCAAACCTGGTCGACTCTGGGTGTGTCTTAATCCGATTTCTCACGGACAATAGAGAAAAACAAAACAGCTTCAGAGACAGCAGAACCCCTCGGCTGCACGGCAGCTCTGAAGAAGTAACCCAGACAAAATATATATAGGTCAAGGTCATTGTGAAAACGGCAAAGGTCAAACAGAGAGACTGGCAAGTCTATGCACACCAACACACCATAGAAAACCTGCATGAAAAACGTCACGATGATCCGTCCGGCCTGGACAAATATTTAAACGTGGACACACAAGCAGACACAGGCCATGACAATATCCTGGCAGCCTAATTGCTGAGGTGTAAACAGGTCAGTAATGTAGAAGCCACAGCTGGTCTCAAAACATTTGCAACAGGAAACATGCTCAACAAAAGATTTATTCTATTGGTACCCACTGGATGTCAGCGATCGCACATTCTGATTGGTTCATCTACTACTTTGGAATCATTATATATACCACTAGTGGCTACGTCTGAAAAGACTGGAAGCAGTTGCGACTCATGCCAAGCTAATCGCCAACACTGGCCACCCAGCTAGACTGATTCCATGAGAAGGAACAAAATTTGGAATGAAAGCATTTGGCAACAGACAAGATGTCATTGGTGGTGTTGTGGTTAAGTTGCTGCGCTCATGATTGAGAGGTCATGGGTTTCAATCTCTGTTAGACCCCCACCGTGCTAAGACCCCTGGGCAAGGTCTTAACCACAAGTGTGCCACTGTCCACCCAGCAGTATAAATGGGTACCAGTAAAAAATATACTGGGAAGGTAACCTGCGATAGACTTGGAGTTGAACTCCTAGTCGCTTTACGAAGCAGAAACAGGTGTAAAAGCCCAACAGACTTATCTTACCTTATCGCCTGAGGCCAGAGACTAGAGGAGAGGTTGATGTAACCGTAAATGTGTTAAAAGCGAATGCCTCCCTGATCTTCATAACGAGTTTACAGCCCTGAATCAATCGTCAAACAGCTTCCTTATCTACATCATCACTGATTTATATGCGCTGTAATGGAGATAAGAGGCGGTAATTTGGTGTGATTTGGAAGAGATCAAATGTATATATATGTTTGTCAGTGGTATGGAATAACATAATGAAGCACAATGAGCTATGAACGAGTCCTAACTGTTGTGTTTATACACAGAAAACAATAACAGAGGGAGGACGGGATCGGATACGCTGGTGTCCAGGAGACACCTCTATCTAGGACTTGTCTTAAACGACAACATTTGTAACTTGTTTAAAAAAAAAACAAACACATGATATAATGGTGTTGTTATAAGATAATAATCAACAGTAAGCTGGTGTAATGGTTCGCACCTCTGATAGAAAACGGAGATCCATTGGATTACGATGCCAGACTGGATTATTTCCTATAACAGCATCTATGGAGGGTTTATTTCCTCTTGAAGTCATGCTTATAACTATAAATAAATTAACAAACACTGCAAATTCGCAAAATCATTCCTCAGCTCACACGACCTCGTTTTTGTTATCCTAAACAGACACCGAACTAAAATAAGATGCAGGACAGCTGAATGAGACACTAAGCTCGTGAGCTCGGGGTGGTTTCACCAGGAAAATCTTTGCATTCAACAAAAATGAACTGATATCGGAAAACAAACCACATCGGATCCTCACTAGCTGTTCGGCTTTGAAACCTGGAACATCCAGGACACAAATCAGTTCCACTTTTCACTTACATTAGAGCAGGGATAAACAGTCTTTCTCTCATTAGCTTCTGTATTTTTCTCTCTTTAAATTCATAATAATAAACATCATTTTACAAATAAACTGGAAATTCCTGAAGACTTTCCCGAGCTAAAAAGTCGACTTCTCATACCATACAAAAAAAAAAGTGCTGATTGGTCCACTTTTTAAACATACTGCTCTAGTTAATACCACGCCAAAACACTGTGACTCTTTTTAAATTAGCAGGATACAGTGAACAGGGCATGGTGGTTTCAGATATAGGGATCTCTCGGTAAGAATCTTCCTTCAAGGCTAAAAATACACAAACTGCTGGAGAGAAATAGGAGCTCTCGACTAGACCCTACACTAAAAAACGAGCCTCAATCACAGCGTAACTTCACCCCAAGCTCTGAGCCTGACTTCACCCACTGTGTAGTTTGAGGAGGGCAAGGAATTGGTAAGGGGGGTGGGGGGGGGGTGTTTATCTCCTATGAATGATGAGATTTGATCAGAGTACTGTATATCTGAAAATGATAGAAACAGTCTTTGCACTCAAGGGAGGGAACTTATATTATATTAACACAACATTTCATATATTCAACCAAGAACAGCCAGAACCTCCAGAATTCTGGATCAGCCATGTTACTGCTACTCTACTCTATTTCTTATGTTTGTGCTACTGATTTAATAGAAAAGCTTCAATTCCCCATTAGTGAGATTCTCACTCACTCACTCATTTGCTGAACCGCTTAATCGTACTATGGCTGCAGGGAGGCTGGCGTCTATCTCAGCCAACACTAGGCAAAGGCAGTATATACCCTGAACGGCTAACCAGACCATCGCAATGCAACACACACACACGGACTGTGAAAGGAAACCAGAATACCTGGAGAAAACTCCATGAAAACAAACTCCACACAGAGACACCCAAGAAAGGGAATCAAACCCAGGACCTTCTTGTATTGTTAACCACTATGCCACCGTGGCGGCCCATTAGTGAGATTTCATAATGTAACGACTTTATGCAGTAACACAAGACTACTTTAAGTAATGAGGAATTCCACTTAATTCAAATCTCTGTCTTAGAAAATGACGTCACACTCGGGTAAAGCTTGTTCAAGTATAGAAGTCAAAAATGCATAAATACCACCGAAAACTTACTCCTTAGTGGCCATGGCTTGGGCTTCCACTCGTTCTTGGGTCGTGCCTCGATCTCTGCAATACGGTCTGAGAAACGCTCTTTGTCTCTAGACACCGTCCTGTATACCTGTCAGTCAAAACACATTCCAAAAGCACATAATAATAATAATAATAATAATAATAACAGTAACAAAAATAATAATTAAAGCTGCTCTTCGTGCTCTTAGACGTGAAATGATGAAGAACTTACATAAACCGCAGCAGCACCGAAAGCTCCACCACACAGTACTACATACAACAGGTTTTCCCCTGAGCTGCCAGGAACCGATGACATGAGCCTCCGGGGAACGACTGCAGACAGAGAAAAGCATTAAATTATACCGAAACACGTCCTTAATTTTACAGCTCTATGGTTTTCAATGAGTTAGTGTTCTCGGGTCACGTCAGCTCCTGTAAGAGATCAACAAAGTCTTTTCTAGGTGTTTTTAATGAAGAACTAAATAAATTGAACCAAAATTATGTACTATACAGGAACGGCGCAATCTGATCTCTATGATGTATGATCTATCTGCTCGTTAATATAACATTAGCCTGAGTGGATAATGCTTGAAACGAAACAGCTGACAAAAACCTCATAGTGTGGTCTGATGTAGTATACTGTATGCTACAGCTCTGGAAAGGTTTCAATATATGAATGCTACTTAATTATATTCGTACGTCTTCATAGAGACGGCTAAATTATTTGTTAGCTTTCGAACATCCATAAGTCATTCTGCTCAAAGCTCACCTGTCACTGTCATGTTTTAACATAAACTATAAATATCTTAATTAAGTTTGTTTTTGCTGATGTTTCCATGTAGTAAATAAAATAACAAAGATAAATAGGTCATATATAGATATCTTATATAGTATATTGTTAAATTTCTCAGCTCTCCAAGCATGAGATTTATTTATGCAGGTAATCTTTCAGGAGTCAAAGGGTAACACACACAAATACTAACACGTTTTTGTCTAAGTGAAACCATGTGGTGACAAATTAAACCAGCTTAAACTTGTGAGGAAAAACAAGTTATCCTAGTTGTCCCAATTTTCCCAGTATTACATTTATACATTTTTGGCTTTAATCTGAGCAACTGGGCCCTTCTGTTGCTAGTCTCAGCATGAAGAGGTTACGAGGTAATTAATCAAAAAGATTGTAAAAGGTAAACACCTTTAAAAAGGTCACTGCATAGTTACTTAATCCATCTGAATAAAATATAACGAGTAAATCATAACCGGGTTGCTGTTTTCACCAAATATCACCTGATGAGAAACTTTCCTTTAACACTGCATGATGGCAACTTACTAGCATTTATTTATCTTTTTTTTTTTTTAAGAAAATCTTTTCACATTCTTTAATACATTTAAACATATGGTTTAAGCTGGGGTTGGTAAATTTTATCTGCGTATACAAACTGTTATATTGGTTGAAATGGTCTTTACACCATGACAGCAAACAATAACTTATAAAATATGAAAAGAATCCTCCCCCAAATAAAAAATAAATTAAAATAAATATATTAATAAAACCCTTTGTGGCCACTGTAATCATGTAAAAACACCAACCAATCACTGACTTGAGGCCCTCCGAGAAATATTTTGGATGGGACTCCAAAAGCAAGGGAGGGTTTAGCCATAGCCTTGAACACTTTCAAATTTTGCGAGCTTTCCAGATTACCAACCCTAGCTTTAATCCTGTCAAACAAGTTAATCACTTATGGTACACCTGATCAGAAGTGTCAAAGCTATTACTAGTAGTCATTTCTAAGGTTAGCAGAGGAAATTCAAGCCTGTTAGTTTATTAATAAAAATAAATGCTATTTTATAAATAAACATTTATTATTAATAATAATATTAATAATAACAACAACATTAATAATAATACGTTCTGAGTACTTTACTGTGGTTGAAAACTTCTTTAAACAAAACACTGATACTGGAGACTCCCTCCATAAAGAAGAGGAGCTTACTTAAGTGCTGATATCATATAACTGGACGTGATGTCATATGTTGTAGAAGAAATTTAATTAATAGTTTCCGACCAATAAGAATCAAGAAAAGTGTACTGTTAATTTGCATAGCAATAAATAGAAACTGTGTGATATATTCATATTGAAATAAAGAATTATTAAGTATATAATAATGACATATTTTGCTCCAAATTGTAGGAAGACATTTCAAATGATGATCGAGCGTTTTTTTGGACTTTTGAGCTTCACACACGCACACGGAGCCATTTTCCCAGCCAAATGAAGGTCATAAAGAAAATATCACCTCTATCACCTCCAAAATAATCCTGAAAATAGATTTTGTGTTGGTGTCCTACTGTAGCATATTATTCCACCAGATGTTATTGTGCAAGAAACTAAATTCAGTTCAAAACAGTGCAAAATATCAAACTTCAAAAATGCTGGAATAACAAATTCAGTGCTAGTACTTTATAAAAATATATCCATGTGCACTTAGCACGATGTTTTTCTTCTCTACAAAACAAAAAAGAAGAAAAAGAAGATCCCGGTTTGCTGGGTTAGCTAACTAGCACATTGTGTACTTTGGGACCCTTATTGCTTAATTCTTGAACTTGAACTAAAGCTAAACGCTTTTAAATCACATTGTAAAATTGTTCAATTTAACCCTCATTAAGAAGAAAGACGTGATGAAAACATTTTGTTTAATACATTTACAAGCATGCATATGTTTATAAAGTTTCTGGTCTGACCTTCACCTCCCCTTGCATGCATTCATACTTGCTCAACACTTGTTTCTGTGCTTGTTACAGAGTAGAAGCATCACTTTTCTCATTTAAGGCAATCAGTATTGAAGCTTTTAAAGGTGTTACCATAGTACAGTGTTATATAGTCAAATTAGAAAAAGAGGCACGTTTAATCAAAACAGAGTACATGATATCGCTCACCAGATCCGTGCAGGATTGGTGTGCAGCGTGTGATGGTGTGTCTGGTCAGAGGAGAGATCCTCTGCAAAGCCGCCCTGCACAGATACATGGCTCTTCTTTTCGGTTCCACAGCAGGAGAAATGCAGCCAGAAAAAAACAGCAACTGTACAGCAAGTGGGACTGAACTATAAAAAAGGGGGGCGTGAGAGCACGAGTAACGAATCGGCTCTTTCAGTAGTTGTTTTTTAGATGAACCTTTGGAGTCGACTCACAGACAGTGATACGTTGAAGTGCGTACAGTTAAACAAAACAACAATATCTTATCATAAAATCACACGTTATCAGGGTAATATAAAAATCAAACAATATGAATCAATTGTGACACGGAAGAGTCGGCTCCCATGTGGGAATAAATCTAAGTAACGTGCCACAGGACGTGATTACGTCACGCTTTATCCGGAAGTAAATCCCTCACGCTCTGTTCAAGCATTTAACTTTTTAAAAATTATTTTAAAGATGATTAGCTTTCTTGCTGTAAACAAAATTCACGCCATATTTTGTATTTTTCCCCTAAAATATTTTGTGATTTTTTTTTACACATTCCAGAAACACGCATGCTAATCTTTGCTAACTAGCAAATTAGCTCGTTTGTAGCAGGCGGCTGCGATGTATAGGAGATTTTACACACACACACACATATATATACACATACATATATGAAACAGACCACCCCCTACACACACATGAAAACAAACAAAACATATGTATTTTTATTTATTTTAGAATTATTTATTTAGCCAAACTTGGTCCTACACTTCACATAAATTTCATATTAAATTTGAAATAATTATATAATATTATAAATATAATGCTATTTAACTACTTTTTGCTTTGTTGTGCCTATATGTGCAATTATGCATTTTGGACTTTTTACTTGAATTAAACAACCCAAGTTGCAGGAGAGGCCATTTTCTGGTTGTGTTCTGGATCACCACCCTGATCTAGGAATTTTTAGGATTAGGATTGTAATCCAATGCAGGATAGGGGCAAAACCGATGTAAATTACGAGAGCAAATTACTCCAAAAAGCCGTTACTCACTCACACACCCCAATTCTACACTTTAATTTAAAACCCTCCTGTTTATTACCATAGCAACTCAAATCATTTTCACTAAAGTATGAATATATTTAATGATGTCCAATAGACAAAAGAAATAATGAACAAATTAACACATCTTTATTATACAGATGACACCAAAGAGTGAAGCACACAGGTACAGGAAAATAAAATCTGTAAAAAAAAAAACAGAAAATTAGCTTCAAGTGCTATTATTATTATTCAGGACAGATTCATGAAAACCCCTTGCTTACATATTACAACTCATTACTCCAGTCCATTTCTTGCTTTGTATTCCTGCACATCACTCAGGTGCTGTTTGAAGAGCTGACAAAACACAGAGCAATTATTATTGTAAACTAAATTATTATTATTATTTCATTATTGTTATATTTGAAAAACATTCCACAAAATGCAAAAATTTTGAGGTTGTGTCTTATGATTACCGTTGCCCACAGGAGAGCTGTGGTCCCGAAGGCTAGACCCACTCGCAGCATGTTCGGTTTGAAGGGATCCGGTTTAGTCGCAGTGAAAGCATTTCTACTGATGACTGTTTAAAAAGAGCAAACTTTAAAAGTTATCATGATGTCACAGTTTGGGGGGAAGGGGGGATAAAATGCAAGTTGGAGATCCTACAGCAGGAGTTAGAGAAAGACAGGACAACATGATGACGGAAAATATTGAAGTAATAAAAACAGAACTGCATATCTGCAGCAGATGATTGAGTATGTAAGGAATAAAATATTGTAAGGTGTAATTTTATAAGAAAGTATTCAACACTGGCATTCTTATGCAAAGCTTCAGAGACTTTCTGTGATCATTACTCTCAAGTTTATTATTTTCTTAACAAATCTACCCCCCCCCACACACACACATTTTTTTTATAAAGTAATAATTGAAAATAATCCTGCAAATGCTATGTACAAAGCCTTGACACTAGAGACTAGGACAAATAAACATCTCCGTACTTGTCGATTATTCTTTACTGTAACTTGTGATTATCGGAACAACCATCAGAACTACTGATACAGATAACAAGTCAACATTTTCTGACTTATCAAATAAAAAATTTACCAACACAAACATTTTATTCACATCTTTTTTACAGCTACTCAATCGGGCAAAGCTACAATAAGCTAACACATGAAGCTAAGGTCAGCCATGCAGGCCTAGCTAGCTAATATGACCCAAATGAATCGTTTAAAAATAACGTATCTTAATTTAAAAAAAAAACGTAAAATATAGTAAGCTATAAAACTACCCAGACATTAATACTTACTCCTATTTAAAGTTGTAGTTCGGAGTAATAACCGACCGAAAGTCATTTTGACACAGAAGGAAAAGGACGAGGCGCTCGATTAGATCGGTGTTCGATTAGATTTGTCGGAACGGACACTCAAACACAAACAGAGCAATTGATTAGCATTTAAATTAATGTTAAAACTGATACAAAAAAGTCCTTCTTCAAAAACAAATAGTGTGGTTTGTGAAATAAGTTATGAAGCCTAACATAATGTATTTAAAGCCAACTGTCTCTGTAAAATAACTTAAAATGACTGCAGTCCAGGAGTAGTTCACTAACTACCAATTATCAACCTATTTACCTGTATTTCATTGTGCCATGGATCCCCTCATTAACACACTCATCACTCAGTGCTGAACTACTGAAACCTACTACAAGAGTTGTGGGGAGGCTGAAGCTCCTCTCAGCGAACACTGGCCAAAAATGAGATACACACTGAAGAGCACGACAGACCATAGCAGGGCAACACACGCAACCATTCACCCTCACATCCACACCTAGGGCAAATTGGAACAGCCGATTAGCATAACACTGCATGTTTTTGGACTGTGGAAGGAAACCAGAGTATCTGGAGAAAAACCACACAAGGACAGGGAGGACATTACAGGCTCCACACTGAAACGCTCAACCCAGGACTCAATAGGACTTGCTGTGAGGCAGATGGGTTAGACACTACATTAATATCAACTATTCAACTTCCAGGCTCTTCATTTAAATGCGTTCTAGCAATTATATTCTAGTGATTTACTTTCTGAAATTTTATAGGCCTTGGGATAACCCTCTTGTAACCAGCGTAGCATATCTACTACATTAAGTGAAAGGCTTAACAGCCTAGATTTATTTATTTATTTTATTTTTTTCAAAATAATGGCCCCAAATCAACATTTTTTGCCTAGGGAAATAATTTTAACACAATTAGAAAGGGGTTTGGTTAACAGCAGGTTAAAGTGACCATACAAACAACTCTCTCAAGGGTTTTATTTGAATCGTATTATTAGACCCCTGGTATTATATTCAGATTAGATTAGATTAAACTTTATTGTTATTATTCATTCATTAATTTTCTGAAGCACTTAATCCTAATTACGGGCGCGGGGAGGCTGGCGCCCATCTTAGCAACTCTGAGCAAAGGCAGAATACACCCTGGACAGCTTGGCAGGCCATTGCAGGGCAGAAACATGCTTAAGGGGGACAGGCGGGGCATGGGTGGTGGAAGGTAGGTTAGACGGGGGACAGAGTTCAGTAGGGAGATAGGTGTGGGGGAAAAGCTGTTCCTAAACCTGCTGGATCTGGTCTAGAGGCTGCTGTAACTCCTTCTGGAAGGGAGAAGCTGGAAAAGACTACAGGTAGGATCAGAGGTGTCCTTGAGAATGCTAAGTACCCGGCATAGATATCACTTCCTCTAGACAACCTTAATAGCAGGTAGTGGAGTCTTTGTGATTCGTTGGACAGTTTTTACTAGCTTCTGCAGTGCCTTGCAGGGTCCCTGTGGGGTGGAAAATGTCATGCCTAGTTCCTGTACCAAAGATCCCACGTCCCAGTAGCCCTCGGGACCTGTGGCACTGACTTTGCATGTGAAAACCCTCGAGAAACTCATACTGGATCAACTCCCACCCATGGTTAGACCACATATGGACTTCCAAAAATGACAGAGTTTGTGCACCAGACATTGTTGACATAAATGCACAGTTCTCCGCCATTATTCTTGCAAGAGTCATCTGCTGTTCTGTCTGCCCTGAGAGTGTAGTTTCCGGCTAGCTGGAGAGCATTGTTGGGTATTCCACTGTGTAACCATGTTTCCATGAATATCATGACAGTACAGTCCATAAGTCTCACTCATTTGCTGAACCTCTTAATTTATGTATGTATGTATTTATTTATTTATTTATTATAATTATTATTTATTTACGTTTATTTAATAATAATTATTATTATTGTAATTATTGTTATTATTATTATTATTATTATTATTAGTAGTAGTAGTAGTAGTATTACTATTATAATTATTTATTTTTATTTTTTTATTCATTATTATCATTATTATTATTATTATTTTATTTT
>JBCNYG010000016.1:16582835-16593375 GCA_039654305.1 Porochilus rendahli | reverse complement strand
GGGACAATAACACACACACACACACACACACACACACACACACACTGATTATAGCAGTCTCCTCAGTGCTGAAAACTGATTCTGTGTGTGTGTGTAGGAAGTGTGGAGGAGAGGCAGCAGATCTACAAGGCCGTCTGGGTAAAGTTCCCTAAGAGTTTAGTGCCCAGGAGGCTTCCACTCAGCTTCCTCACAGGTGAGGGTCTGTGCATTTTTTTCCCTCTCCTTCCTGTTTTCTTTTTGCAGAACACATCCGATGGTTTAAATCAAATATAATCTTGGTTGTGTGCCTTCTGAGACGGTACAGTGTGCTTCTTGGTGCGTGTGCTGCAACATGATTCGATATTGAGTAGTTTGATTACCCAAAAAAAAAACAAAAAAAAAACGCACATCCTACACTACGACTGATGGGCACTGAGGCCATGCCTGCAGCACTTAGCCTGAACTGAGCTGAGACCACATCGCTTACACTAAGACCAATGAGATCTCATGCCTCCTACACTAGGACTCATGGGCATTGAGACCACACCTCCTACACTGGGACTCATAGGCACTAAGGCCACGCCTCCTGCACTAGGACTGATGGGCACTGAGCCACACCTCCTGCACTAGGACTGATGGGCACTTAGCCACACCTCCTGTACTAGGACTGATTGGCACTGAGCCACACCTCCTACACTAGGACTGATGGGCATTGAGCCACACCTCCTGCACTAGGACTGATGGGCAATAAGCCAGACCGCCAAAACTAGGACTGATGGGCACTGAGCCACACCTGCACTAGGACTGATGGGCACTGAGCCACACCTCCTAAACTAGGACTGATGGGCACTCAAGCACTTAGAGCAGTGATGAGATTCCGCATATTTATATTTATTGTGATACTCCAGTTTCTTAAATAAAATGGACTTACTGTAATAATTCAGACACCTGTTTATTTCACGTGTGTTTCTGTATTTTGAATGTTTCAGGTGAGAAGTTCAGGGAGTGTCTGGATCATTACCTGAGGGTGAACTTCAGTAAAGGATGTCCTCCTCTTTTCACAACCCTGAAATCTCTCTATCACGACAAGGAGAAGGTGAGATACAGAAACAGACTGAGACACATCCTGATAGGATTGGAGTGTGTACTCACACATGTGTGAGAGAGAAAGAGAGTGAGAGAGAGAGAGAGACTGATGAACTAGCTCTCAGTGAGGAGTGTTTGTAACTATTTTGTGACAGGTGTCAGTCATTGAGCAGATGGTGCTGAGTTATGAGGCGAGTTTGAGAAGCTGCAGGATGTTCAGCCAAAACGGTAAGTCAATCATGTGTTCGGGTGTCTGTGTATTGAAGATTGTTTTTAAAAGAAAGTTTAACTTTTGTGTTATGGAACCACTGAAGGTAACATTTACGAGTTCTAACAGAATCAACCTGAACACACCAAAACGAGTTTCTTTCCTGTTACTAGGAAATACCAAAACAAACACTGCGGTGCCAGGTGTGTGTGTGTCTGTGAGTCTGTGAGTGTGTGAGCTCTGACATTCAGAAAAAGAAGAAAGCAACTCAAATGAATAAATACAGTAAATAGAACAGGTCTTTGTGTAGTTTTATTAACAGTGTTAAGATATTCTTTAAAGCTATCTCTTCTCATCTATGGAGTTGTTTGAATCACCATAGCAACCAGAGCAAAAACAGTTAGTCTAACAGTGAGTTAGTCAGTGAGTCCTGGATTTCCTGGAGCTCAAGTGCTTCAGTTAATGTTGTCCAGTATATGTTGAGTCCGTGTCCAGTGTAGCCTGAGATCCCCGTCCTCTGTCCCTCAACCCACTTTTTCTCTCTTGTTGTATTTTTTTCCCACTCGAAGCTCCGGTGTGCTGTGCTCTCTGAGACGCTTTTTTCCGCTGTAAAGAGTGGCCATAATAAAGTTATTTTACCATAATAAAATTAACTGGGATTTCTTGTTTTTTATTATGACCTTTTGACCTGCATATGCATGGTTTTCTAGTGAGCCTGATGGCTTATTTTTGGTATTATTAATTATATTTAGTAATATAAATTGTATTATAATATTAATCGTAGTAGAACCTAACGTATGGGGGGGGGGGCTGGATCGTACTAGGACCTAACGTATTGGGGGGGATCGTACTAGGACCTAATGTATGGGGGGGGATCGTACTACGACCTAACGTAAGGGGGGGTCAACTTCTGTACAGCATATACACTGGAATAGACTTTATGCTATACATCCACTAGGAGCAGTTTAGAGGTGATGAGGCGCAAATATGGTGATGGTGGAGGCAGTTGTTAATGTTGTACTGTATTATGAAAGAGGCAAAAGCGAAGTCGGTGTGTTAGAATTGAGCATAAATGGGTCTCAGCTCCCACCCAATATCAGTGTGATTGATTACCATTCATATATATATATGTGTGTGTATATATTTATGTATGTGTGTGTGTGTGTGTGTGTGTGTGTGTATATATATATGTATGTATGTGTGTGTTTATATATGTATATATCTATTACACACACACATACATGTGACCTAATTAGCTAATTGGATAACGGCATGACTGTGCAGGTGGAAAAGTCCTGTTAACATTTCTGTGGATTTTTGATTCAACTCAGAGAAAGAACTTCAGATATTTGACCTTCCTTTGACCTCAACCCTATTTACTACCAAAATTATAATTTAATACTAAGAATGGAATTGGCTCAACTTCTGGCTACAGGGATCGTTCTGTATAAAATCTACACACATACACTACTGGTTCTGTAGATATCACAGTGAACCAGAACCATGGATGAGTTTTGGAGAAGGTTTTAAACTATATGATGTGGTGATCAGTAGTAACTTCTACAGTTGTGTGTGTGCGTGTAGATGATGGAAAAACAGAGCCTCCGACGACCCTTCTGTGGGTTCAGTATTTTCTCGCCCAGCATTTCGATCATATTGGACAACACGCCGTCGCCCTGGAGTACATCAACACGGCCATCGAAAGCACCCCAACGCTCATAGAGCTCTTCCTTATTAAGGCCAAGATCTATAAGGTAAAACACACACAGTTCACAGGACCGTGAATAGGATGCATTATTTGGAATTTTGGAACGAAATGGTTCTTTTTCCATAAAC
Source organism: Porochilus rendahli (assembly GCA_039654305.1). NCBI lineage: Eukaryota > Metazoa > Chordata > Actinopteri > Siluriformes > Plotosidae > Porochilus > Porochilus rendahli. Next base: position 16,590,266 of record JBCNYG010000016.1, on the reverse strand, counting down.
AGTTGGAGTTGGATCTTGTTCTCTTCTTCCTGTGACGCTTCTTTCCTTTTCTCTGCGTCTCCTCTTCAGCATGCAGGAAATATTCAAGAAGCCGCACGCTGGATGGATGAGGCTCAGGCGCTCGACACTGCAGATCGCTTCATCAACTCCAAATGTGCCAAATACCTGCTGAAGGCGGGACTGATCAAAGAGGCCGAGGAGATGTGCGGCAAATTTACCCGGGTGAGTGCGCGTCGGTTGTGTTTAGAGTTGGATCAATAAGAGCAGGGAGTTGACGCACAGACAATCGGTTTTGAGTGGGGTTTTATTATTAAGTAAGAGGGTGGAAACAAACAAAGGAGGTGTGGCCTTAGTGCATGTCAGTTCCTGTTCACACTGATTACACTGATCACTTTTGTGTCCGTTGAGCGTTCTGTGATTTGAAAAGTGTGTGTGTTTCAGGAAGGCACGTCAGCGGTGGAGAACCTGAATGAGATGCAGTGCATGTGGTTTCAGACCGAATGCGCTCTGTCGTACAAAGCCCTGAACAAATATGGAGAAGCGCTCAAGAAGTGCCATGAAATCGAGCGTGTGAGTCGACGTTGCGTTCCCAAACCCTGACTCCAAACGTTACAGCACGTCGAAAACCGACACCCCCTTCTCTCATCTCTCTCTGTCTGTCCACAGCACTTTGTTGAAATAACCGACGACCAGTTCGACTTCCACACGTACTGCATGAGGAAGATGACCCTGCGCTCCTACGTGGCCCTGCTCAAGCTGGAGGACGTCCTGCGCACCCACCCGTTCTACTTTAAAGCCGCGGAAACCGCCATCCAGATCTACCTTGATCTCCACGACAAGCCGCTCTGTGACGACAACGAGGAGTCGCAGGCCGACAACGGTAAAAAAAACGCATGATTGCCGTTAATGGAGAGGTTCACAAAGGTTTAGCGCCCTCTGGTGTCTGAGAGATGAGTTGCAGTTGATTAAGGTTGACCCGGGAAGCACAAAGTTTAGTTTTGATGTGAAGTATTTCTCGCAGGGTGAATTTTAAGGGGAAATCGGGGTGGGGGGGGCCAGAAATAAAACAGTTATAATTATAATGGTATTAATAATAAATGATGGGGTGGCACAGTGGTTAGCAGGCCTGCCTCACAGCAAGAAGGTCCTGGGTTCGATTCCCAATTCTGTAAAGTCTCATTTTTTTTTCCTTCTTTGTAAAGTCAATTTGACGGACAAGGAGATGAAGAAACTGCGGAACAAACAGAGACGCGCGCAGAAGAAAGCGCAGCTGGAGGAGGAGAAGAAGAACGCTGAGAAGGAGAAACAACTGAAAAACCAGAAGAAGAAGAAAGAAGAGGACGAAGAGGAGATCGGAGGACCTAAAGAAGAGCTCGTACCCGAGAAACTGGCGAAGGTGTGTTGGTAGGAAAGCCTGGCTGCGTCGGAGACGTCGTTTTTCTATATAAGCTAATGATGACTGAACTTTGCAAGTAGTGACGCATAAAGGTGAAGGATGGAGAGATGGACATGAACAAATAGAGCTGATGGAGGTGTATCTCGCTTTCTTTTAACTAAACCTGTCCTACAATTCAGCATGTCATGTATTGTTGGTCTTCATGTCACGTTAATTCGTTTGCTGAATAATTAGCTTCGTGATCGAGGGCTGGAGTGATACATCAGTAAAGAATCATATTGTGATATTACCATTCGGTGTCAATTTACTGAGGATCGTATTAAAATTTTGTAGAAATATTAAATTTCTCCCAAAATATTCAGGTTCAGAGTCCCTCATGAATGTATCAGTCAGGAGTCTGTAATGTAGCCTGATGGATCGAACAAGTGTAATAAATATTCAGCCTGTTCGAATCAGAGGGAAACCTTTGTATTATAGTTTTAGAAAACAGCTTGCACGTCATTCTGTCGGTTGCTCGCCCTTCAGCCTGTTGGTTGTAGGGGAGTAGGGTAATTTGGAAGGTAGTACGTCCTCTTTAGCCTCCTTGTGCTGATTTATTCCTACTGACCTCCCGTGTTTGGTTTGGCAGATCGAGAATCCCCTGGAAGAAGCAGTAAAGTTCCTGATTCCTCTAAAGAACCTGGTAAAGAACACAATCGAGACGCACCTCCTGGCCTTTGAGATTTACCTCCGTAAAGGTGAGCTGACAGAGCAGCCGAGTTCTCAAGCTCCGCACAGAGCCGGAAGTTAAACCTGTTTGCGGTGACACCGAACTTAAACCCAGCTTTGGTGTTCGATTAAGTAACGTGCTGCTACAACATGTTTGGTTGCATCAAGTCAAATTTGCATTAATTTGCATGCGATTTCTCGTCTCGTGTGTGTGTTTGTGTTGTGTGTGTTCACAGAAAAATATCTGCTGATGTTGCAGTCCGTGAAGAGAGCGTACGGATTAGACCCTGACCACCCCTGGCTTCACCAGTGCCTCATCCGATTTTTCAAAGGAGGTGTGTACAGTCACACACACTATATTTTTCTCCTCTACACACCCCTTTTCACCCAGCTATATGCATTTGCTCTGTGTGTGTGTGTGTGTGTGTGTGCAGTGGCTGACAGTAAGAACCTCCCTCAGCCTGTACACACTGTTCTCAAGCAGGAGCTTACTCGTCTGTTTGGGGAGAGTGACCCCAAAACCTACAACAAAAACTTCCTGAGCAAGCACTCCGGCTCCGTACCTCACAGACTAGCAGGTAAACAACAACACACGTTTAAAACGCTGGTCAGAACCAACCTGTACAAGCTTCTCACAATGGTAAAGGAATAAAGAGGGGTGGGAGGGTAGGGGTACAGTTATGAACCTTGTTTTTTTTTGAGCCAATATGCCAGTACATGTGGGTATTCAATGACCTTTGACCCCTTTCAGTGCTTCCTAACCTGAAGAATTGCGTCTGTTGTACTTGTGTGTATTGGTTGTAGGTGCTAAGATGATGGTGTATCTGGATCCCTCCTCTGAAAGCGCGGCTGCCGAGTTGGCGACATCATTGGATAAGTCTCTCAGCAACCGATCCATAAAGGTACCAGTAATACACAGAGGTCCCGCCGTAGCTCGGATAGCTGAACTCTTAGCAAGTTCAAATCCCGGATGATGACACGGCCATGTCTGGTTGGTAGGCGTTGTGTGAGAGAGAATAATGTCTGATGGTGGGATTTGGATTAGGGAGGGGCGGCACGGTGGAGTACTGGTTAGCACGTCCGCCTCACTCAAGAAGGTCCTGGGTTCGAGTCCTGGGCTGAGCTGGTTTTGTGTGGAGTTTGCATGTTCTCCCCATACTAGGCTCATTGGCTGTTCCAAATTGCCCCTACAAGCGAATAAGTGTGAATGGTTGCGTGCGTTTGTGTTGGCCCTGTGATGGCCTGGCGACTGAGGTAGGCGCCAGTCTCCCTGCTGCCCTAATAGGATTAAGTAGTGCGGCGAATGTGTGTAAGTTAGGAAGAAAATCATGCGGGAAAACGGTCATCTACTGCCCCCTGCTGGACAGATATATTAGTTTTTGTAAATGGATGAACTTATTTTCCATTTCATGCTGTTCTACTTGATAACCGAGTGCGATTTAATTAGATTTGCATATTTGATTTTAATAAAGAAAACCCGGTGTTATAACTGTTTGGGAAATTCTGAGACTGTCAAAGGGTGCAAAATCGTTTGGGGTTGTATAAAAAAAAAACCCAACAAATTCAATGTGCTCTATTCCGGAGAAAAATATCATTTTTTCTGTTTGACCTTTGACCTTGTCACAATGACCTTGACGTAAATATTGCCTGAGCCATTTCTCAATGAGGATCATTGTGACATTTTGCATGCATGTTTTCTAGGGTGAGTAGGTATGCATGGGCTTGTTGGTTTCTGTTTGACCTTTGACCTTGTCAAGGGCTATTCCTCAAGTACTCTTAGCTGGCTGAGGGGCTTTCGCCATCTCGGGACATCGTTGATTTAAACTGCTTTAAGATAAAACTGCTGTTGTTGAAAAATGCTGTTGATGGTTTTTAGGTGAGGGAACATATCATAATCCTCTTTTATTTATATTAAAATTGATTATCATGGTTTTACCTCTGTGCCACACCCATGTCACATGATTAACATGTTTGTTTTGAGTTGTTTGATGGTCTGCTCACTTTAGTGTGTGTTTGTGTGTTAGACGTGCACTGACGTGCTACAGGCCTTAAAGAATGGCAGCTTGGGTTCGGAGCAGCAGAAGGTCCTAGAGTCGTACCGCGCTTCCTGCCATGGCCTCTTCCCTTACTGCCTGGCCTTCATGCCACCCGGTTACCAGGATAACGCTGCTGTCACCACCAACGGAGAGCTGTCCTCCGGCGACCACGAGGACGTGACCAATGAGATCTGAGACGGGATTGGAGTGAGGGAGGGAGTGAGTGCACATATGGGTTTGTTTATTGGGTTGGTTGGATTTGCCTGTGATGTGACTTCTACTGTAGAACCCGGACCGGGACTCGGTGGTCCTGCACCGTGGAACTGTTTTTACGTTCAATGCTTTTCTTTTTCTTACTTTTATTATTGCTATGGTTAAGGACTGCTCTAAAGGGGAAAAAAAAGATTTTTCAAACCAGAGAGAAGGGGACGTAGATGAAGACAGCTTTGATGAACTGGAGCTTGGCTTCGTCTGATACGTGCGCACTCGCTTCTTATGTTTTTAAGAGTAATTTATAACGTTAGAGAGAAAAAGAGGAACAGTTCCTCGGGTCAGGCGATCATGTGCCAAATGTGAAGGGCGGAGCTTATGACAGGGTACAGGTCAAGGTGGGAGGGTTGTGTGTGTGTGTGTTTAAGCGTGTGTAAGATGTGCTCGATTTCTGCTAAGGATTTCCTGCATAGCTGCTACAAAGAGCCTCTCGTCCGTCTCATTTCTGCTCTTTTATTCTTTTTCACCTGCTTTTGGTTATCTTTCCGAATTCATCAGATTTCGTGGCTTTTGAGCATTTTCTCTACCCATCGTTTTACCCTCCCTCTCTCTTCCTCCTCCTCATCCTCCTTGATTTCTTTTCTAATAATTGGTTTTGTAATAATAATCTGCTGCCATATATTGAAGAACAAACCCCTGCCACTCATCCTCCCATCTCATCTTCACTGGACTGGACTCTTACAAATAAAACCCAAGTAAAGTCAATTTCAAAGGATGTGAGAACAGATATTATACGGTGAACTGCAAAAGTTTGTGCACCCTTTGGAAAAAATAAAGAACACAGGTTTAAGTAACAAATGGCTTGTTTTTTCTAGAATTTTCCTGTTTTTGCATTTGTCTTAAGCTTATTTGCAACATAAATTTTATTTTTTTAGGGGGGCTGGTGAACCATAGCTGGAGAATTTTTGCGGACATTTCGGCGAATCCAATTCACCAACATTCACGATTTGGGAAGATACCGTTATTGTATGTCTTAGCACGTCAAAATGCCCTATTGTTATTACAGGCTTCTTTATGAAGAAAAAACAAACGAGTACTACATTTTCCTACTTCGGAGGAGTTGGCATTGTACTGCGAAAAGTCATGTGATCCACCTGCATGCGACTGCAAATACGGAAGTAATTTACATATGAATAATGCCTGGTTATACCATTCATTCTTATACATGAGCCGGTGTTTGTCTGATGTATGTGAACACCAGCTCGTATGTGTATATATATGTAGATCTCATTTGTTAGTTTAATGTCGGTTTACTGTTATTTTTGCCGTTAACTTGACTTGTTCTGATTCATTCACTGTCAGTCCTATTCTTGCAATTTTGCACTCCTAAGTGAAACAGCAGCCTTTTCAAACAGGCTAATGCAAACTATCAAAAACTTAGGAAATGTAAGTAAAAACCACCTGATAATGAAAATATGCATATGTTTATGTGTAACAGGACAGTTTGGAAGGCTTTCCTTTTATTTCAATTTAACTAAGTTTACAGTCTGGGATTGAAAGATACCAGCCCCAGCCTCACATCTCATTTCTTCTTAATGACGGGTTTTGGTTATGCATAAAACTGTAAAATTCCTCAACAATCCACTTCAAAGTCACATCATCTGACCTGAATCCCGACCTTAAATCAAACCCTAAACTGATGTTATGATATTAAAGCTTCGTTGATGATATTTCTACTGTCCCTGCATATTAGGTGTTAGTGTTATTGATTGCTTTAAATGTAAACATCATACATTACATCATATCCTAATGCAAGATAAACACTCCTCATTCTAGGTACTACCATGTTTTTTTTTTGTTTTTGTTTTTTTTTTATCTGTCACTACCTAAGGTTTGTATCAGGTTGTGTGACAGCGGTAGGATTGTGATTAAAGCTTGGCTTGGTGAAATCTGTCCATCCCTTGGTCTTCATGCTGACGCTGAGCACTCAGGAAGGTGTGGTCCAGGTATAGGTAGGTGGTGAGGAATTCTGGGAAATCGCTCTTTTGGACCAGCTCCAAAAACATGGACACAGCTGTGATAAGTCTCTGTTCAGCTCTGTTCATGAAAAGAGTCGTGTAAAAAAGAGAAATTATTCTTCAGTGCATTAAAGGCAACATGAGATACTGGAGAAAGTCATTTATTATCTATTAAATTTATTAACTCTTTAATATTACGTAATTTGGATTTTGATGAAATTCGGTATTCGGATTTGTCTTACAGGTACCTCGTCCGGGATTGGTGCACTCTAAAATCTGTGCGTGATTAATGAGCCGGCTGGACTTAATTTGTTTAATGCAACAGTTTTCTTCAGCTTGAGTTTAACCACTCGATGGTGTTTAAGATGAATATTTTACTACACCTCTGGTTTTGACAGCACATCACTGCCTTCAGATCACCCATCATGCCTTGCGTCAAGCTCCGGACAAGTCCACAGGTCACCACAGTCTTCCCATCATCCTCCAGTTTCACCTGGTGTCTGATCCACTGCCACACCTGCCCCAAGGAGAGATGAGCACAGAAAGAGCGCACGGCAGCAGCAGTTGGACCAAATGAGAATTTAGGTGGAAATAAAATCGCATTCAATTCAATTCACAACAGAAATGTCACACCCACTTGAGATCGAGAGATTTCTGCAGTCGCTGAGTCCTCCACCTGTCCCTTAAAGAAAAAATGTCCTCTACCTGAGTGACAAAAGTCAGAAACAGAGTGAGAGTGAACCTGTGAAGGGGTTTCTCATCACACTTTTAACATTTTTCAAACATTTTTTTAATTATAAACTAACAGTCCAAGATCGTCATTGAAATGGGCTTACACCAAGTAAACAAAAAATTCTAACTGATAAATAAAAAAAAGTGATAGAAATCTCTAGAGAAACGTTTGTAGTTTTAATATGAATAAACACATTTCTTATTTTATATATATATATATATATATATATATATATATATATAGTAATATAATTATTTTTCATTTTTGCCTCTTTAAAAAAAAGAAATTTAGATAAAAGTTTAGATTAGAAACCCAGAATAATTCTTAAAC
>JBCNYG010000016.1:16561758-16572959 GCA_039654305.1 Porochilus rendahli | reverse complement strand
TGACTGATGGCCCTGCGATGGCCTGGCGAGCTGTCCAGGGTGTACCCCGTCCTCGCCCAGAGTCGGCTGAGATGGGCACCAGCCTCCCCGCCAGCCTCATCCTAATTAGGATTAAGTAGCTTAGAAAATGAATGAATGAACTTTATCATCATCACTTCATCTTATTAGGGTCGAGGAGAGCCAACTCTAGGAGAAGGCAGGGTACACCCTGAAACACTTCGCCAGACCATCACAGGGCTAAGACACACAAACCATTCAAACACTCACGCTCACTTCTAAAAGCAAGCTGGAACAGTGACTTAGCCTAATGTGCATGACTGTGGGAGGAAACCGGAGTACCTGGAGGAAACCCGCGCAAGCACAGGGATAATGTGCAAATTCCACACAGAAGCGCCCTCTCTGAGCCCGGGAGTGTCTCGCTGTGAGTGCTGCCTGCTAGGCCACTGTGCTGCCCTCTCGTTATCTGACACTTAGTCTGACTGTAGTGTTATGTCGGGCCAGGATCAGATCAGATCCACGTCTCCAGGAACAGGGTTGGGGACCTCTAGTCATTTTGGGGGAGAGGGGTCTGGCGCATCTCAGCCTCGGGGAAATTTGGAACCCCAATCAGCCTACTGTGCATGTTTTGGGACTGTGGGAGGAAACCAGAGTATCCAGCGGAAACCCACAAAAACGTGAGGAGTACATGGAAACTCCACACAGAAACCCCCCGAGCCTGGGAATCGAACCCGGGACCTTCTTGCTTTGAGGCAGATGTTCTAACCACGGCACCACCCCGCCGCCAGGGACCCCAAGTGAAAAGTTTGGATCTCCGACAAACTTAATGTGTTTGAATAATTTTATTTTGTAGTAAAATGATGTAAGCATGAATTTATTTGGGGTTGTGGGGAGACTGGATCCAATTTCAACCAACTCTGGGTGACGGCAGGGCACCCGAAGAGCTCACCAGTCCATCGCAGGGCCAACACACACACACACAACTATTCACCTTTACACCTAGAGGAAATATGAAACAGCTAATTAGCCTAACGCACATATCTTTGGATTGGGGGAGGAAACCGGAGTACCCCGGAGGAAACCCACACAAGCTCGAGGAGAACATGTGAGCTCCACACAGAAGCGACCTTCCCGAGCGCGGGACATTCTTGCAGTGGGGCGAACGCTGTCCCCTGAGCCATTATGCCGCCCGATACTGTATACTTTTTTTCATCAGACATTAACCCGCATCTTCCTCAATCGCTACTCCTCCTGAGCTACACCGCCGCTCTGCATCACAGAAATAACAACACTGGACACTGGTCTTATGCACACCCACACACACACACACACACACACACTCTCATGTTTCTCTGCATCACTATATTCACTCTGTCATGTGTTCCTCATCTGTCTGAAGCCTCTTCATCTTTCATCCTGCCTCTCTATCGTTATCCCTCCATCTCCCTCCTCCCTCTCTATCACTGCAGACTCTTTAACCTCACTCCTCTCTCCCTCTCTCTCTCTCTCTCCTTTTCTACCTCTTTCTCTGACATAATCATTCTTTGTCTCTCTGCTATTTCTCTCTGTCTCCCTCACTCTCTCTCTCTGTGCCATTTGTCTCTAATTTCCACCCACTCACACATTCTCGCTCTCTCGCTCTCACACACTCTCTCCCCCTCCCTTTTTCTCTCTCTTCCTTCTCTTTCTTTCCTCCCCCTCCCTCCCTCTCTGTTTTTTCTCTCTCTCCCTTTCTCTTTTTCTACCCCTCCTCCCCTGCTCTCTCAGTCTTTCAGTACAGTTATGTTCTGTTTTGTTCTGCTTTATTTTTACTCTGTTCACCGATTTACTTATTTCTGTATTATATTAAAGAGCGGCATGGTGGCGTAGTGGTTAGCACGTCCGCCTCACAGCAAGAAGGTCCTGGGTTCGATTCTCGGGATCGGGGCGTTTCTGTGTGGAGTTTGTTCTTCCTGTGCTTGTGTGGGTTTCCTCCGGGTACTCCGGTCTCCTCCCACAGTCCAAAAACATGTACAGTAGGCTGATTGGCTGTTCCAAATCACCCCTAGGTGTGAGAGTGAATGCGAAAGGTTGTATGCATGTTGGCTCTGCAATGGTCTGGCGAGCTGTTCAGGGTGTACCCTGCCCTCGCCCAGAGTTGGCTGATATGGGCACCAGCCTCCCCTCGACCCTAATTAGGATTAAATTATACCCTACACTGTTATTTTATTTTATATTCTCTTCTGTTCTATTTAATTATATCCTGCATTTCTATTTTATTCTACAGTATTGTATTTTTAATTTTTGTTCTTCTCACTCTTGATTTCAGGTGCAGCTGTGGGACACGGCGGGTCAGGAGCGTTTCCGGAAGAGCATGGTGCAACACTACTACAGAAACGTCCACGCCGTGGTCTTCGTGTATGACGTGACGAGTGCGGCGAGTTTCCGAAGCCTCCCGGCGTGGATCGAGGAATGCCGGCAGCATGCTCTGGGCCACGAGGTCCCCCGGATCCTAGTGGGTAACAAATGCGACCTTCGGCATGCCGCTCAAGTGAGCACGGAGGTGGCGCAGCAGTTTGCGGATGCCCACTCCATGCCTCTGTTCGAGACGTCGGCTAAGAACCCACAGGGAGGGAGCAACGACAGTGACCACGTGGAGGCCATCTTCATGACAGTGGCACACAAGCTGAAGTCGCAGAAGCCGCTCGTACTGAGTCAGCCGGCCAACACGGTCACGCTGAAGGGGCGGGATCAGGAGGAGGAGCAACCTGGGAGCTGGGGCTGCACCTGCTGGAGGAGCTAGTGAGGGGCGGGGCTTAATTAGTGGGAATTTTACCAGATGACTTATATAAAAAGGAAAATGGTCACAAGTTTAAAGGATTCAAAAGTGTCTGTGAGGGTCAAAGGTTGCGAAGTGGACGGATTAGAGGCTGACAATTGATGCTACGCACTGCATCTTTACCCGACATGACCCCTACATGTCTTCTGTGATCGACGGAAATCCTTAACTCGAGGAATAATCTCAGATTTACAGACTCTGAGTCATTTTAATGACAGATGGCATCAGTAATTACCCTGCTCTTACTGTTAGACGTTAAGGCAGTAGTCCGTTTCATCACAGACGAACGATGTCGTACGTTTCTTTGGCCGTCGTCATAGATTACACAGCAACTCCACACATCACCCGTTCAAGACGCAAAGAGAAAAGACGAACTGATACACGCATGCTAATACAATATGAGCAAAATTATCTTAAGGTAAATAAACAAACGCTTCATCGGATTGACAGAAGTAGGCGTTTCCTGTACAGAATTGTCCTTTTTTTCTTTGAGATCGCTGCACTAGGAAAACTGTGCTTACACAATACACAAACGGGAGAAAAAACTCATTATAATACAATAAATATTCATCACAGGTTTGCGTTCTAGTTTTTGTAGCTGGAAACCGTCATTAAGCGACGAGCGTGAAACTTGTTTCATGCGGTTTACTGGATTCGAAGGTCGGAGTTCGGTGTTGTTTTGCTTTAGCAGTCGTATCAAGATAACCAGATGATGTCAGCACGTGTACGGTCCGTGCTGTGCCATGCAGTACATTTAATTTTAAGGATAATATAGACTTATAGATTTCATTTTTAGTTTAAGAGAGCACATATGATGTACTGCACCTACATGATCGGTGCCTGGTATAAGGGGGCTGATATTGAACAAAATTCCCTTCTTAGTGACCAATAAAGGCTTACTCTAAAGTTGGAAAATGTGAACGTAAAAAAAAAACACCCCATCTTAATTCACGTACTGGAGGTACTCACGTACTACTGCGTTACACCAAAATGCAGTGCATTATCGCAGTGCACTTAAAACGGTTAAAATGAGCCCAATGGATGCCATTGTGGCCACATATAGAAGGGGCGGGGCTTTCCATATTTGTGGTCTAAAAGACCCAGGGCCCCCCACAGAACAAACTGACAAAAAAAAAAAAAAAGAGCAACACATTGACATTACAGTTTGCAGGTGATTCATGAATGGCTTGATAATCGTTGTCAGTCAGTGAAATGGTGCCATGTCTACTAAGTCCATGACTTGATTTGAGGCATCACCACCATGTTGTACTTCTCACACTACACGTGTACATCATGGAATTAAACTTCCAGAGGTACGCAAAATGTTTGTTTTCAGTATGTGCATACAGAAATACTTATTAGGGCGGAACGGTAGTGTTGTGGTCAGCATGTACACCTCACAGCCAGAAGGTCCTGGGTTCGATTCTCAGGCTGTATGACGTTTGCATGTACTCTAGCTTGTTTGGGTTGCCTCGGGGTAGTCTGGTTTTCTCCGACAGTCCAAAGACATGCACAGTAGGCTAACTGCCTGTTCCAAACTGCCCCCAAGTGTGAGTGTAAATGGATGTGTGTGTCTTGGCCAGAGGTGTTCAGTGTTGGTTGAGATTGAGTACCCTAATAGGATAATAAGAGTGGGTGGGAAATACTTCCCTCTCATTGGCTGACAACGCAGATTTTTCTCTTTATACCAAAACGGCTATAATAAAATCAGTAATCCGTGCTTCTAAACGTAATTCTGCATTTTGTTCATACATTTAACAGTTTTTTATCCTTGTGTTGTTTTACAGAAATTATTATAAGATTTTCTAGCTGTAACGCAGTGGTGATGCTCTTCAGTATGAATCTTTGTTTCGGAGTTGATGTGAAGTGTAATTACACCGCCATTTTTATGCTAGTCTGTACTGGAGGCATTATTCTATGAAGATTCTCGTTCGCGCGACGTATATTAACTAACCATTAACTGATTCGCTTCTGGGTCAAAGGTCAAATGTCTGAAGGGACAAGTCTCCTAATCGGGACTCTAGACTTCTTTAACATGTGTTCCTTAGTCATTTATCAACATTGTATACAGGAACATGTTCTCTGCAATGTTTCCACTTCAGTGGTTACGGCGGTTCATTTCTAGCTTCATAATTAGCATCTGTTTAGGTTAGCGAGGTTATGCTTGGTATCCGCATTTCCTTTTCCTCGGCACGTAACCTGTTTGTTTCTGTATTATTGAATTAGATTTCAACTCAACACTATATAGCACTTAAGAAAGAAAGGTGGATGCCGAGTATACACTAACGATGCTAACGAGCTAGCTAGCATTGAGCCTGTTTCTCTACAGACAAAACCGGAGATGGTGATGAAATTCTGAGGAACGTGGACATTTTCCTTGAGGGTGTTATCAAGAAAAGGCCCGGCTCTTTATTTTGTACTTTATTTATAGCATTTTAGCATTAACTGCTATGCTAATTATAGCACCTATCGTGAGCTGTTGGACATACATAGAGGTCATGAAGACTACAGAAGTGGGCTTTTGATATTGAATAATGAAAAAAAAAAAAAAAAGCGTTACAATATGATCACAGCTAATGATTTAGGCTACGTCTATATTTACACTTCATTTTTATTCCGAAAATAGTTAATAAAAAGAAAAAGTTTGTACACAAATGTGATCGATTCATAGGTTACATTGCATGGAAATGTTTTAAAAATAACACAAGCATAGCGAATAATACCCATCAAGACGTAACCATAGCAACAATTGTGGGCTCGAAAGATCGAAGCTAGAAAGTAAACAAAACTTTCATAGCATTCAGATATGAGTGACTTTTTGTGTTTTCTTTTTTATGAAGCCACTAAATGCAAAACTAAGATAACGAAGATAAATCCTGTGTGTTTATTATATACCCTCGGGTACCGTGTGGTCCAGGACCCGGATATAGCGCACTGCGTTCACTGTGTGCATGCCGTTATCATATTACTAGGGCATCAGGATAAAGTATCAGCATCTCACTCAGCCCGCAAGCTTTCAGGATGACTAAGATGGAAACTTTAAGTGTGTGATATGTGTCTGTGTATGAAAGCCTGTTTTCACCGCAGTAATAATGAGAAGGTATCTCATAATTATGAGTACAACCCTAATTATTTTGAGACCTAATGTTTCTTTAAAATAAGATAACTGTCTCATGATTGACATCTGATTATTATATTATCTCATTATTATGACTGTGTCAGAATTGCAACTTACAGTCTCAGAATCATGACTTTATTATTATTTTAGAATAATATCATCTTATAATCCTGACTTACTATCTCATAGAAATGAGATCTAATGATTTGACTTACTATCTCATAATTACCACTTAGTATCACATAATAATGACCTCTAATAATGTGACTTAGTATTTCATAATTATGACTTGGTATCGCAGAAGAATGACAATGAATCATTTCGACCTACTATCTCGGGATTCTAGCATCCTGTCTCATAATTGTGATGTAAGGATCTGAATTATGACTTACTGCCTCATAATTATGATTTAGCATCTCAGAATGAGGTCTTATCTCATTGTTGTGACTTACTATATGAATTATGACGGTCATCATAATGATTATTTGTCTTGTGGTATCTTAAATTTGAGACACATTAAAAAATAATTCATATTTTATTTAATTAATATAATAATTATGAGATACTAAAGTACTAAAATGAGGAACGTTCTCATTATTATGAGGTACTATATAACCTCGTATGCTCTTTCGCATATTGGAACAGGCTTCCACGGTATGTGTGTTGCCAGATCAGAACAACATCAGAACAAATCTCTTGTTGAATCTGAATCGTGGCTCGTTCTTCCCTGCGAACTCTCCATTTTCTCCTCTCACCTCATTCTGAACGCCATGGCTGCCACAGCAGGTCCTGTGGTGCCCACTTTTGAAGCCCCTCCTCAAGCATGGACATCTTTAATGTGGATGATCCTAAAGTCTCGAATGCTTTTAACTCTGTCTGCCGTGAGCATCCATGTTTGTTTCGCACAAATGAAGGTTGTGCTCATGGGGAGCGTTTGGGGAATTTATTGCATGTGAAGAGCAGAGTGTTGGAAGCGAACGTTTGCACACCTCAGTATAGGGTTTGGAGTGATATAATGGAGAGAGCTAGACCTGCTAATATGTATGTGTTGTTTTGTTTTTGAGTGCTGCTTCGTAAGATTAGAGACGTTAGTAGGAGACCTCATTCAGAAAAACAGTGCAAAATGCCAATAACAAGCCAATCAAGATGTGCAATGGTCAGTTCTCTGACACGGTCAAATGATTTCAATCAGCCATGTGGAACTACTGCACGGTTCTTATGCATACGTGATTTGTTAAGCACTATATTGAAATTGTTTGTTTATTTTTAGCCATAAGCCTCTTGGAACTTTGTCAAAGACAGCATGTAATTATAAAGCCTGTCAAAGAGAAGGAACAAAGGTGCAGGAAAGGAAGAATGTGCTGTGGATAGGACATAGTTTACTACGTAGAGGTTCTAAAAGCTGAAATCTGGAACCGTTTATTGGACACTGAAATTATTTAAGAGTCCTAAATTATTTTAAGAGCTGATATTTCTGATATTTGTTTCACTGTTAATGTATTAACATGCAATATTTCATCAACGGGTCATCCATTCTATTCGAAGGGGTATGCAAACTTTTGGACTCAGCTGTAGGGTTAGTATAAAGGTGCGCTCACACAATACCAGGATCATCAGGATTCCAGTTTGCTCCGATGATATTCCGATGTTATCGGAGGAAGTCGGAAAACACCAGAAAACACAGGGTGTTTTTAACCTTCGGGGAAAACTTCAGGAAAGAGTTGAATTTTTTTGTTTGTTTGTTTGGACTACATTGGAGAAACAGGAAAAAAATCAGAGTAACGTAGGTAAACATCGGTAATGATCGGTGTAACATCGGAATAAAATTTTGGAAAAAATGAGAGCAGCATCGGAACATTCCGGTCACATTTCTGGTAACATTTTTCATTTATTTTTAAATACAATAGTTAAAACGATTAAATTTTATTATTTTTTTAACAATATCGGTACAAACCAGAGTGGCATTACTATAGATCGTAATAATATCGGTTAACAATCAGAGTACATCGCTACATTTCGAAACAAAATCGGCTGAAACATCAGACTCTCATCGGAATATGATCGGCTAACATTGGGGTTATGATCGGTATCGCATGAGTGCACCTTAAAACAACATGATTTCTAGCAGTGAAGACAATCGTTCTGCTTGACGTGCTGTTTGGTTCTACTGGAATTAGATTTATATTTGAGTGGTGCTGTGGTTAACGTCTTGGATTTTATTGGTTTATTTTGTTTATCGTTTTTCTTTAGTATCATTTCTGTGCCTAAAAAAAAAAGAAACCAGGCCTCTTGCATCCTCCGGGATGATTTTATTTCTCAGGATGTTTATAAATAGATATTATTTTATAATCGTGTTTTCTGATCACGCACACCCGATATGTGTTGTTAAATGTAATGACTCTACATTCTCTGTAGTACAGGGCTGTCAGTCTGCCAGCTTCGCGGGTATCAACCTGTTTGTGAACTTGTGTCTGATTACTGCCATGGGACAAACCGAACGAGAGTGTGAAGTCTGCTAGTGGATTACTGTAACTTTGTGTTTTAAGGAATGTTGCCTGTATATTTTTTTTAACGGATGGAATAAAGTGCTCTTCGTTTCAGACCTTTTGTGAAATGATGTGAGGAGCATGAAATCGAGAAAATTCCCCCCCGTTTTTCCATAAACAACACAAAACACAACACAACTCCTCAGCCATACCATGGCAAAACAGTTGGTAAAGTAGTAGCAATAATAATAAAAAGTAGTGGGAATAGTATTGTATAATATAAAATACATTATCCATCCCCCTCTGTGTATTCAAACAGCAAAGAAAGACACCAAGAGAAAAACAAAAGGAAAATAAGTAAATGAAGAAAATATAAACAATTAACAAAGACATGAAGCCACCAGATTCACACTCAGTAAATAAACATTAAGAAAAAAAAAAGGAAGCAGAGAAATGCTAGGCAGATTTAGGAAAGCCCCCCAATATAATATAATTAAGGATTCCATACCTTATGAGGAAATGTGTTCAAGGAGAAGCATCACACGGACCAACATCTGCTCCTAATGATGCCAGCACAGCTGACCTGCTACATAAAAGCGTTTGATGTCATTTAAGAGGTGGCTTATTTAAATGCTGGTGTGCAGCTCTTCCGTGAAGGCTGCTCTCATGTATCCTTTCTTGTGGCTCCTCCCCTCTCGCTCCTTGATGCACAAATAAGAGAATTGGAAGAGCATGAAAAGATGGCAAACCAGAAGAACATCCGGTCAAACAAAAAGTGAGGAAACAACAATTCACGGTTTTGAAAATCACCAATTGACTTTTCCGGAAAGACAAGCAGGTATGTCTGGCTTGATCCCATGGAAGAGCTACTCTAGCACAAACGTCCAAAACTGTTCATGTAGGATATGATACAAAGGAATCAGTTCCCATGGTGCATGTGGTTGCCTATCCACAGAACAGTCAAGAATTTTCATGCTGACCCGTCTACCATGCAAGCGCCTTCAGTTGGAACTGGACCATGGAAGAAGATGGACTGGTTTGATGGATAGTGTTTTCTTTTACATCACGTAGATGGCCAGGTCAGTGTGCTTCGCTTACCTGGGGATGACACGGCACTCAGGACCTGCTTGCTGTGAGGCGGATGTGCTAACTACTATGCTACCATGCCGCCCTCCCGAACCATTTCCTCCTGCTTATCTAAGGTGGGTACATAGAGGCATCCGGTCTAGGAGGGGAACCCAGGCATCTCTCTCCCCATTGACATTCTTTAGCTCTTCCTGGGGGATCCAATGCATTCCTAGGCCAGGTGGGATACATAATGCCTTTTGCGAGTTCTGGGACTGCCCTGGCACCTCCATGAAGTTGGATGTGCTCTGAACACCTCTGAAGGGAGGCGGCCAGGAAGCATCCTAATCTGATAACTCACTACCCAAATCTCATGACCATAGGAGAGGGTTGGAACGTAGATGGACCGCTAAATCAAAAGCTTTGCCCATAGCTCAGCTCCCTCTTTCCCACAACAGACCGATGCAGAACTGCTGATGCAGCACCGATTCGTCTGTCCATCCCCCTCACCCATTTTATCCAATTCCCACCCGTCAAGTGTTGTTTCCCCGTCATACAAGTCCTCACTCCATTATAATTATTTCTATTTCATAGAATATAAAGAAAGTTAGGGGGAAAAAAATTGTTGTCTCTTGAAAATAGCAGAGTCGCTACTTTTTTAAATTATTATATATGTAGAGACAATAAACTGTAATGTCACGGCTAAAAAAAGAAAAGAGGAATCATCTGGAATGTTTCAATAGAAAGTTTCATAGCATGAAGATGGGTATCAACACAATGTAAAAATAATTCATTAAAAATTAGCTGTTTATTTCACAATATATACACATACACATGTATTACTGACATAAATTAAATAAACTAAAAACATTGCATACAGTAAAAAAGGTACGAAGAACTTCAGTCAGTAAAAAGAAGTGCAAAGAAACATAAGGAAGTGGATCGAGAAACTTCAGGTTCTTACTGAGATACCCGTCTCATCTGCTCAAAGCTCACCGAGATTGATTGGCACTAAGTGTTTACAGCAAGTGCACTCTCAGATGTACATACACACACACACACACACAGCACTCAGTAGTGTGCACCCCAGTGTTCAAGCCAGTCTGCTATATGGAGGAAGTGTGGCGAGTTCCTGTTCCTGTTCCGGGCAGCGTTCCATAAATGACACGGGTGAGTTCAACACCCGCTCGTCTCCACCTGCTGGACACAAAGCAACAGAATATCCATCCTCCATATTACTGGCCTCCTCTTAAACCATGACCAGTTCACTCACTCACTCATCTGTCTAACTGCTTTCTCTTATCACGGTCGTGGGGAGGCTGGAGCCCATCTTAGCCGACCCTGGGTAAATGTTCACCATAAAGAGGACAGACAGGGACCGAGGGAACTGATTGTCAAATCATGTGTCGATACCACTATGAGATATATGAAGTTACACAGTCGGTGAAGTCAGACTCAGAGCTGAAGGATACGCTTCACTCTCACTCATTTGCTCATATATACCTATAATGGTCGCGGGGACACTAGGGCCCATCTCAGCCATCAGGGGGCGAAGGCAGCGTACACCCGGAATAGCTTGTCAAACCATCGCAGGGCAACTCACACACAACCTTTCACACCTAGGGGCAATTCAATACAGCCAATTAGCCTACTGTGCATGTCTTTGGACTGTGGGAGGAACAGTCCAATGTCTTTGGACTGAGAGAACAAACTCCAC
>JBCNYG010000016.1:16541493-16555865 GCA_039654305.1 Porochilus rendahli | reverse complement strand
CTCTCTCTCTCTCTCTCTCTCTCTCGCACACACACACACACACACACACGCACACACACAGACACACGCACACAGGCCTTACCCTGCCATGAACAGAACAATTCACCTGAAGCACTTAGGTCATTCTGAGGAACCAGCATATCCTATGAAAACACACACACACACACACACACTTCTAGTTATATCCAAGCCTCTTCTCCCCCTGAAATATCTAGACAGAATCTCTGTACCAGTTTAATATTTATTATATATACTCACAGTTTCATCCCGTATCATTTAAACCATACAGTTATATTCAAATACATCAGTATAATAAAATACACACAAACTCTTCAAGTCTGCCAGCTGACCTTCAGTCCAAACAGTTCTCAAAGTTTAGTTCATTAAAAACATTTCACACAGATTAATCATAATCGTACCCCGGCAACCGATGCCTAGCACCCAACCCCCAGCGTCTGACACCAATACCCAGCGTCCGACCCAGGACCCAACCCTCCCCAACATCCACATTGTGTCCACAAGTTTCCATGATGTGTCCCAACATGCTGTCTTTCCTGGATATTTAAAAATCTTAAAATATTATGTGTGTATGTGTGTATGTGTGCTCACCATGCCTGTGACTGAATCAAAGCAGCCACAGAGCGGCAGACTGCGGCACCCCATGTACATGATGAGGGAGGAGAAAATGATCGAGCCGACTCCAGCTAACAACATGGTGCTATTTGCTCCCTTCACCATGCGGCTCAGTATAAACTTCTACACACACACACCCACACACACACACACACACACACACACACACACACACACACAGAGGCTGTAACATCACAGAAATCTGGATGAATTTGATATACACAGGATTCCCAGTGTGTTATGCAGAGAAGGCTGTACCACTTCAGTGATGTGACGGGGGTGGAAAAGTTCATCGTCTTCCTCTCCGTAGCTGAGTGTCACGCCGGCGTAAACAAATACAATCAAAGTAGCGGCGAGAGAGATGACTGATGAAACAATCATGATGGTAACCTGAAGGAAGGGATGTATAAAGAGATGTGTGTCAGTGATACGCTTAACTGATGTCACAGCAAGAATAACTGTGCAGATAACTGTGCTACACTATAAACTGTAACAGCCAAGTGGCTACATAAAAAAATAAATCTGTAACTAACCAGTGTTGGGTTTTTCCTTTGCGAGACAAAAAGCGCGAGCACCCCAGGAACAGCCATGAGCTAAGAGAACGAAGAAACACAGGTATGAAGTCAGGCCAAAATAAAAACAGCCACCAAACCCATCCCTGTAAATGATTCAGAACATGGTATGTGATTTGTGTGCAAGAGACCAGCCAGGTTCGCTCACCAGTCCAGCCCACAAAGGAGCTCGGGTTTCACTGAGTGTTGTGTTCATACGGAAAACCGCGTCCATAAACCCACACACGACACACAGGCTGGCGCAGGCCACCTGTAGAATTCCCCACACCACCGCCAGCTTCTGGTTCAGGATGAAGTACCTGTAGCGCTCCATTCTCATCATGTTTATGGGACAAATTAAATAATTCAATAACGCTATGAGGCACAAATGCTGCAAAAACAAAAATATGTCTTAAAAAATTATTTCAGTTTTTTTACATTTAAAAATATACTATAAAGAACAGTAAATGAGAAAATATTTAATATGAAGATCCCTTTGCTTTAAAGGGGACCAATCACTTATCAGGTTTATTAAATAAAGACGAAATACAGTGTTATCTCTAGGAAATATGTATAACAGAATCTTTCTGAAACTCTTGTACGCAAGTCTCAATGACCACTGCACCGGGCACCATTCATTCATTTTCTAAGAGGCTTAATCCTAATTAGGGTTGCAGGGAGGCAGGCGCCCCGCTCAGTCGACTCTGAGTGAAAGCAGGGCAACACACACATCTATTCACACTCACTCACATCTAGGGGCGATTTGGAACCGCCAATTAGCATACTGTGCATGTTTTTGGACTGTCGGGGGAAACCCGCGCAAGCACGGGGAGAACATGCAAACTCCCCACAGAAATGCCTGCACCCAGAAATCGAGCCCGGGCCTTCTTGCTGTGAGGCAAACGTGCTAACCACTGCGCCACCGTGACCGGGCACCATGATATTAGTAAACATTGTCTTCTTGCTTTACTTCCCTTGTGTCATACGCCTTCCTCTTTAAAATCTTAACACTTCATTTCAGACTTTTCCACTTTCTACGGATTGGTGTTGCACTGCCAAGTTATTGTGCATGTGCAAGGTCATCCCTCTGGTCTTGTTATTGTTATTGTCTTGTAAGTAAGAGATACTAAGCCTGTGTTATATGTTAATGGACTCCTTTAAAAATAGTAGTAGCTTCAGGTAGATTGAGTGCAGGAAATAAGCTGCAACTTCTACAACTAGCCACGGTTCTTCTGGAGGGCTCTGTAAGGACTGCAGCACTTGTTTCTTATTTTCTGCGTAAAAATCCCAGCAGTTTTCATTACATCATTTTTTATTTTACAGAAAGGTGATCTCATAAATAACAATGCTTTTTTAATGACAGAGAACTAAAGTTTAGTAATTTATTTTCCCCTTAAACAAAAATGCAGAACACCGTCTGTCCGTCCATCTACTACCTACATGATTTATCTGTCAGGGTCGCAGAGAACTTCGAGTCAATCCCAGCGCACTTTGGGGAAGAGGCGAGGTTACCACACTCTGAACAGGTCAATTTTCAGGAATAACACAGACACAAACAAACTTGGAACTGTGGGAGGAAACCGGAGTACCAGCAGGAAACCCAAACCCCATACAGACAGGCCCTCTGCCGAGATTCGAACTTAGAACCTTCTTGCTGTGAGGTGACCGTGCTAACCACTACCCTCCGTAATGCACAAAAATAAAATAAAACCAAGAAATAATTAAAAATGCACAAATAAATAAATTAATAAAAGAAAGAAAGGGGAAAGAAACAGGGTGCCTAAGACATCCAAGTTTATAGAAAAAATGCAGTAGCTGTTTGTAGATATATCAAAACAAAAAAAACATTTTAGTCATTGCATGAAGAAAAAAAACAAACAAACAAGTAAACAAATGCATTAAAAGGTTGATTAGAGTCATCCTAAGAAATCAAACTTCTGTCTTGCTTTATATTTTGCATTTTAATCAGTGAATTCACTCTCAGAATTCTCCCCATGTTTATGTGGGTTTCCTCTGGGGTACTCCGGTTTCTTCCTGCAGTCCAAATTAGGCTAACTGGCTGTTCCAAATTGCCCCAGGTGTGAGTCTGGTTGTGCATGTTGTCCCTCTGATGGTCTGGTGAGCTGTTCAGGGTGTACCCCACCTTCGCCCTGTGTGGCCAAGATAGGCTCCAGCCTCCCAGTGACCCTTTGAGGACTAAGCGGTTTGGCAACAAAGTGAACGATGAATTAAAGTAAATGCAAGAATTAAGAAGGAATTAGCATTCGACTAATTAGGATTTTTATTCAACTTCTCCAGTTTTCTTACTTTCTAGCTCTAATTATTATAAATGTATAAAAGGAGAATCAGTTGCAATGTTGTAGCACCCATACAGGAAGTGACGCAGTGCACCCGAACCGGTGTGTTTTATTATCCTCTCATAATGCATTTCAGATCGAATATTCTCTCCGACAAATGACGAGACAGACGAGAACCTGAGGCTGAATATCATGTTAGGTACCAAAAGAAAGTAATAGGAGTAAAATCACAAGAAAAACCGCGTCAAGTTTACCTTCACTTCTTGTTTCAGCACTTCCGGACTTTCGAGTTGAGTGCGCGCGCTGGTCACTTACCTGCACGCCCGCGCAGGTGCATCATACAGGCCACGCCCTTTCTTTTTGTTTGCTGCGAGAGTGGGTGGGGATAGGCTGACGGAGGATTGGAATTATAATATTACATTAGTTCTATTAAAATGAATAATCATTTGGCTAAACCGTGGTTTCTGTATGTACATCACAACACGTGACCGTTTCCTGCAAATTCACAGAACTGTACACAAGTCCTAAGATATTTTTAGCACTTAAATCGATATTTATTTGATGAATTTTGCATTAAGTTTGTAGAGAATATATTTTAGATTATCATGTTAGTTTTTCCAGCACAAAATAAGAAAAAGTACAGAAAAATGTTTGTAGCTCAGTAGAGTAAGCAACATATCAGATATAAGCTTCCTTTTTTAATATCAAAAATAAATAAACAACAACAAGAACAAGAACAACAAGACCAAGAAGAAGAAGAAAAAGAAGAAGAAGAAGAAGAAGAACAACAACAACAGTAATAATAAAAATAAGAAATAATAATAATAGTAATAATGAAGGCTGCTGGGCTTTACTACTAAATAAAATAAAATAAAGGAACTCTGGCATATTTCCTAAGCTTTTTGGTAAAACTAACAGCTATTTTCTTTATCAAACTGCACAAACTTTGCCTGCAAATACATTTTAATTCAAATGTTTATCGCACCAAGTACTGAGTTTGTTTCTATTGAGTTATTACTGTTCATTGTACATTGTAGTGTTTACCCTTTCAATTAAAAGACTTTCATTAATTTATTCATTCATTCATTTGGTGAACCATATAACCCTAGTAGGGGTGGCAGGGGAAGCTGTTGCTGTCATCGGACGTTAGGCGAAGGAGGGGTACACCCTGAACATCGCGGGGAAAACTCAGACACAACCATTCTCACACACACACACACACATGCACCTACGGGCAAATTTAGAACCACCAATTCGCCTAACGGGTATGTCTTTAGACTGTGGGAGGAAACCAGATCACCCAGTGGAAACCCACACAAGCATGAGGAGAACATGTAAACTTCACACAGAAACATCCGTGCAGGGTCTGGGACTTGAAGCCAGGACCTTCTTTCTGTGAGGCAGACATGCTAAACAAATTTAAAATATTTCATTTTGTTATTCATAATGTTATCTTTACAGCATGTATTTGCATGCCTTTAAGACTTTTGCACTGCATTTTGTATATGTACATATATACTTGATCATTTAATCATCATTATCCAGGTTGCTCAGGGTTGTTGTGGATCTGAAATTTGTCCCAGTCACAACGATGAGTAATTCACTCATCTTTACTAGCACCTCTCAAATGTTTCCTGCTCAGAAAGCTGAATTTGAGAATCTATACCCCCAGATTCCTCTCACTGGCTGGCTGGAGGAGCCCGATGTGGCCTTTTGCTGTTGTAGTCCATCTCCCTCAGGGTTCAGCATGTGCATTTCAGGATGATTTTCAGCTCAGCACTGATGTTGACTGTTTATTAAAATTACATTAAACCACCATTCAGCTCTAAAACATTCAGTCTGACAACTCATTTCTCATGAACAAGGTAATTCCATCTGCACTGAGATTGTAAAAATTATTTTAGATCAAGTGAAAGTAATAAGAAAGATTTGACCTTTTTCTGCATGATTTACACCAATCAGCCATAATATTAACACCATCCGACTGCTCTGTGGCTAGGCAATAAGTAGCAACAGAAGTGATAGCAACTACAAAATTAAAATCCCAATAAACTTTGCACCCCAAACTGGAATTCTGGATTAATCCGGAATTTCACCCCTGTAGCAAGCTACAATGCCATATTCAGACCCATTTCTATCACTTTTTTTAGCAGTTGAGGCTGCAGTAGGTCTTCCATGAGATCCGACCAGATGTACTAGCCTTCACTAGTCTTCCTAAGCGCACCCACGAACACTCTTGCCAGTTCAGTGGTTGTCCGTGCTCGAACCACCTTCATTCCAGCAACACCCCACAAGAATGTAGCCCTTGTCAAAGACACTCAGATCCTTACACGTCCCTGACTTTACAGTACGGTAATTTTTATAGCTGATGGTGTATGTCATTTATATGATTTATTTAATTACTCTGCTGACACATGATTGACTGATTAGATAAGTGCATGAATGAGCAGGTGTACAGCTGTAATATTAACATTAGTCGAAATAAAAGCAACAATGTTCATGTATTAGTTTTATTGATAAATCCTGGATTAGTGATACTGCATATCAAAGACCTGAATTCATTTCTTATTAGGATCTGCTACTTATTTCTCTCTCTCTCTCTCTCTCAAACACACACACATTCACACAATGTGCTTTCACATTTTTCCTCTTATTTTTTTAAAACCAAGGTGAAAACGAAAGCTTTACAGTGCAGTTCTATTACTGTTCTTTCAAAACGAAGCTGAATCTAGTGTTGCGGGTTGCTCTCAGTGCAGAAGCTGAAAACGTTATACTAACGCTAATTCTGAAAAACTGCGACAGCGATAGCTATGGGAGTTTAACCACATACTGATGGACTGGGTCCATTAGGTTAGCTTAGCACCGAGGAACTCCTGCTGGGGTTCGGTAGTGCATAGGTCTCACTTCAGATGAGTCACGTAACGATTGCCTATCATGCTGTGATTCAGTCAGTCTTTATATCACGGCATTCATGATACAGTTGTGTTGAGATCTGTACACCTCGATCATAGCACCTTCATAATTCTCTTATGTAACAAGTTTCTGCAAAAGCCAAGCATTTCGCCTGAACAATAAAGAGCGCTGGGGAAGGGAGGTCGACAGGTTAAACATAGTCACTAAGAGAACAGCAAGACAGTAAAAGAGGCAGATTTAGGTGTTGCATGGCATGATACAAAATAAGTGGGCGGGGTTAACAAGGATCATTGGTGCTTCTTTCAGCTTCTCGCTCCTGAAACTCGCGCAGCTCCTGTTTGTACCAGTCTGGAGCCTCGGGACCGGATTTGCCAGAAGATTCATGATCGTAACCATAAGCGACTGTGAGCTCCTCATCTTTTTGAACCGCTTGGATTGTTCGGATGCATTTTATTGGCCCAAAGCGAGGATGAACAAACCTGTCAAACAAGAAGACAGACAAGAAATCAAAAGGTGTGATATAGTAATGTAAACTTGATGATATAGCTCTAATACCCAGGCTTATTAACCCAAGTTTCTGTTACTGGAACTTAGTGAACCACATTCAAGTTATGTCAACATACCCAGCATGATGACGTTACGTCACAACTTTTAAATATGAAGGACAGCCGAAGTGATATTCAAGAGTTTATTGCAGAACATAATGAAATGAGAACATTTTATTTTCTCCTGGGACAGCAAACCAATCAGATTGCACTGTTTCTGTGTAGTACATAAAAAAAGATGCATGGTATATTAATATTGTATAATAAATAAATAACAGTACACAGTGTATACATTTATGGCATTTGGCAAAAACTCCTTATCCAGTGCAACTTACAGTTTTATCTCCTTTACTCAACTGAGCAGTTGAGGGGTTTGAGTGTTGCTTAAAGGCCCTATGGTGGAACCTTGGTTGGTAATGGAACTTGAACCCCCGAAATTCTGCTCAATGACCCATACCCCTAACTACTGGTATGTTTTTCCACATTCTGGAGAAAGATTGCTGTGATTTGAGCTTAACAACCAAAGAAATACACACTTTCCTTCAGTAGCTCCACCCCCCAAGACTCATTTATATATTTTTGTTCTGTACACAAGCATGAAACCCTATGTTGCTGACTGGCTGGAACAGTGTTGTGTGGCTTGCTCTGAAGTACTCTGCATGTCTCTCACCTACAGAACCAGGGCGATGAACTCCGGACAGTGGATTGGATTAAAAGTGTATTGTCTCATAAAAATCACCTAACTTAATCCAAACAAAATGATAATCCATGAATGTGACTACAACAATGAGTTCATGGGTACAATATTGTGTTAGTAGGACATATTGTTTGGACACTGGCACTGACTAAGAAGCCATATATTTGGTTCATGCAGTAATCAGGACCAGAGTGAATAGATTTGTGTAAACAGATATGGGATAAAGAGAGAATGTGGCAGAGGTAAATGGGCTGCAAACAAATTCGATAAAGTGCTCCTGCATGATTACCAGAATTCTAACTCGGTCTCAAGGGTGAAAAAGTTTGCTATGCAATAAGCCATAAAATATCTATTAGAAACAGAGGCACACCTCATGGATAATAGCAGTTCCTTTAAGCAGTGGGTCAATAACACATCAAAATCACATCACATGACTACAAAACCCTACAGGTGATATAATTCAGCCTGATGATCAAATGAAAAAGTTTGCCTCCCCTATCAGTTCATTATCTACTGGACCGGATTTACTAATAGACATGTGGTGAAAAATTAGCCATGGAAAGGCATGGACATTGTTATTTCCCCTGATGACCTCATTGCATATGGATTAAGCATTTGGCATTTCCCTTTCAGATTATAAAATTTGTAGGGGAGGATTATTGATGATGTTCTTGGAAATCCTGCACTTGAATCCGGGTCACGGCACCACCATAAGTTATTGTGATCCCAGTATGGTTGAGTTGGAGTTCTAAAACAAACTATAAAAGTGCATAAACACCCACAATATTTTTTACACTTACGGGTCATATTTGCAGTTGGGAGTGAAGGAGTGATTGGCTTTGTGTCCGAGCGATGCACAGTAATTCTCTGTGAGGTTATAGGGTTCGGGAACATCGATCACTGTGTCCTCGTCTAGGGAAATGGTGTTCCTGTTAAGGGACCAATCCCGGGCATCAACCTGGCAACCCAAACCACATCATAAGTCATTACGGCCCTTTTTGTCATTTGTACAAAATATTTAAAGGAGCAGATTGTCAGATTTAGAGATCCTTGCGAGGTGAAACACAACAAAACAATACTATAACTACCCCATAACCCACAGTGACCACATCCACCCTGCTAAAAACATCTATGCATTATGTATTGTAATAAAGTGCAACTCTGACTGGATCAGAGTAAAGAGGAGCCTCAATCGAACACAATATTCCAAGAATTTTGCATGTTCTTCCTGTGTTTGTGTGGGCTTCCTTTGGGTACTCTGGTGTCCTTTCACAGTCCAAAGCATGCAAGATTTTTAAAGAAATCCTAAATTTACTACATGTACTTCTGAATTGATTTCTGATACATGGATATTAAATATTTTGATACAGGAACCTTTAAAAATGACAGATTGCACCTTTCAAATGTTTATTCAGTGGTTTTCTTCATTTCAAACATGCTGTTTAGAAAACAACAACACATTTTAATTACAGACCACACACTCATACTGACATATCACCACACATGAACAAACCTCCGTGTGAGTGATGCGCACTCCGTTGTAAAAGGCCATGACCGTGTCAGCATCTGTTTCGATTTTGGAGAACAGACCTTCTCCTGCACCAGAGACCAGCGACTGCCCCACATACACGCTGTCAAAAACACACAAGTAACCAGGTGCATCTTTAATACACTACTTCATGGTGTAAAGAAAATAATCAGCAAACCTTTCACTAATGTTTTTGAAGCGGGAGAGTTAAACATCACCATTCAAATGATACCAGACAGAAATAAGTAAATAATACTGAAAATATACTGCAAACATGCAACCTGTTTATGTTTTAAAATAAATGTCCATGAATATAAACAGTGAAAATATGAAACAGAACAGTCATGAATTAGACCCAATTCAGATAGTCCCGGATTATAATTTTCTGGTTCATAATCTGAATTCAACAGTACTGGATTATAACCTGAATCAGACAATTTTAAACTATAATATGAATGAGAAAGTTCTGGATTATTGTCTGCAACAGACCTGAATTAGATTATCTGAAGATTCTGGACTATACTCTTAATCAGGCAGTTCTGGATTATAATCTGAATTTAACAGCCTTGGACTAGTATCTGAATTAAAAGATTCTGGAATATAAAGAGATCATTTAATCAGACTAAAATTATATCTAGAAATAAGACAAATATAGTGTAATTAGACAGCCAAGAATTAGCATCTGAATTAGATGATCCTGGATTATAATTAACTGGTTTATAATCTGAATTAGACAGAACTGGATTATCTGAATCAGAAAATGTTTTATTATAATCTAAATGAGAAGATTCTAGAGTTCTGGATTATGACTTGCAATAGACATGAATTAGATTATCTAAAGATTCTGGATTATAATCATAGACAGTTCTGGATTATAATTTACATTAAACTGGTTGATGATCTGAAATAGATAGCTCCGTATTATAATGTAAATTAAAGTGTTCTGGATTATACCAACCGCTGGCTCTCGTAGGGGTCGAGCAGTGTTTTGTGAGTAGCGATACAGGACGAAGTAGATTTGTCATAGGAGTAAACAGGACCTGAGAGAAACAAAGAGAAAAGATTAATTGTGCTGTAAACTTCAGCTTTTGGTCAAATAGCAATCAATGTTTTATTTCCCAGTGTATACAGATATATACAGAAGTGCTGTAACAGTCATTTTTGCATTAAGCTATGCGGAGAAACATACCTGCCCATTTTTGTCATTCATACAGCAGGTATACTATAATATCGGTTTTCATTTAAAAAGGATAAAAACTTGAGTACACCACACTTGCAGTGCACGGGTTCTGTATAATCTCTTATCACTACATAATGGAGGTGATGATTTAAGAAGTGATACACGATTCAGCATGTTAGTGATGACTGCCGTATGGAATTCATAGGAGTCTTAGAGAAGTCTGTTGGTCTCTGATTTAGACTTCATGCGAGTTAATGGTCATTTAATGGGGCTAACAGACACCTGAAATGGCAGACTTGGTAAACATTCCATTAATATAAAATTCAATTTGCGGACTTGAGGATTTGAAGCTGAAATATGAGAGCTGAACAGTGTGTGGTGGTACTGACTGTCGGGTTGAACAGTGAAATGAGGTCTGCTGTTCTCCTGATCTGTCAGCGTTGCCAGTCGAGCTTCGATGAGCTCACCATCCACAAAGCTCCCATACAGAGCCGTGTATCCATCTGGGTAAACATAAGCCACTGCTTTTCCCGTCATTTCACCGTCCTCGTTGACCTCGCCTACCACAGCACCTCGGTCCTACACACAACAACAACCTTCTGGTTATAGACCTTGCAACAGAACAATGTTCTCAAAAAAAAAAAAAAAAACATGGAGTCGCATGAAAAGCAAAGTAAAACATACTGGGTAGTAAATCCAGCACAGGCCACAGCGGATGTTCTCCTTGTACTGGCCCTTGAAGATCAGGCGTCCTTCTGGGTCGAACTCCTGAGCAGGACCGTTCAGCTCTCCGTCCACGTAGGTTCCGCGCAGCACTCCACCATCCTCGTAAGTGTACACTCCCTGTCCCTGAAGTGCATCGTCCACATAGAAGCCCTCTAGGGTACTGAAGAGAGATTATAGAAGAGCAACATGACATCTATCTATCTATCTAACCATCTTCAAGAGATCCAGAGCAGTACTGGGAAGGATGACGGCATGCAACTCCAAAAACACTTGATGTTTTACATTAAACACACCCTCTCTAAAACTATTTTAGTTCACAGTTATTTAAAATATATAGTCATGCTGTATAGTCCTATATATAAAAAAGCTAAACTTACTAGATACCACATTCTGATTAATACTCCAAATCCCTTTACCTTGGTTCACACCGCCATCAGTCCTCAGAACAGCTCGTAAAGATTCAATTCAAATTTAATTTTCTTTACCTCTTTCTCTCTCACTCATTTAAATTGCTATTAATGGATGAGTCCCGAACAGGGGACCCCAAGCTGTGTGCTTAACAGCTAAAAGTCTTTCACATCATCGGAAACCATAAAAACAAGAACGTCTGAAAGACTGAACCACTACATACGGTTTGAGGAGAGTGTAATGATTGAGACACTTACAAAGAGTAACAAAGAAAGTCAGAGAGTGTGAGACAGGGCAAATATTCTCGACCTGCTGCTAATGAACGATTAAAAGTTATAGCCAGACAAACAGTATATATATTACACATGACTCATAATAAGCCAGTTAGAGCTACACTGAGTGTCTGTATGAGTGTGTGTAAGACACTGACTCATCTGAAATATGACTCATGATCATGTCTGAGAAACTCTTGGCTTGTGTACGTGTCAAAAATAACACTGCGCTTTAAATCGGCAGCAAGTGAAGTTTAACACAGTGTAGCCTGTGCAGTCTCGCACCTGCCGTCGAAAAAGAAGAACTTGCCCTTTCCGTTCTTTTCTCCGTGGACAAAATGGCCTTCGAAGCGGTCGCTGGAGGAGTAGGTGACGGTACAGAAGCCGTGGGGGAGCTCGTCATCGTCAAGTGGGCCTGTGGAGTCACGACATGGTCAGTTAATGCACAAAATTCACACACACACACACACACACACACACACACACACACACACACACACACACACACACACACACACAGGATCTAAATCTTGAAAAAGGAAAAGCTTTGAACTGTACAGGCAGATCTTACAGAGTAGAGATACGTATTTTATAATAATGATAATTAATGACTAACTTCCACGATATCTGCTTCATATCCTTCTGAGACCCAAAAATTAATGTTGTGTGTCTTCTCATTTCTTCAGACTGCTTCTGTCCCGCAACACCCAATAATTTTAAACTTGATCAATGTCTTGAAACAAGAGGAAGTTTGGCAAAAGAGTAAAACCCATTAGTTCTCATATGAGGATCTTAGAAGGACATACACAATATTGTGTGGGAAAAAATATGATCCCTCCTAAGAGGATAGTGGGGTCTCAAGAGGATATACAATGACAAACAGGTGTAAGGAGTGGTGAGTCTGTCCTAGTGACTTTAGGGTTTGGATTTGAACCCTGATCATGTTAATTAGCCTCATTTGGATCCTCAAGAAAAAATGTCAACACCTTTTATGGACAAAATGATCTCTCAGTAAATTGTAGTCAGTTAATCAACAATTAGGCATTGTTCCAAGTAAGTCGGCGCTTAATCCAAGATTTAAAGGAGCTATTCTGTAATGTTCTAAGTACGTCTGATGCCTGTAAGTCAAAGTAAAACATCATGAACTTCTGTTTCACTGGTTCACAACAAACTCTCTTCACTTCTGACACCAAACACAGTTACTTCACTGTTACCCACAGAAAAAAATAACCCCACATACTCTTTACTTCCAGTCATTTTCCATATCTTATCCGAGGACGGGTTGCAAAAAACCCAAACATCCCTCTCCCCAGCAACACTCTCTAGTTCTCTAGCCTGGGGGATTCTTAAGACATTCTTCCCAGGCCAGACGGTATATGTGTAATCACTCTAGCGAGTTCAGGGTCTGCCCCGGGGCGTCCTGCTTAAACTCCTCTAAAGGGAAGCGACCAGGAAGCTTTCAAATCAGATGTCCGAACCACCTCAACTGACGCCTTTCGATACAAAGGAGCAGCGGTTCCACCCTGGAAGTTCCTCATCCTAATCTCTTAGCCCAGACACCCTCTGAAGGAAATTCATCCCGGCTGCCCGAATCAGCAATCTAGTTCTTCCGTCCTTCATTTTAAACATTTTTATTCCTGTAACACTACACCAATTTACAAATATAAAATACAATTTACAGTTTCAGTTAATGTTGTGTAACGTCACTTACGTTAAAGCAGCTATAAACAGCCTTTTCCTCACGAGCATCTCTTTTTTTCTCTCTTCAAGTTGATAAGACAAGGAAAGTCACAAACACAGACTATCATACTAAGAAGAAATATTTAAAAAATTGCTCTGTTTGGAGGTCCAGACAACAAAAAATTGTAAACTTTTTTGCAGAAAGCTCACAAGTCATAAAACACGGGCTTCTATAATGATGTACCTATGACGTCACAAATTACCGCACATGCAAATGAGGTTACTCATAATTTCAAAAAAGTAAAGCCTCTAAAAAGACCAGGGGCAGCTAAAGTTGTATCAAAAACATGTTGAGGCTCGGACAAAAAAAGTCATAAATTTAAAACAGAGTCTTGACTGTAAACATAACCAAAACAAACAGTATTATTTACGCCTGCGTTGAATTTCGTTAATAAGGAACGGCTACGTTACCTTCGACAACCTCCTCCACATTGTCGTCGTCGCTGTCCATCTTTTATTCAAATCACTTCCTCGACAAGTTTGTTTTTTAAAAAATCTTTTTGTTTTTGGTGACAAAAAATCTGAAGAAAGCCGTTTGATACAGCGTGCACGCGCGCTTCACTTCACAGCCGCCATATCAGGAGTCTTATTCCAGCAACGCAAGTACACTACAAAGTCCCCGGATGTTAATCGCACGCACTGCTTTCAACCAAGCCTCACGCGCTATGAGAAACTGCTACAGACTCGCGCTGACAGGAAGTTCAGCACACGGCAATCTAGACGTCATTTCCACAACCTAAATTGCTGAGTAATTACATTGAGATCAGCGATTTCGATGAGATCACTTCCCCCTCCTTTTCCTTCGTGTTGAACATGGACGATTCCATTACTCTTCACTGACATGATGCAATTAAGCCATGAAATGTGTTTAAAATTTATATA
>JBCNYG010000016.1:16503587-16514715 GCA_039654305.1 Porochilus rendahli | reverse complement strand
CAATAACGAAAATGTAAATTAAAAAATAGATTTTTTCGAATCCAGCCCTACTGATTTATCTTTATTTTGTTAAATTGACCAAACCATTCCATATAGTATGAAGTTGTCATGCTATGCAAATATAAAGTAATAATAATAATAATAATAATAATAATAATAATAATAATAATGGTTTTGGTTAAAACTCAGCCAGCGGCATGTTGTAAGAGATTGCAGGTACTTATTGGTTATTTTGGGGAAGTAAAATAAATTGTTTATTCCTTTATAGTGACATTTAATGATATAGAATGTCTGCAAGACAAGTGAGCTACTGTTACTTACTGTTACTGTTACTGCTCACCTTTGAGCAGCAATGAACAGTTCTTCACCCGCTTCTTTTTTTATTATTAAGACCAAAATACTACTACTACTACTACTAATATTAATAATACTATATAAAAAAAGTCTATAATTTTACCAAAAAAATTATAATTTTTTCTATGAATGAGTTTTTACCATTAAAAACACTTTTTGGACTGTGCGAGGAAACCGCTGTACCCGGAGGAAACCCACGCAAGCACGGGGAGAACATGCAAACTCCAGACAGAAACACCCGAGCTGGGAATCGAACCCAGGATCCTCTTGTTGTGAGGCGGACGTGCTAACCACTACGCCACCTTGCTGCCCTTTTGAATTAGTTGTTACCATTAAAAAAAAGACTAGAGTTTGATTTTCTTCTGTGATGTTGCATGTAGATAGAATTAATGTAAGGGCTGCTATTTAATTGTTATCACGTTACATTATTATTGTCTGCAGTTTGTATAAGAAATTAATTACCTAATAATAAATGATCGTTACTGTGTTACTAATTTTAAAATTGTGATGCCAGTTAACTTTTGTGTTTTACTAGAGGAGTCTGGAGCCTGTATCATTAATTGTAACATTAATTAAGCACGTGGTCTCTTCCATGAACTCCTAGTAAGATGTGTGTATGCAGCGCCACTTGGTGGTCTACTGAGAAATTACATCTATATGAATTCCAATGATTTATTTAGGTTTACCTATTTACTAGCTGTCCTTCAACATCAGTATGACCTCATCGTTTTGTTTTTTTTTTGGCATGACACTGACGTCAATACTGTGATGTGTAGTGCAGATCTGATTTGAAACACCGAGTGGCAGTCTTTTAAAGGCTACGTCACGCAATCGATCATCAGGGATACACTGCTGTGTAAGACATTATTTACGAACTCTGCCAACATGCTAGGCATTCGCTGGTATAAGTTATACGTTCAAAGTATGCTAGATGTTATATTCAACTTATGAATAACAAATGACGTGTGTGAACGATCTCATAACTTACCTACAACTTATGGCAACTTACCTGCACCAGGATCGTTTTTTTAATGACTGTAGCTTTGACCAGGAGCCACCCAGGCCCAGATTTCACAGGCTCCTCTGTCTCCTTAAGACCTTTCCAACGAGTCCATGCACTTACCGCTAACCACTGCCGGGCTGAAGATACAGGCTTCATCATCATTCTGATGATGATAACACCTGCCAGGAACAAGCCAGCCCCGCCAGATGTCACAGGCTTTACTTGCTACTTATGGCGAGCATATGTGCAGAACATATGAGCCATATGCTAGCATACATCGACCTCGCAGTACTATGACTTATACCAATGTGCTGTTAACTTGCACAAAACTTACCCATGACTTATTCAACGTACACCAGAGCATTCGCCAAATTTCTCATACGTCAACAAATGCTAGCCAAATCGTCAATGTGTGACGGGGGCTTAAGGAAATCTTATGGTTCATATAAATATATAAATTAGACTTTACCAAAGACAGATTAAATTTGTCATTAAGATTTACATCAAAATGAGATTTGGGACTTTTAACTGCACCCCCAGGAACCTGGTGCTGCTGACCATCTCCACTGCTGATTTGTTAATAGTGCGAACAGTGAGGCTGGGCTGGTTCTTCCTGAAGTCCACAGTGATCTCTTTTGTTTTTGAGACCTTCATCGTTGTGACTGATGAGGCCCACTACTGTCATGTCGTCTGCAAACTTCACGATGTGGTTAGTAGTGAACCTGGCGCAGCAGTCGTGGGTCATCAAAGTGAACAGCAGCTGGGCCATTGCACGGCCAACGCACACCAACTATTCACACTCACACCGAGGGGTGATTTGGAACAGCTAGTTGTGTGCATGTTTTTGCACTGTGGGAGGAAACCAGAGTACCTGGAGGAAACCCACGTAAGCATGCAAACTCCACACAGAGAAGCCCAAGCCTGGAAATCGAACCCAGGACCTTCTTAGGCGGACATGACAACCACTACACCACCGTGCCGCCCCAGATTTTATACAAGATTATGTATTACATGATATATATAATATAATACATATTACAGTACAGACAAACACTAAACTCTTGTTTTATTACGTTGGATGAATCCCTCTGTAACCATGTGCAGTATTTGTATATATTTTTTAAACTACTACATACATTTTCAGCATCATTTCCGAAATACAGACTTCATGATGTCAGCTAGAGAGACAACGGCGTTAAAAATAAAACTGTAGGGTTGGAAATGATGTGTAAAGAGTCATGCTGTAAGAACAGGGGTTGAAGGCGGAGCCCTATGAAAGCGCTATAAAGACCAGCTGAAGCGCCAACATGGTACAGCTAGTATTGGAGGAAAAGACTTGGGAAAGATAGGGGCAGCTGGAGGGCAATAACCAAGCTAGGTGCAGAATTTGAGGCAACAAGAAGAGCAGCAGCTGATGAAAAGCGAAAGCAGAGAAAAGCGCCAGCTGTCCAGACCCCTCCAATGCAGGGATTTAGATGTAAGCATCCATAGTCATCATAAGGCGTGCTCTTGCTACCAACTTTCTTCCTAATGATCTTCAGGGGCGAGGCATCTGCCATCTATCATCATACCAACACCTTAGTCATTCCTTTTTCACTTCCTGTCAGCGCTCTAGGGGAATATTATAATATTCGGTAATGTTGATTATAATGATACACGATATGCCATCAGAATGGAGGAAATGTATTTGTCTCTGAGACTTTGACTGTGACATGACAACAAGTGCCAATGACGATGCGGTGAACAATCAGAATACAATAACAGAATAAAATATCTACAGTTGAACAGGAAGGAAAGGGGTTATTAAAAGTGGCACAAACGACTGATAAGTAAACCAAGCGTGCTAATCATCAGGAAACGCAAACTTGTATTAGCTGCTGCGCTACCGAAACATGGACAGTCCTGAGAGTCCTCGATGTGCCTCGTTGTGGTTTTGTCCCTCCGCCTGATCTGCTCCAAAGCTCCTTCCTTCTTGCTCTCTTGAAGCTCCTGTTGACCCAAAGTGGATGTCAGAGAGATGTCACCAATGTGATAAGGGGATGGGTCAGGGCAGTTCAACCAATCTGAGGCCACAGGTCGGGGGTAACCCTCCTCAGGGGCGGAGCCTGGGTGAGCAAATTTCCAATAGTGAGAGCCTTTGAAGAGGAAGAGCGAACCTGATAGACAAAGTGGACAGAGAAATGAAAAGGGCTTATGAATGCACTCAGGAATTTTGTTGGTGTGTGTGAGAGGTTTAATGGTGCATCTGAGATGTTAGATGGTGAACGAGAGGTTTGGTGATGTGCGAGAGTTGTGATGGTATGTTAGAGGTTCCAAGGTGTGTGTGAGAAGGGGTTGCTGTTGTGTGTGAAAGGTTTGGGTGGCTGTGAGATAAGGTTGATTGTGTGTGAGAGGTTTGATGGTGTGTTTGAGAAGTTTGATGGTATGTGACAGAGCTTTCATGGAGTGTGAGAGGTTTGATGGCATGTGAGAGAGCTTTCATGATGTGTGAGAAAAGTTGGATGGTGTGTGAAAGAGGTTTCATTGTGTGAAAGAGGGTTGGTAGTGTATGTGAGAGGTTTGATGGTAGGAGAGAGGGGTCTGATGGTGCGCGTGAGAGGATTGATTGTGTGTATGAGAGGTTTGATGGTGTGTATGAGAGATTTGATGGTGTGTATGTGAGATTTGATGGTGTGTATGAGAGGTTTGATGGTGTGTATGTGAGATTTGATGGCATGTGATCGAGGTTTGATGGTGTGTGAGAGGTTAGTTCATTCTTATCTCCTCACCGTTGGTCTCTGTAATAATTCCATTTACTCCTCCTCCAATGAGCTCTGTCCACACCTGACCGCTTTCTTCTTGTATTCCTCCTGACCCCCACACCACTCCTTTATCAGGGTCCCAGTTCACACTGTGTTTCTCTTCACCTGAGTCTGCAGGATTCAGATCCGACAGCGGCCGGGGGAAGCCATCCTGCAGGGACAGATCCTTAAACAGCCAGAACTTAGAACCTGAAAACACACCACAGCACTGGATTATATTATGGATAACTAAGTACTTCATTCATTTTCTGAACCGACCTTGGGATCAGTAATCCAGCACCCTACCACCGGGCCACCACTGCCCAACTAAGTAGTTAACATACAACATACAAACAACTAAACTATAAAAGAGAACTGGAGTAAAAGTGTCAAAGCATGCATGCATGAAACATCAATTTTGGGCAAGCCAGCGAAAGGAGCACATCAATGAAAACTGTTAAAACTTTTTAAAAACTTTAAATTTAGCCTCATATAATGTTATCACTGCAGTGATTAATAATTGATTGAATAATAAGTACAAATGAATTCATAAACACTCCAGAGAGCAGCAATAATATGTGTTTATATGAATTAATTAGAGACGCAGTAAATATGGCATTCACTAAAATCACATTTTTGCCAACGCTAATAAGTGTCTTTGTCATCCTAATTGCACCTTAACAGAACATCAGGATTAAAGACAATCAGTTGTAAACATTCTTATGTCTTATTTCTGTCAGTTACAGCTCTAATTCTGTCTGGTACATCATTTATACTGTCTGTTACAGCTTTAATTCTGTCTGGTACATCATTTATACTGTCTGTTACAGCTTTAATTCTGTCTGGTACATCATTTATTCTGTCTGTTACAGCTTTAATTCTGTCTGGTACATCATTTATTCTGTCTGTTACAGCGTTAATTCTGTCTGTAACATCTTAAATTCTGTCTGTAACATCTTAAATTCTGTCTGTAACATCTTAAATTCTGTCTGTAACATCTTAAATTCTGTCTGTTATAACTATTTTTGTCTGGTACATGTTTAATACTGTCCGTTACAGCTTTAATTCTATCTATTACAGCCTTAACTCTGTCTAATACAGCTTTAATTCTGTCTGTTACAGCAATTTTTTCATGCCTGTTACAGCCTTTATTCTGTCCATTACAGATTTAATTCTGTACGTAAAAGCTCTAGTTCTGCCTGTTACAGCTTTACTTCTGACTGTTACACCTTTTATTCTGTCTGTTACAGCTTTAAAACATTATTTCAATTTCTTTCATTCTTGAGATATGATGCAAGATGTTCAGTGAAGAAACAGGACATTTTAAGAAACTGACCACTGATGAAGATGATGGCATGATCCTCATGTCTCTCCAGTACGGCCCTCAGTGGGGGCAGAGGTGTGGGCAGAGCTGCCCAGAGTTTGCGCACGGATACAGCTTTCCGAGAGACCAGACTTCCTCTGTTCACCCTCCACATACTCAGACCTGAGAACAGATTTCAGTTTTATAGTTTATTTATAGTTCAATTACTTGACAATACAAAGTTTTGAAAGATGACATGCCATTAAATGGGAACCAACTCAAACTTTCAAAAAGATGTGATTGGTAAATAGGATGTTCAGTGACTTGGTGGGTATATCTCCAAGCAACCAAGAAAGAAAATCGTATAAGTGTATAACAGGAGAAAAAAACTACTCAGTTGGACATGCTGCAATTATATGTATGATTATATATATAATATTTATATATATTTATTTGTTTGTTTGTTTGTTTTTGGTATTGATGTTTTTGTTCAAATTGAATAAAATCATGTTAAAAATAATAATAATAATAACAATAATAATAATAATAATGATGATAATAACAACGGTGCCATGGTAGCAAGTGTCTGGCATGTCTGCCTCACAGGAAGAAGCTCCTGGGTTCGAGTCCTGGGCTTGGTGAGGGCATATCTGTGGAGTTTGCTATTGCTCACCATACTTGTGTGGGTTTACTCCAAGTACTCTGGTTTCCTCCCACAGTCCAAAGACGTACACATTAGGCTAAGTTACTGTTCCAGATTGCTCCAAGGTACACGCATGAATGGCTCTGTGTGTTTGTTGGCCTAGCAATGGTCTGGTGAGCTGTTCAGAATGTAAACCACCATTGTCCAGAGCCAGCTAAGATGTTTCAGCAAACAACTCTTAACTCTTAACAACTTGTCACAGAAAACAGAAGCACTGACACTGGAGACTCCTTTCATAATCATTTCAATGAGATGTCTCCATCACCATAGCATTTTAACATTATGTATACATTTTTTCCTGTGTTATCAATCTTGTACACATTTTTATTTAATTTCCTGAGTTGTTCCTGTAAACATGATCATATTCACTGAATGACATTAATTCATTAATGAAGGCATTAATACAAACCTGTGATTTGCAGGATAAAAAGCATCAACACCTTCTCATGTGTGCTCTGAACCTTCATACTTACAGAAATGAATATTGATGGGATCTCATTTCCCAGCTTCCACCTGGTACACACTGTTATGTGTACCAACATACAGCATGTGAAACATAAAATATTACATTTAACATGCTTTGCAAGAAATGAAGCAATGAAAAAAAAAAAAAAATTATATATATATATATATATTTCACAGCCTCAGTTTTGCTTTCAGATCCTGGAGCCTTACCTTTGAAGAAAAACGTCTCCCCTCTGATTTTAGCAACCACATCGAAACTGGTGTTGCAGCGATCCACAGGTGGACTGAATTCAGAAAGGTGGAGCACAAGACATTTCTCTTATACATCATTGCTCGAATGCACCACTGGTTGCTTCTTTTGTTCGAGATAACACAAAAAGTAATGATACAAATTTGTTCAAATAAAATATTGTATGTGATCCATGCATAGGATCATATTTTTAAAAAATCGATTAAGGTCAATAAGTGCAAATGACCCACTAGGGGGAGACATTTCATTATAACAATACCAAGACATAATAATCCATTTGTACCTGGGGAGGTGCCTTACCCTCTATAACTGTCCCTATAATTTAGACTGTTGCACATTTATCCATTCACATTTTTTACATCCATGAAGTTTCAATAAACCATTAAATAAAAGCCACCATGACCTATCAACAACAACAACAACAGTGATCAAACACAGGATGTGTACAAGGACATCCATTACTCCTGTGTGAATATTTACCATACCTGTCCAGGTTACCGTGAGTGTGTCGTTGCATATGTGTGAGTCGGTGTGTGCCTCTCTGTGGATGTTTCAGTTCAGTTTCTGCCTCTAGAGGATGACTGTCCATTTGTTGATCACCGCTCTTTCCTGAGAAAGTAAGTTATAATTAAATTACATGTCAGTTATGGCATCAAATGCTGTATATCAGGAGTAGAACGTAAGACTGATTGAGAGATGAAGCAATGAATTCTTGAACAAATGGACTTGCAGTTAGATCGACGGTTGAATCTGTTTTGACTGGGTAGACAGATGGATAATTGGATGGATGATTTGATATGATTGATATGATTAATGGATGGATAGATGAATCTGTTAATTGGATAATTGATTAATTTATATAATATGACTGGATGGATGGATGGATGGATCTGTTAATTGGTTGACTGATTACTTGATTAAATATTACTGGATGGATGAATCTGTTGATTGGTTGACTGATTAGTTGATTTGATATGACTGGGTGGATGAATGGATGGATGGATGGATGGATGGATCTGTTGATTGGTTGATTGATCAATTGATTTATTATGACTGGATGAATGAATGGATGGATGAATCTGTTGGTTGGTTGGTTGATTGATTCATTGATTTGATATGACTGGATGGATGGATGAATGGATGGATGAGTGGATGAATTGCAGTTTCATCACTAGGTGTCATTATTTTTTCGTGTAGACTGGTGACGTTACCGTAGAGTGCGGTGATATGCTCTAGATCTGGAGATCCCAGGCTGAAGTGGAGTGGATCTTGCAGAGGCCCTTGGTAATATGGCCTCATAACGGAGCCCCGTGCTGAAGAGTGGGAGAGTCCGAGAGCATGGCCGAGCTCGTGCACCAGCACCGTAAACACATCTGTGCCTTCAGAGGCTGCCGTGTATAAAGTGCATTTTAGTAAAGCAACTGAACATTAGTTTCAGAATTTGAAGTGTGTCCGTGTGTGTGTGTGTGTGTGTGTGTAACCTGGCTGTCTGAATGCCCACTCCTCCTCTGCATCCAGATGAACTTCACCTGCTCTGTCTGGATCAAAAGGAAAGAAGGCATGGCCAACAGCTCCACCCACTCCATCAAAAGGATATCCATCGCCATGTGAACCATGCAGGAAATCAATCAGGAGATCCGCCCCATCTGGCCCTCCAACCTATCAGATTTCAGGCACAGTGTAATGAACAGGGAGTAGCTAATGAGTTTGTTGTTGTTGATTGAACACATCTGCACATAATTATTGGATATCAGTCTGAAAAGTGTGTATCGGAGGGAAGATTATAGGAACATTTGTTGACCTCGTGAAACTCAAGAGCCGTTGGTTCAGCCCACACTTTCAGAGCGTAGAAAACCAGAGAACGAAACATCTCATGGGACAGAGCAGAGGAGGTGGGGTAGGTACGCAATCTGAGAGGGAGGGAGAGAAAGATAGAGAGAGAGTATATTTTTATAGTTTTGTTTTATTTCTGACTTTGTTTCTACACTTTGTTCCGCCTGTTCCTTCAGTAGGGTGAAGACTATGGTACACAATTTGCACTGTTTACTTCCATCCTTTATGTTGACATTCCTGGCTACAGCATTTATTGTTGATGGATGGATGGATAAATGGATGGATAGGCTGACTAAGTGGACTGGCTGATGGATGAATAGATGGATGGATTGATGACAGGGTGGGTTGATTAATAAAAGGTTGAATGAATGGATGGATGGATGATTGATAGATGAATGGATGACTAGGTGGATAGATAGATGGATGGTTGAATGGATGGATTGGTGGATGACTGGGTGGACTGACAGAACAATGGATGGATGGATGGATGGATGGATGACTGGATGGATGGATGAATGTCATATCACCCTCCCATTGAAGCAAAGCCCTGAACTGATTCCATTCCAGTGAACGAGCATTTGTGTGAAAACTCCTGGAAAGTTGACGGTAGGCAGACACAGACCTCCAGTTGATGTTTCTCTGAGCCCAGCTTGACACGGCTCTCTTCCCCCTTTGGCCTTGGAGCTCAGTGTCTGAGTCCGACTGAGGAATCTGAGTGCCGTCCTCATCAGGAAGTGAACAGCGCGGTGTCTGCATCAGTCTAAGTGTCTCCTCATCTGGGATGGGGTAGATGGGTCAATGCTACGTGATTGGGAAGTGACATAGAACTGTAAGGTGTGTGCTCCTACCCAGTGCTCCGGAGTCATGCAACCCAGCAAATCTCTGCATGGCTTTCAAGGCATGCGTGACTGCGGTCCAGGCCTGAAGCTGACCCGTGGAGGGGTCGGGGGGAGGCAGGTAGCCATACTTCATTAGCCAATCCTGTTCAAGCACCAAGAAAGGGATCTGAACATAATTTACTTACACACACACACACACACACACACACACACACACACACGAATTGAAACAGCCAATTGACTTAATGTGCATGTCTTTGGATGGTGGGAGGAAACCGGAGTACCCGGAGGAAACCCGCCAAAGCACGGGGAGAACATGCAAACTCCACACAGAAACAAGTGAAGTAGATCTAACACATCGTTAACTCTTTTAAGACAGAGAAGTGCCTCACCACCAGCCTCGTGCTCTCGTCCACCGTGGGCGTAACAGGAGGAGGACTTTCAGTTTTAACTGAGGAAATGGGCGGAGTCAGAGGGACAGAGCCCGCCCACTTGCATCCACACAGGCTGAGTGTAAGCACCGTCCACTGTAGCACCTTCATACTGAGAAGTTGTAAAACATTTACATCCTAATCAACCAGGAGGAAATGTTATGGATTCCATCTTGGGTGGATCAGTGACCCTGGTGATGAAGAACAACACAAACGTCGAGACCACAATTGCAGACCAGATTATAATATTTGATGATGACATACACCTGTATATTATACAACACAACATGGCTGATCTTTTACAATATACACAAAGTTATACATTTTTCCCTGCTTGATTGTCAATTATGGTTAAATATTAATGCATCTGATTCCAGGGATTTGTTTAGTGTACACTTTTTCAGATAATCCAAGGATAATAACAACCCAAATAAAACCGCATTGTTATTTAAAGCTGTGGTGGGTAACATTTTCAAGGAATTTTAGCAGAAATTAAGATTAGCTAGACTAAGATATACTATATTAATCCAGGAAATTTGGCTCTGCATTCAATCCATCCAAATTGAGAAAACGTGCACACACACACACACACGCATACACACACGCATACACTCTCAGAAGCATGGGCAGCCACATTGCAGCCACATTGCAGTGCCTGGAGAGCAATTGGGGGATAGGTGCCTTGCTCAAGGGCACTGCAGCCATGGCAGTGGAGGTAGGGTAGGTCAT
This sequence comes from Porochilus rendahli, assembly GCA_039654305.1. NCBI lineage: Eukaryota > Metazoa > Chordata > Actinopteri > Siluriformes > Plotosidae > Porochilus > Porochilus rendahli. Next base: position 16,504,025 of record JBCNYG010000016.1, on the reverse strand, counting down.
CCACCCCCCCAGTAAGAACCTCCGTCACTGGGGTTTATATATATTAATTATATATGTTAAAGTTTTTAGGGCCTCCACTAAATGGTTCCAGTATTGAGTGACATGTGAAAATAAAGCTATTAGGCCTATTTATTGTCGAAATGTGTTATTTTTTAGGATAATTACAAACCTAGGCTTATTTATCGTCAAAAAGTGACCGCATACGCTACACAGGTTTAGCTGACTGAACGCTGTAATATGTTGGTTAGACCTGTTTAAAATGAAGTGGACTACATCAAATGTTGAAATATGTGTTTATTCAGATGGACTTGATGGAAATGATTTTGTTCGTGTACTGGCTCCGTGACTGATTAATTCATAATGGTTACATATATTACAGTAATATAATACAATTCATAATAATAATAATAATAACAACAATAATAATAATAATAATAA
>JBCNYG010000016.1:16464663-16492087 GCA_039654305.1 Porochilus rendahli | reverse complement strand
ATTCATTCATTCATTCATTCATTCATTCATTCATTCATTTATTCATTTGTTTTTTTAACCAATTAACCCTCTATAGGGTCATAGGGAAGTCTGATGCCCATCTCAGCCGACTCTGGGCAAGGGCAGTTGCAGTAGTATAGATCTGCAAAGCTAAAACATAAACAGTTCTGCAGGTATTTCAAAACAAGTGGAAGGTTAATTGTGGTTGGAGCACCATTCATTGTTAATATAATAATTTATATTTTGAATATCAAATACTTGTGAAGGGGAACATTGGTCTCCTGAGTATCACCCCAAATCTCTTTGCATTACAACTTGGTGGGACTGTAGCTCAACAACAACAACCTGTTGTCATCTACTTGGCAGTAACCATAGTCACTAGGGTGCATTTACTCTAGAGGAAATATTTTGTGTTGCTGTTAATTAAATTATCGATTTCGGTTTCAAACATTTCCCTGTTGAAGGTTGGACCCAACCTCTTTTGTAATCCCTGTAATATTAGGATTTACATATAAGAATAATAATGTTCTGTTTCTACAATCTGTACGTGTTTGTCGAAAACAACAGAAAAGTTTAAATCAGTTTTAAATTCTAAGCATTGTGTCAAGTTTCACTGCCACTCTTTGGAGCCCCACATTCCCTTTTGAGAAAAATGGTTGCAACATAGAAACTACTTAAATATAAGTGTGATGGTCAGGTGACCACAGTCTGTTGATCTCACCTAAAAGAAAAAGTTTGTCCAGGCAATATTTCCTATATGCTTATCCTGTCATATACCAAACTCAGTATACTTATACATCTTGAGAAGCAGGAGTGTACCCTGGACCTCACTTCAAAGATAAAGCTTGTCCTGGACATATTTTCTATATGGTTTGCCTTACACATATGACATTAGGTTGTATGGCCAGGTCACTCGCTTCAGGGTAAAGGTTGTGGCTTACAATCAAGTGTCAAATTACCTTTGGAGACCTTTTGATTATTTCCCCTCAGCATTTCCCCTTGATTTAGTTTCTGACCAATCGGACACCTAGTTCATGACAGCAACCAATCAGAAAGGGCGAGGGTCACCATGTGTTTTCTCTGAGCTACCCAGTGCCAGCCCACCACATTTAATTTCTAACTACTGCTTTTGCAACACCAGGAAGGCTGAAACAATCTTTGAGGAAAGCGGGAAGGTTTATTGGCTACAGTCACTGTTAGAGACAGGAAACAGAGTACGGCATCTCTCCCTGCGAACTCGACCAATTTGCTCTTATTTGCAAAATTCTAGACGGATTATATATATGACGTTTACGCAGCAGCAAACGGAAACAAATGGCTTGAATAATTTCTCAGATCAAATCTAGAGCGCAACACTTTTTCAGTTCCCCACAACAACTTTAGATAATATTAGTTTACAGTCTGATTTACAAAAGCAGAAGAAAAACCGGTTTAATTTTATATCATCACCCATCAGTGTGTCCATTTGTTTACCCACCAGCTAGCATGCATGGCTAACATCACAACAGTGTTTTGGTCAAAATATAAATTAAAAATTTATTTTTTTAACTGTTTCTGAATCAAAAGCAAATCTTTACGTACATAATTGTGATTGCTCAAAATCAAATGATGCCCAAAACTCATATAGAGGCATTAGGAACCAAAAAAAAAAGCTTTGAAGGAAGTAATGCAAATTGTTGGCACCTCTGTTGAGAGAGTTCACAGACAGTACAATAATACAGTAGTACAAAACTTCTCCAGCTTTGCTAATCTGCCTATAAGGCCTAGCAATATGCAAATCAAGCATGGTGGGAACATTACCCTACTTCTGTCCCAAAGATTGTTTGATTTTTGAATGTCAAGATCAAAGATAAAGGTCAGAGCAAGGTCACAAAGTTTTGGAGATAGAGTGCATATAATTTGGCAAAGAGTGCCGATAGACATCTGTTACTATGGAACACTAATATATAAACCATATATGTACTTTGAAATGAGACTTTTGACTTTGAGTGACCTTGAAACGTTAATCCCCAACCATCTTGTAAAGGTCTTCAAAGATTATTTCTATATCATGTACTATTTAACATATTCTAAGATGAGCGAAAGGCTAATTAAAACAAACAAGCACACACATGTAGGGGTTATTTGCTGCATTAGCGTAGCCGCACAAGGGATGTGACGTATGCTAGCTTTCATTCTGATTTATATTTTTAAAATATATTTTTTGCATCCATGTATTTTTAGGTTCTTATCGATATCACCGGGCACCAATTTCCGTCAGACGGACCGAGACCTTCACAAAGACTAAAGAAACTGCCATGTTCCACTATAGAGATCATTGACTTGAATAATGTATCCGAATCATGTGAGAACTTTACAGCCAAACCACGTGGAAAGGCTCACCAGTTGTCGTATGCACTGAATCTTGGAAAAGATGTGATTTGTTTGGCCTCTGGTGATGGCAATGGTGGTCAGTCTCCTGTTCTTGTGTCTTGTGATGAAGAAAACTCTTACGCAAACCAGCACAATGGGGTTCAGTCATGTTTACGAGATAGCAGCACACACAGGTCAATAAATGTTTCTCACCTTTCAAGTCCCAAAGATATCTCACTCACCTCTGAGCCTTTAAATGGACTCTCAGAGCTTTCGGACGCACAGAACACTAATCATAGACAGCTGACGCCCACACCACCACCTGCTGAAAAGGACCCAGACCTTGACGGAAGATTGGACTCCCCACGCAGCTGGCTGAACAAAGTTCTATCGCCTTTTAGCCTCGACAGTCCGTACTACTGCCCGAGTGAAATCGATACGGCCGTGTTCTCGGACGAATCCCTTATTCTGTACGATGACACCAAGGACCAGAAGTACACCCCCTTCAACCTCGATAAAACCGTATCCCCATTCCAGGATGGCGAAAATATGGAACTGCACGAAAAAATGCACACACACTTTTTATCAACTTTTCCACAGCTAACACAGTCACAGCTAGCCCCACAGATGCTTCCTCAGACCTCAGAGCCGACACGCCAGCCCGTCAGTCCCACGTCGACAGAACTCCTCGCTGGTGATTCTCCCGAAACGGGATCTGATCTGGACATAGAGAGTCCACCCATCAGTCCTGTGAGGTCTGCGTACAATCTCAGTCCACCGTTACACTCGCCGTTGGGTATCAAAGACTCTGCTTCAGTGTTACAGGCGAGCGGTGTGGATGGCAACGGTGCAGGTCTGTCTGAACAGTGTACGGAAGACGGACAGCAGATTTCTTTGGTCCAGTTCAAAAAGCTGAAACATTTATTAGGACGACGAATTCATGACATGGTAAAATTCACTTTACTCTAAATATTTGTGTATATGTACATACAAATGACTTATGCTGATGCCATTACAGACTGTCTGTAAATCCTAAAACTACTTGTATTCTAACAGAACGCAGCGGATGAGGACAGCAAAGGCTACGGCATGGCTGAGCCTCTGTGCAGGCAGAGCCTGAGTCTGGTCTACAGCACCATTGAGGAGAACTACACCGAGGGCACTTTGCAGCTTCTCTCAGACCTCATCCAACCTTGTTATTACCCCCCTGCTGACATCACCGCTCACCTCCTGAGGGGAATCCTCCTGGAGCCACAGTGCTCTCAGGTTCTGGTGTTGGAAGCCTACAACCTGCTGATGAGGACACAGAAGTGAGTGACGACCATCACCATCATCAGATACTACAAATTGCCTGGAAAATGCGACCACAGTGTTGAGCAAAAGTTTTGGGGTAGAGTTACACCCAATAAAACTATTTGTAAGGAGGAAAGGTGTCGAAGGGGGCTGGTAGCTCATTGGTTTATCATTGCTTTTACCCCACAGCAAGGTTTAAGGTTCAAACTCTGGCCAGTGGCCTCTTTGTGTAAAGTTAGCATGTTCTCCTTGTGCTTGCATGGGTTTCCTCTAGGAACTCTGGTTTCCTCCAGCAGTCCAAATACATGCACATTAGATCCACTGGTTTCTCTAAGTTGCCGATAGATGTGAGTTGGAATATGAAATGTAGCAACAGTACACTCACTTACTCATTACTAATGGGCATGTCGCTTAATCCTAATTAGGGTCGCGGGGAGGCTGGTGCCCATCTCAGCCGACTCTAGGTGAAGGCGGGGTCCCGCCCCACATACTGTGCATGTTTTTGAACTGTGGGAGGAAACTGGAGTACAAGGAGGACAGAACGCAGGCATGGGGAGAACATGAAAATATCATGTTTTTGTAACGAACGGGTGCTAAATTCAATTCAAAAAGATTTTCTTATCACTGCACATTTTAATGCATTGCATTGTACAGTCTATGAGATTTTGCAGCATCTAGTGATGGGGTTCCAGGTTGTGGCTAAAATTGAAAAATTTCCTTCCCAACCCCTCCCCTTCGAAGCCTGTGTGGTTCTGGGCTACTGTAGAAACATGATTTAAGACAGCCACCTCCATGAGAGGGGACCCGCTCCCCATGTAAATATAAACAGTTAAAAACAGATATAAACAGTCTATGGTTGCAAGAAAAAATCTAACGATTTTTTTATATGATTTTAGATTCATGTAAACATATTTATTAATGATATACTTAATTTCTGAGATCTTCCAAAATCTCACATATTGGACCTTTAATATGATTGTCATCGTGAAGCCTACATTAAATCTGTATGATGTTACAATCTGCAGCATTGCAGAACAGTAGATCATTATTACTTAAATACACTGATTATTTAAAGAAAGTAAAAGAGCAGGATCGTTAATCTAGCTCTTAGAGTGATGTAAGAGAAAGTCATGGGCCACTAAATCCAGAAATCTTCTCACCCAGATACCATCCTGCAGACAGATCGACTGTCCCATGGGACTGGGAGTTGTTGTCATCTGTGATGGCTGAACAGGTAGGAAGCACAAAACACTCCCATTTAATGTCATTTCCTTCCCTCGCTCCGTTTCTTAATACACTTTACTTTGTTTGTTGTTAAGGATGAAGCGAGGAGGCTGCGCAGTGAAGTGCGCTGTCTGCTGTTTCAGTACGTGCTGCAGGTCTTGGAAGACGATTTCCAGTTTAAGCTCCCGATGCTGCGGCTTCACCTCTCGATCGCTAGCGAAATGCTTTCGTGTGATTATAGGTTCAGACAGGTCAGGTGAGTCATCGGCTCGACTTGCTGTAGACGTGTAGGTGTATCGGTACAGTACATTTGCTAGAATACAGGAGTTATTTCTTTATTTTTTTACTTTCTGCCTTTAGGGAACTCATGAACTGGCTTTTAGATACAGCGAAGCAGTCAGTCTGTACATATGAGGATGAAGAAATGCAACAAAGGGAGCGGAACTGCTGTCTAAAGTAAGTTTATAGGAGAAACTGTTTGCTAGAACTGTACACCATGTTTTTTTCACTTCTTGTTCTTTTTGGTATAGATTTACTTCTAAGTACAGAGTACTCCGTACAAGAATACTATGTACTCTGTATGCACTCATAGCAAATGTTTGACAACACTAGGGAACCCAAATGTAATATTTTGGTGTCCTCAGGGTTCTCTGGTATTCTTCTACCTCCCCAAAAAAATGCAAGGATGAATCGTCTACAATAAATTGCCCCAGGTGTAAATAAGTGTATTAATACCTGAGTTTTATTGCAGTTTTTTTAAAAACCCATGTACGAAGGGTCAGTATTCCCACTGAGAGTGTAATATGAGATATATTAGATTATATTTGATTATATCATAGCCAGATTTTATCCTCTCACAAAAACTGTTTGTCTTGTTAAGGAATGTGACTTAAACATGAATCTTTTTTTTTTTAATTCTTCCAAAACATGTTACCATGAGATCGTCCGAAAAACACCTCATGTGAGATTAAAAATGTTTTTTTTAAAAAATGTGTTTTGTGTTTTTTACCCTCCTGAAATTCACACATTTTTTTAGTCTGCAACTTAAAATTATACATGAAACCGGTGAGTGGAAATGCAGGCTGAGGTGTGTATGTTGTGTGACATCCAACCCAGGGTGTATTCACTCCTGATGTAGTATTCCTACACTGGCTCAGAATTAACCAAGACTCCGAAATATGATATTATTTTCTAAAAACTATCTATCAAGGATTGATTATGTCCAGTTCCGCACGCTATGATTTCTCCCCCCACATGTCCAATCTGTTAATAAAACTGATTTCCATCTTAAAGAACAAGACATGCAAGTTTCCTTCAGATTTCTACTAAGAGCAGCACAAACACTGACCTTTACACCCCATGGTGGCTGGCTGAGGGTATTTAGTAAATGTGTTAAATAATAAAAGATTATCAGCACAGATATCTTTGTTTATTGTGTATTCAGGATGCTGCTAATTCTGCAGAGAATGCTGTTATTGGCCATGGAGGTGGACCTTCGACCCACCTGCATCTCCAGCAAGCTCTCTCAGGAGCTGTGTAACAGCCTCAACAGCATGGCACCATGCAGGCGGCTCAGGTAAAAATAAATAAATAGGCAAAATGGCAGACCAATTAAATCTGGTGCAAATGGCTCTAATTTATTTTGGCAAACTAAAAATTTCCAAAAAAGTGCCAGTATATACTACACGGGAATATAAAAAAGAAACTGAAACAAAAAAGTGTTATAGTTTATTTTTATATAATTTTATTTTAACCGTGACAGAGGCAGGCGGCTCTGTGCACTCTAAGCAGAGCGTAATCACTCTGTATCAGCGTCTGTTTAATCTCATTATACATTTTAGCATATACTTCAACGTTAATAAAATAAACTAAAATGAGATTTTTATGGTTTATTTTTGCATATTATATCTATGATAGTAAAAGGTGAGCTCTGTTTATCTATTTATTTACCCCCAGATAGTTAACCAGTCAGATCATGACATTTCTTTGTAGTAAATACTAATTGATATTATCCTTCTAGGAGCATGACTGGTTATTTATGTGATTCAAATTAGCAAAAATGCTAAAATATTAACTTGTTTATGAATTCCTTATAAGGACAATAACAAAGTGAAAAGATGTTAATGCAGACATCTATATTATTTAATGCAAGGTTGCAATTCCCTCTTAGAAGTTTCTGACTTTACTGTAATCTTGAGCATCAATCTGAATCTCATTTCCAATGATGTCACCGTAGCATTCTTTTTTCCTTTGTCAGGTTTTTGTTGTTAAGCACCCTCCAGAGCAACCTGCTGAGATGTAAGATGGTAGAGCTGCTCCTGGATCAGTCGTGCTCTCAGAAGAGAGTGTTGCCCATGTCCTTTAAACTGTTGCTTCACTTCCTGCACACGTCCACACTGGCACCAGATCCATTGGTGAGACTGCGGCACATATTTTTATTTCATCAGCTTTCATCTTAAACTCAGCATTTCCTAATTGCACCGTTGTATGTTGTTGTCGTCGTTGTCTCTAACAGGACGGCACGGAGAGGTGGAGAAGGTGGGATGAGCTCCTGCAGCTTGTCTGGATGCTCATGCTCAGCTATCAGGAAGTTATAACAGGTACCAAGTCTCTGTTTTCTATATTCAGCAAACTCTTTCTGGAGGAAGAGGTTATTAACAACAGTAATCGTTCTTCTCTAACTTTTCTCTGAATCAGGTCATCTCCGCTGCTCCATTACCGAGCGCTTCAAGCTGTCCCGTGCTCCCATGTGGACTCAGAATGACCAGGTGACCCGAGCTGCAGTCAAAGAAGCAGCTGAGGCATTTCTGTCGCGCGCCGTCCAAGATCTCGGCCACAATCTTCCCTCCCAAATTCAAGAGTCATTAGCCCAACTTCAGGAACACTTACTGAGCATCTCTCAGTAACAGACCAAATAATCTATGTGTACATATGATTGATTATTTTTTATAAATATTTTATTTAAAAAATGTTTTAAATCATCTGCATTAAGTATTTCTTTGTAGGCAGTTATTGTTTATTTAAATTGTTGAATGACTCTGTTTCCGCAGAGATTATATGACAAGTAAAAAAAAAATATCCAAAAAGCAATGAATGAATGTAAAAATTATTTTTGTTAGGCCCAAATGTGTAAAAAAAACAAAAACAAACACCAGGGAAATTTATCCAACACAAATCCAACTGCAATTAATTACTTCTGCTACGTAGGTCACATTTTGAAAGTGTTGGTTTGTTTATTATTTATTATGTTGGGGTATTGTCGTTGCCTGCGTCTTTTGTTGCTGTTGCCGTTTCTGTTCCCATTGCTGTCCCCATGGTGTCCGGGCTATTTCTGAAGAACTGTTTGGCGGATCGTTCAGAAATTTTGCAATCAGTTTTTCTGTGGTGTGTACGGGTGCATACGCTTGTCAGTTTCTCTGTTTGACCTTTGACTTTGTCCAGGCAAAACATACAATATCAGGATTGTTGAGAAAAGAAACGAAAATAATGTAAGCAGGACAATTAGGAGCCCTGGTGCAGGTTTGCGCTCTCTGATCATAATATACACAATAATTGATTATTAAAATACAACCCCTTCAAACCTTACACCTTCCTAGGGTTTTGGGAGAAGTTCGAATAGGCTCTCCATCTGCTGCAGCTCTGACCTGTATGAATGAACCTGAATTGTGCTCAGGTGTGATGTGATATATGGAGGTCCAAAGGTATTGTCACCCTTGTTGCAGCCAGGTTTGACATTTTCAGTTTATGTGAATGAACAAAAATTAATTATGCACTGACAAAAAAATAAATAAAAAAAAATCTGTGCATACAGTTCTGAATGTGCAACAGCTCTAGAGGGAGGATGATGATGATGATGATGGTGGTGGTGGTGGTGAGGCACCTGGGTGAATTGGGCTCAATTAAATTGAGCTTCCTTTCCTTTCCTTTAGTGCCATGTAGGCAGAAATAACAGCACCCACACGCCAGCATGCTGCTCTGCTTACTGTATCCTTAATCAAGTAGCGGATAAAACGAGTTCACCCCGAGCCCAAACCTGGACACCAAGCTCACTTTCTGCAGGGGCTTGGTATGCTTTTAAAGGTAAATACCAAACACTGTATACATTTATCATTTAATAACACTGACAAAATGTCAGCTGCTTACTCTTTATTTATCTAACTAGCTAGCTCTTTGTGTCCATAAACAATAAATAAGACTTTAAAAACATTTTTACATCCGCACCTAAATAAATTACATCTTTTATACAAAAAATAATGTTTCAAATTATTCAAGTGCGATTTGTTTACGATTTGTTAACTGCTTCCTGAAATCGCTAGCTATGCTAGTTTGCTGATCTACGCGTCGATGTCATTAAATCTTAGCTAACTACTAGCAAGACCTTGTTTACAACATTTGGTCAAGAAACTCAAAACAGAAAAAAATCCTGTTTATAATTTTGTTGTTTATTTTGCACACAGTTAGCAGCATGACGCGAAAATTGAGCTGTTTCTATGTTTCGACCATTTTCTTCGTATTGTTTTTGTAGCATTAGCATTAGCACGAACTCCCATGATGCTAGCAGCTTCCTGAGACGCAGCGCTAGCATGTTAAAGATTAGCTAAATTACGTAACAGTAATTGAGGTAAGAGGGGAACATCGCTTAGTTACATTTTTTAAGGTTAACGGGTTACTTTCTTATTTGTACAAGTTATGGACTGTAAATTAAAGAAGGTTAGCTATATAAATAACAACTAGCTTCCTGAGGAAAACACCTGCATATGTTATCAGTCAGTATTGTTCTCCAGAGATTTAGTTTATGATTTCTCTGTTGACTTAAAAGCTGGTAAACACGTCTATTTATATAAGAAAATACCAGTTATGATAGATTATGTGCCTGTTATGTGATATTCAAGTTAAATGTTAAATTATCCTCGAATAAAGTAGTTGTAATTCTCTCTAACTCTAGTGACATCCAGGTAAACTAACTACCAACAATATTAAATAATTTGTAAGCTTGATTCATCTTTAAATTACATTTTTTAAAAATTACTTATTGTGTAGTCCATCCAGTGATGTTCAAGTTCGGTCTGATATTTCTCAACCTCATTATAAACTATGCGACACTGAAATGTAGTATTAATTTGAAAGAACAACACAGAACAAACTGATCAAAAATAAAACATCACTGAATTGAGGAATAAAATCATGAGGTTGTGCTGTTCTAGGAAAGTAATCAAGGACAGAGAGGGGGTGATGTCATACACAAAGCTGTGTTAATGTTAGCTCTGCAAAGTTGATTATTTTCCAATAACAGCATGTTGCAAGGTGTTTGATTACTATTATACCACACCTGTTTGTATTTACTTTACATTCTGACCAGATTTAAGAACTCAAATTTTGGCTTCCACCATGGTCACCCTATCTAAATAATTCCATAAACCTTCACGGCATCTTGGTTGGAAGACTGGCAAGATTGAGGCCGACCAATCATCTTTCACTTCCTTGCCTGTCATCGGGAATGAGGGTCATTAAATTGTACATCGCTGCTACAGAACGAACACCAAGAATAGTCTTGTCGAGAAAATGAACGATTAACATCTGAGACGCCACATCGCTGTTCTTCGATTATGGCACATGACAAGGTCATCAGTTGTTCGTGATGTTCGCAGTTGGGTCATAATTGCACTGAATTCTTGACAGATCCTGGCATTAGTTTAGAAATCATACATAGGGCTTTTAGAGATCACTTTAGTTTTTCGTTTTCAAACATCTTAACCACACTTCCACTTTCTGTAGTGGTTCAGGGATGCCCAAGGAGAAATATGAGCCGCCGGATCCCCGGCGGATGTACACGATAATGACCAGCGAAGAGGCAGCAAGTGGGAAGAAATCTCACTGGGCTGAGCTTGAGATAAGTGGTGAGTATTAATGTGCCTTATAGACTGCACTGGATATCGTATCAATATCTCCAACCAGTCTCGCCACTATCATCGGACACCAATGCTTTTTAACATGTTTGAAGTTTGTATGAAGATTTGTTTTCTAATGTAAATTAAATGTTATTGCTCACCTCTGATGTTGATATAGAATTTATCTTTGGTGGTCATCATATTAGTTAAAGTTTTACACTAAACATCTATTGCTATGCGTTTTATTCAGCTGCTGTGTTTATATACAGCTATACGCACTAAACGTTGTACTGTTACACCACATGCCTCACTGCCATGCATTAATAACTAACATCCTGTTCCTTATGTTTGAGGTATTAGTGACTGATGCAGCCGCTAGCCATGACGAATTTGAAACAAGCTTTAGAAATGCCCTTTATATGTTTAGTTGGTGGTTAAATGGTTGTCGTCTTCCCCACAACCCCCTGCTTTCGCCTTGTGTCTCAGGTAAAGTGCGGAGTTTAAGCTCGGCCCTGTGGTCACTCACTCACCTCACCGCTTTGCACCTCAGTGACAACTCGCTGTCACGTATCCCCCCCGACATTGCCAAGCTACACAACCTTGTGTACCTGGACCTGTCATCCAATAAGATCAGGAGCCTGCCAGCTGAGCTCGGCAACATGGTGTCTCTCAGGTGAGTGGTGGCAGCTTTATGATTTAGTGCTGACGTTATTCCTCTCGTGTATATATTATGTGCAGCGAGCTAGTTAAAAGTCTTAGTGTGTATTTTTTCGGTGTCCTCAACAGGGAACTGCTTTTAAATAACAACCAGTTGCGGGTTCTACCTTTCGAATTGGGGAAACTGTTTCAGTTACAAACACTGGGGTTAAAAGGTGAGTTGTGGTTGTTTTACATCCTGAATCATCCACTGTGGTACAGACAGGATTGATGGTGGTGATGATGATGATGATGATGATGATGATGTTGAGCAACACTTTCTGCTTCCTGTCCCCCCTTTTCCACAGGAAATCCACTTGCACAGGACCTCATGAGCCTCTACCAGGAACCAGATGGCACCCGCCGACTGCTGAACTACCTTTTGGACAATCTTGCCGGTGCTATTAAACGCAGTAGGTTTGCTAGAAATGGCTGTCGCTGCAACATTAGCCTTCAGCTGTTTTTCTCCAATGAGTCACTCAAGCAAATCAGTATGAAGTTAGAGAAGCTGGATTTGTGTTAATGAGTAAAATCCATTGTTTTACGTTTCTTTAGTTCTCCAGTGATTTGTAAAGAAGAATTATGTAACGGAGAATTATGTTCCAGCTCTTCTTGGCTGGTGCTGCTTTTTTGTTAATCCTATTAGAAGTTAGTGTTGCCCCGCTGAATCACCATATCGATGAGAAATCCAGGGTAGAGGTGATGAAGATGTTGGTGCAAACAATGGACCAGAACTCAGAACAGTTTGTTGAACGCTGCTTGAGGTTTGGCTCAGTTGGTTCTTGGTGTGGTTGCATGTCTGCTAGAAGCAGGTTTGTGCAAAAACCTACTCAACAGATTTATGTGAAACTTGGTGGAAGTGTGTGGCAGTATAGCTTAATGTTGACAAAACATAGCTAGTGTAGAAATATGACGATTCTACCAGATGATTACTACTTGAAGAACCCGAGAATATACCCATTGACGCAGCCATATTTTAATGTAATCTGAATAGCTTTTGAAGATATATTGAGACATATAAAGTGGTTGCAGATACAAATTAGCATATTATACAAGAGTTGACTTTTTGGTGAGTCTTTGGTGGATGCTTGTACCCTCTGATTGTCCTCCTGGTTGGGGTATGAGATGATCGGGGTGTTAAAGTAAACGTTGAAGCTTTGTATAGGGAGATGAGGGAGCTGGAGTGAGTAAGCCGTTACTGTATCACTGTTGTTTTTAGTTGGAAACCCACGGAGGGATAAGTCTTACTGAAGATGTAGTGTGGCATTGTGGGAATGTCTACGATTGTGAAGAGGGTCAATAAAAGACTTTTTTAATCAAATTTATTTTTAACCTGAAATAAATTTGAAGAATGACCCCATATTATTATGGTAATTATGTAATTAAATAAAATTGACCCCACGGGAACAATAAAGGGTCGGTCTTCTTGGTTATTCGTATATGCATTTTTTTTCTTTTCAGTCCCAACTGAGCAACCGCCGTCCAGGTCGTGGATTTTATTGCAAGAACCTGAGAGAGCCAGGCCTGCAGGTACTCGTTTTTCATCCAACTCGCTACCACGACGGCGTGGTTTGTTTACCCTGTTTGTTGATTTGCATGTTCTGTGTCACTGGTTAAGTATTAACTGAACAGGTGGTTGGCAGACGGTAAAAAATAGGCCTGTTGTTTACATGGCTCTTCCTTTTTCCGCACAGCCGTGTTCTCAGTAATGTGCTACAATGTACTGTGCGATAAGTACGCCACACGCCAGCTGTACGGCTACTGCCCACCCTGGGCTCTTAATTGGGAGTACAGGAAGAAGTCCATCATGCAGGAAATCCTCAGCTGCAATGCTGACATCATCAGCCTACAGGTACCATCTGATTACAGAATAATAATAAAGAAATTAAAATATAAGAGACGTGGAGTTTCTGTAATTATACCGATATTTAGCCCAACACCACAATCACTCGTGAGTATTACCACTTGCATCATTGGTTTTCTACCTGGAACTGCCTGTAGTGCTGTATAAACCTATTGCATGCCTTTGGACCAATCAGATACAAGCATCTATTCATGTTGTGTTGTAGACAAAAATTATTTGCTGGAGTCGAGGTCGATGTCTTGGAATAGTCCCTGAGACAGAACGTCAATATAGTTAGTATATACTTCACAAAGCAAACCAAAATGAGAAATTTTTATGGTTTATTTAAAAATTTTCTAAGGCATGGACATGTATGCTCCATCACGATGTCACAGTTAATTAATGGCTTTTTTTACCTTTAAAAAGCCTAAAGGCCGTAGTGTGTAGTTTTATTTGTATTTTTTGGAGCAGCATTTCCAAATTCAAATTTATATTATTTCATAATCAGTGACCATCGCAAACAATGATCTTTTTTTTCTGCACTGTTTTTATTGAAACATTATCCCGAGGTTGAGAGGTGGATAACGAGTAGTTATTAAGTAAGGTGGAGTATACGCGGTTGAGGGGTTGTTATCTCTCGAGGCCTAAGGCAGAGGCCGAAAACACAATTCTATAATATTCTAATCTAGAAAATGTAAAAATATTTTCAAAGTAATTCACAGTAGTTTTATATTGCGCGTGCCAATTGAGCAACAATAATTCAACTTATCATATGGCAAAGATGCAATAATTCAGTTATCCCATGCCAACAATGCGAGATCTAATGTACAGTATAAGGATGGGGTGTAACATTTTAATATTAAAATGAATATTTTGCATGAAGGTGATCCTTTTTTTAAATTCAGCACTTTATGTGGTTCAGGAAGTGGAGACGGAACAGTATTTCAACTACTTTTTGGTGGAGCTGAAATCGCAGGGATACGATGGATTCTTCAGTCCAAAGTCCCGAGCCAGAACCATGTCCGAGTCAGACAGGAAACATGTGGACGGATGTGCAATATTCTACAAGACCGAAAAGTGAGTTCCACTTTTATAACGCCATCACGTTTTTATGAGTTCAGGGTTCTGCCAGAGTCAGTTTCACCAGCTGATTTCTATCACATTGATCAGCTGCACAGAAAATGATGGAATTACCATTGAGATGATGTTCACCTGCTTTTGTGCTTTTCTCCAAGAGAAAAAATAAATCACACCTGTTAGCTGAACATTCTGGATTCAATGAAATTCTTTTTCCCTCTTCAAATGGGGTTAATTGTGGAATCACGCAGTGTTGATGGAAAATATTATGGACCCTCCCCCTAATTTGCAGTTGAGTCGGCAGGTAAAAGTGGGTGCTTACAGACTTTACTAGTGTTTCTACAAGGCTTGTGGAAAGGAAACACGGCCCCAACAAGAATGTTTTCATTTAAAACAATTTTTTAAATTATAAACTTGTCCAAGAAGGGAACTCGAACTCTGAGTGTGGCAGTAGGTGCTGGTGTTTCCCACTCAGCTGGATATGAAATGTGCTGTAAATACACACTGTATAGTTGGTGAATTGAACCAATCGTGTGGGCGCTGAATCGAGTCGTGTGGGCGTTGAATCGAGCCGTATAGGTTGTGAATTTAATTAAATGGATGCCGAATTGAATAAAATGGGTCCGAATTGAATGGGTCGTGTGTGTGTGTGTGTGTGTGTGTGTGTTCACATGTGTTCAGGTTCAGTGTGGTGCAGAAGCACACAGTGGAGTTTAACCAGTTGGCCATGGCTAACTCGGAGGGCTCGGAGGCCATGTTGAACCGTGTAATGACCAAGGACAACATCGGAGTGGCGGTGCTGCTGGAGGTGCGCAGGGAAATGATGGAGATGACATGTGAGTGTCTGTCTGGAAGATGACTCGTTCAAGTTAATTCTGATTTCGTTCTGTTTAACTTTCTTCGATATCTTTCTGTGATGTGTGTAGCGGGTAAAACCCTCCTCAGCCTGGAGAAACAGCTCCTCCTGGTGGCGAACGCCCACATGCACTGGGACCCGGAGTACTCGGACGTAAAGCTGGTCCAGACCATGATGTTCCTGTCTGAGGTGAAGAACATCGTGGACAAAGCAACACGCAGCCTCAAGCTCTCGTCCATATCCGGTGAAACCAACGCCATCCCTCTGGTGCTGTGTGCCGATCTCAACTCGCTGCCTGACTCTGGTTTGTCCTGAATAACTGAACTCTTTTTTTTTTTTATTATTGGTTTTTTAATATCCGTTGTATCTGATTCGTCTCCTTGGGTGGTTCTGAGTTCGGAATGTGGTGTTGAATGAAACGTGGTGAATTTTCTAGGTGTGGTGGAATTCCTGAGTACAGGTGGGGTGGATTGCACGCACAAAGACTTCAAAGAGCTGCGCTACAGCGACAGTCTGACCAACTTCAACTGCAACGGCAAGAACAGCTCATCTAACGGCAGGATCACGCACGGCTTCAAGCTCAAGAGTGCCTACGAGAACGGGCTCATGCCTTACACCAACTACACCTTCGACTTCAAGGTCAGTGACATCTTGAGTTACTGTTTTCACTGTAAATATTGGCGTACGAGAGTAACGTTGTGCTCTGAAGAGGGCCGTATTGAACCTGTCGCCATCCCCTCCTCCCGTCATCCCTCCTTCCTCCCCCGCTCTTCTTCCTGTAGGGTGTGATCGATTATATCTTCTGCTCCGAGCCTCAGCTGAACATTTTGGGTGTCCTTGGACCCCTGGACTCTGACTGGCTCCTAGAGAACAACATCAGCGGCTGTCCGCACCCCCACATCCCATCGGATCACTTCTCCCTGTTTGCACAGCTGGAGCTGCTCCTGCCCCAGCATCCCCCCATCAACGGGGTACACCTGCCTGCACGCAGGTAGTCAGACCCTGCCCTGGGGTACAGTGTGAGGGGTGGGGTGGGGTGCAGTACGGCGATGCTGCACTCTTCCACCTCTCACACTTTCTTCTGGCAACTTACTGAAAACGACCGAACCTCTAAACTACGCCATTTTCTTTGTGCTTCTTCTTTTTCATGAATGTCTTTTATTTCTATTATTATTATAATTATTATTATTATTTTCTTCCTTGTTTACTCAACGGAGCCAAATTTGCTTGTCAACGCTAAAAAGAGGCTCGGTTTCCTCTCAGTCTCTTGTTAAGCTTTGTTTTATATTCATTTTATAGTCGTATGCATGGATTTCTGTTCGATCACTACTTTTTTTTTCCCACAATGCTTCGGTATTCCTTATTGTTCTACAAAAAAAAAAGACAGGCGTACGTAGTTCGTAAGAGTTGCACGAGGTCTCGTATCAGGAGGCTGTACGTGTAGATTAGCTCACGCGTGCCGCGCCACGTCATGTCACATCAGGTTTGTGATCAGCGCGTGTCACAGGCACTCACAGGAAGTCTGGGCTGAAGGAAACGGAGGTCATAATGCCAACGGCAGTCGGATGTTTAATAATCTAAAGCCAGCAATGATTCCTGAATCCTCACCCAAGTGCATTAAAACCTCCTCGTTCCTTTCTAAGCCCGGAAAAAAAATCTGACAAGCAATAGCTAACATCCGGTTCTGCTTCTTTTTGTATATACACACGTATGTGCTCAGATTTTAGCTTTGGTTCTTCTACGTGTCTTTTTAGAGAAGCTTTTGGAAAGCGTACGTCGTGTTCCATGGGTGCCAGTTCCTGTTTTTTTTTTCCTTTTCTTTTTATGTCCTGTGGGACGCTGGGAGTGGCTCGAGCTGGCATGTGCTCACTCCTATAAACGGTGCAATATTCTCAACAGCGTAATCCTTTTAAAGCTAAAAGCGCAGCAAATGTTTTTCTACGAGCGTTAATAGAACTCAACCAACTCCTCCAGTGCACTTATTCCGAAAGGATCGCTAACGTAGGGATCGATTGGCTTGATTAAATTCCGTACGATTCGATTGGCTTGATCACAGGTTGCCCGTTCGTTCATTTTGTTATTTAGAATTTTTTTTCTGACTGAGCTATGCACCTGGAAGTGTTTAGCTTCTGGAAAAGTTTGGGTGAGAGGTCACTGTGGATTCTCCCACACGCCGGAGTACAGGAAAAGCAGCACCTAGGTGCAGGGAGAAGACTTTTCAGCGAGTCTGTATTCAACCAGCATCCATTCACTGTGTTTTGTGGAAAATTGGAGAACATTCCGAATTTTTTTTTAATTTTTAATTTTTTTCCCCCGCCCACAAACCGCTCGTAACTTCTCAAAATGTGTAGCACTGTCTCTTACGGCCAGTAGTTTTTACGCCTCGGTGTTTAGTCTTCACCCTCATAGGTTTTTAATTAATTATTGTTATTTTTTTAATACCCGGCCCCAAGTATTTTCTAAATATATACACATTTACTCTTTAATCTGTACTTGATTGTATATGAGCCACACAATTTTTTTTTTGTTATTGATAAGTTATGATCTGGATTTAAAATTTTTTAAAAACTGTATTGTGTGTAATGTGTGACTGCGTTTTTAAACACAAGAATCCAGTTTACCAGCTTGTGTTCAACAAAAAAAAGGTTGAAGAGGTTGTTTTTAGGTGACACTGCCACAGTCTTGCACTCGTGACGTAATGTTTTTGTTTGTTCGTTTATTTGTTTGTTTGTCAGCTTTTGTTCTAAATATAATTGCAGCTACAACTACGTCAAATCCCGAGTCATTGCTGCATCGTAGAGGTCTCCTCTTGCACTACCAGTGAACACCCAGACAACCTCTCATCCTTCAAAACACCTTGGACATGTTTTATGTGATGTTTTATAAAAGAATTTCCCTTAAAAGATTTTTTTTTTCCTGAACTACTGTACTACGCAAAAGAATCAGGTCTGTAATATTACGAAAAAAGAATATTTTTGTAGCTAAAGCATCTGTGGTAGGGCTCTGCATATCGTTCCTAATTTTGAAATGCCACTCGATGGTTGTCGTTTTATTCCGTGCATGTTCCGTAGGTTTCGCCGTCTTTTTTCCGTATAATCCAAGCGGACTTTTTAATCTCTTTCGGATTCTGTTTGGTGTCTAGCTGTAATAGCTCTAATATGGCCATACTTAAAAAAAAAAAAACAAAACAAAACAAAAAAAACCTACTTATTTTTTTCCCTGTATAGTGCCACGTGGTGCGTTCTTCTTCTTCTATGAAGCCATTTAGCTTAGGTTCCCCTCTTTGACTTCCTTTTGTTGAAGTGGACAGGGACAAGGGGTTCGTTATCGATCGAGTTCTCGTTTTT
Source organism: Porochilus rendahli (assembly GCA_039654305.1). Lineage (NCBI taxonomy): Eukaryota > Metazoa > Chordata > Actinopteri > Siluriformes > Plotosidae > Porochilus > Porochilus rendahli. The sequence continues at coordinate 16,473,511 of JBCNYG010000016.1, read as the reverse complement.
TTTCTCTTTCTCTCGCTCTCTCTTTTTTCCGGCATCTCTATCAATTACGTCCGAAGCTTTAGGACCAAACTCCAATCTGTAAATCTTGAGTGATTAATCGTTTGTTTATCATGTTTTCTTACGCTTTTAGAAATGTATACGAAACGCATCAGTTAGCACTTGACGTGAGACGAAGTTGGTTAATTCCAATCACCTTTTAGCTCGACCCGGTCTGTTTCCACCATGAAATTGTAAATTGTTTTTAGCAGTAAGGATCAACCAGTCCAGTTAACTCACATTCGGAAATCTTTTCTGCACCACATCGTTTTTATGTCTTGTAAATGAACTTTTATCCTTGTTAATGACCTTGACTTGCTGAAGGTATTGTAGATTTCAGTAGCTTTTTGTAAAGTGTGAATAAAATGTGTATTGTCTATTTTCTTTCTACAAAAGAAATTGTGTGTGTGAGTGTGTGTGTCTGCTGATTTAGACTGAAAGAGATCGGAGCTGATTTTAGTGACGGCTCTACTGGTTCAAATCATTCAAAACACCCTCAAGTTGGTGCGTGGACAAGATGTGTGACGATCAACCTGAAGATCGCAGGTTCGAATCCTAGTTGATGCCGCAGTCGTCACCTGCAACCGGGAGGCCACGGGAGCTAATTGGCCGAGCTCTCACGAGAGCGAGGGATGGCATGCTCACAGCATAAGTGTCCGTGAGCTCATTCGTACAAGGGGTGGAGACGCTTTCCCTCCGAGTGCGTTAGTCCCCAAATACGCACGCACAGCAGTTCGTAAAGATAAGAGCTGGCAGCAGTCCAGGATTCGATAAAAGCGTTTCTGTTTGTATTTAGCATTTTCTCCGTATGCTTGTGCGGGTTTCCTCTGGGAACTCCAGTTTCCTCCTACAAATAAAAGACATGCACGGTAGGCTAATCAAGTGTTCCAAATTGTTCCTAGATGTCATTGAGAGTGTGAATGGTTGTGTGATGAGCTGATCAGGCTGCACCCCGCCTTCACCACCCACACAGCATGTCATAACTAGCACCTCCAACCTCGTACAAACAAAATTCCCAGAAGGAAATGCAAAAAACAATTAATAATGAATATAATATTTACTAATACTCAGTAGTACTTACTGTATTACAATATGCTAAATATGATTACATGGCTCATTTGAATAATCGGTTTTGATTGGTCACTTGGTCCATTATTTCTTTATAATGGAAAGTTCTTCTGGATTATGGGGCGGCATGGAGGCCTAGTGATTAGCACGTCAGTCTCACAGAAGGATGGTCCTGGGCTCTGTGCTTCTGAGTGGAGTTTGCATGGTCTTCTTGTGCATGCGTGGGTTTCCTCTGGGTACTCCCGTTTCCTCCCGCAGTCCAAAGACATGCACAGAGGGCTAATTCGCTTGCCCCTCAGTGTGAATGTGTGTGTTAGCCTTGCGATTGGTCCGGTGAGCTCCTCAAAGTGTGCCCCGCCTTCGCCCAGTGTGTGATGAGAGAGGCTCCAGCCTCTTTGTGACCCTAATGAAGTAGTGAGTGGAATAATGTACATCGAGCTGCTCATGATCGTGACATAAACCCCATAGAAATGCAGATCTTAGTTAAAGATTGTCTCTGACGTTTTATTGAATGCATGTGCAGTTATCAGACAACTGTGTTGATATCAGGTGTTATCTGAGCACGTTTACTCTCCACAGCTCCACCAGGTGGTGCTATACCTCCAAAAAAAAAAAGATAAAGCCCACCATCAACACCAAGCACTAAATGAACTCGAATCATTACATGGAGTTTTGGGAGCATGGCCTTGAGAAGACTTGCAGTTAAACAGTCATTAGGGATTCATATAAGATTTGCACATATGTTACATTATTTTTAACTCTGATAATAATTGCGCAATACCGTTATCAATAAGGTAAAGAGATGGTCCAGACTGTATTACTGCACATACTGTTTACTACAACAACAGTCACGCAATAACAGTTCATAAATGATACCACACCATTAATCATTCATTCATAAACCGAACTGCTTTATCCTAATCGGGTAGTGGGAGACTGGAGCCCATGTCAAGACGACTCACGGCACCCAGAGGACCCTGAACAGCTCACCAGGTCAAAACGCACACAACCATTCACACCTAGGCGCAATCATATTAGCACAAACCAACCAGCCTAATGTGCATGTCTTTTTTCCTGTACCTGGAGGAAACCCACGTAAGCATGGGGAAGACATGCAGACATCACACAGAAACATCCTCGGGACTCGAACCCAGGACCTTCTTACTGTGAGGTGCTTGTGCTAAAAAATATAATCATTCATTCATTTTCGAAGCCGCTTAATCCTAATTAGGGTCGCAGGGAAGCTGACGTCCATCTCAGCCGACTCAGGGCGAGGGCGGGGTACACCCTGGACAGCTCGCCTAAACCGTTGCAGGGCCAACACACGTATAACCGTTTACACTCACACTCCCACCTAGTTTTGATTTGGAACAGACACTTAGCCTACTGTGCATGATTTTGGACTGTGGGAGGAAACTAGAGTACCCAGAGGAAGGTTCCCCCGGTTTTCTCCAACAGTACAAGGACATGCACTTCGGGTGGAAGAGTGAATGGTTGTGTGTGCATGTTGATCCTGTGATGGTCTGGCGAGCCGTTCAGGATGTACCCCACCTTTGTCCAGAGTTGGCTGAGATAGGCTCCATCCGAGGACTCGAACTCAGGACCTTCTTGCTATGAGGTGGACGTGCTAACCTCTACGCGACCGCGCCACCCTATTTGTTAAGTAACTACATTTTTTAAAAATAGCAGGCCAGATTCAATGAGCTGATCTGTTTCATTATCGAATTAAAATAAACATCTTGAAGGTTTCCAGTGCAGGTGTAAAGCAGGTGAGAACCATAAAACATGTCCGTGAAGAAATATTTCCACGTCGATGTGGATTTTACTGGGAAACTCTTTGAACTGAATGCACCCCTGTGAAATCTGGATCTTTCTACAAAGCAGCGAATCGATCAAAGATTTTCGGCAGTTTTAGAACTGGGGTTTTATTTAAGGGACCTGCAGCAGCCTATGCTACATTTTTCCTTTTTTTAAAACTATGAATTGTAATGTGTTTGATTATCGGGAGTTTTCTTGAGCTCTGGCACTGACGTGGCAGCGAGACATCGCAGTAAGCGTTAGCAGATGTATTCCCCCTCGCCTCTTTTGCATGCTTCTTTCCCTCCCCAATTATGACTGCTTTTATTATTGCATCTGACCGCAGTTCATGCCGGCACCGATGGAAAACATGACCTAGTCTCCTCACTCATGATTTACAGTGGGTTTGGCTCTCAGATGGGAACCAGGCCAAGCGGCAGGAAGCCACGGCTCCCGTTGCTTTTGTAAGAAGCAAATGCAAAAGCTGGCAGTGAGAGATTTCCTTCATCTATCATAGTGATTTTTATTTTGCTCATAACAAAAAGAAAGCTTCTTGGACCCCAATTTGCATCCTCAATAAAGTTTGCAGTTGTAGCTCTGGGTTGTGAGTGACAGCTTACTCACACTGGGCGGCACGGTGGCACAGTGGTTAGCTGGTCCACCTCACAGCAAGAAGGCATGGGTTTGATTCCTGGGCTTCCGTGTGGAGTTTGCATGTTCTCCCCGTGCTTGCAAGGGTTTCCTCCGGGTACTCCGGTTTCCTCCTACAGTCACATGCACAGTAAGTAGGCGAATTGGTTGTGTGTGTGTTTTTGGCCCTGTGATGGACAGGGTGTACTGCACCTTCACCCAGATTTGGCTGAAATAGGTTGAAGCCTTCCTGTGACCCTAATAGGATAAGGCTGTTCAGCGAATGAGAGTGAGTTTATCATTTATTTATTCATTCATTTGCTGAAGCGCCTAATCTGTGGGTATTGGTTTTACGCATGTGCCCATCTTACACATTAGCAGAAAAAAAAATCTCTCGTTTGAAGGTTTTGTGAGCTGGCTGGGGTTTGAACAGAACAAAGGTAATCGTCTCATTAGAAAGTCCAAATCTGTGGCATCATGTAAGAACCAGACAACCCACAAAATGTTCATTTTGAGAAAAAACAAGATGAGTTTTAGTTTTCCTAAAATTTACATTTATTAAAAAAATTATCAACAAAACTATGAGATGAACTTTGTGCAAAATTCATGTAAAATAAAATTTGCCTCAATCAAAATTTTCATAGTTATCTCTAACAACCTCAGAAACACAGAAATGATCTTCGTGCATGAACCAGATAACTGACATTACAATTTTCAAACAAGTAGCTCAGATGTAAAAATGTCTGTTTATACAAAAACTCATACAGTCAACAGACATCAATTTAATACACCACAGTGAACAGTTTGCCTTTATTTTCCTCACTATGGGATGATGTTTGGTCAGGTTCTGATTTGGAACCCTCTGAGACACTTGCCTTTTCGCTACTCGGCACATAGCCAGATTCGCCAGTCCCCCATCTGAGACATCTCAGACTTGGGTTTGAGGATTGAAGCCTTTCATTGAAATCCCTGTATTCAACAAGGATGTACTCAAATTCAAATTCAAATCTTTATTTGTCACATTTTTTTTTTTTTTTTTACAAAAAAGGATTTTACAGTTAAAGGTCTGTTAAAGGTCAAATATACAGTTAAAGGTCAATATAAATATAAAGATGCAAAAATAGAAAATAAAGAAAAATATGTAGAATAAAATAAAATAAAATATAGGATACAAAATATATATATAAAATGAAAAATATGCAAATATAATGTGAATATAATGAAACATAATGCTGTGGTGATTTTTCAAGTAATTGTCTGTCTGTAAAGTGTCTATAAAGTGACAAGTGGCTGTGTGCACAATTTATTGTCTTTTAAATGAACTGATACTGTTCTAACAATTTTATAGATTGTACTATGTTGTCTATAATAGTGCACTGGACTCACTTTTGTCAAGTGGGTTGTCTGGTTCTTGCACAATGCCACAGATGTATGGTTTCCTATTAGTGTTCTGAAGTAAATGCATGCCTATTTGTACTCGTTACAAAGTTATAAGTGCTTCATCTCTAAAACTTTGTGACCTTGGCCTGACCTTGACCTCTGACTTAGACATTAAAAAATGTAGTCATCTCTGGGACTCAAGTAGGGTGGGGTCCCCACCAAGTTTGGTGAAAATCTGTGTTCAGGATTGTTCAATAAAGCCACCAAAATAAAAATTTGGGCGGAGGTAAAAAATCTGCTGTTATGGTGCAGACACCAGGCTTCGTTCAGTCACGATTTTCACGGAGGCCAATTCCATGCTGTTTTGAATTTGTCCAGCCTTATTGTCAATATGGTGCCTGGTTTACTGCTGAAACTATGTTTTTTTTATTTAATAAATCCATTTCAAACTATCCCAAAGTCTTTAGAGAGTAGAGTAACCCCACTAGCTGCCATTGGTTAACACCAAGACTGGCTAATAACTGACTGACTGTCAGATATGGACCTCATCAAGGCAGCTATAAATGAGAAAATGAAAAGATCTCATGTTTGATTATCAGCATCCAGGACACTGACTCTGCCATGCCAATCTGAGCATGCCAGCACCTTGGTACCAAGTTACACCTGTATTTTCTTGGATTAACTGTCGCCAAAGGGTGAGCTGGGAGCCCTCTTTCTCCATGGCAACCACTAAACTCAGCCATGAAATATGAACGCTGAGGCCACCTTAGTGACCATAAACAACAGTTGGGGATTTAAGGGGCTTCCAGTGATGCAACACAGGCGCTTAAGTGTCTCGTCTCCATGGTGAGCGTCCTCCGAGAGCTCCTAATGATAAATGAGAAAACGGGTCAACTTGTCTTGACTTCTCACGTTTCCTCACCGTCATTCGACATTTGTCTCTTTTTATTTTTTCAACCAATCAACTTTTTAATTAGGTAAATATTCAAGTGCACGTTCGTGCTGTGCACAGTGGTGTATTGGTTAGCACCTTTACCTGACAGCAAGCAGGTCTTGGGTTTGAGTCTGGGGCTCGGAGAAGACAATAGGACGATTAAGCAGTTTGGCAAATGAATGAATGAATGAAAAACTATCAGCTCATTTTGAATTTCATTGCAGCAACATGTCTCAGATAAGGTCGGGACGGAGGCTGGAAAAGTAAGTGGCTTTTTTTGGAACTAATTCGGTTAATAGGCAACAAGTTAGTAACGTAAAATGTCTACAAACTATGCAACAGCTTCATAATAATGTTCCTCATCATGAAAATGTGGGAACTTTCATTCATCATTTATTCATTCATTCATTCATTTTCTAAGCTGCTTAATCCTAACTAGAGTCGCGGGGGTCCATCTCAGCCGACTCTGGATGAGGGCGGGGTACACCCTGAACAGCTCACTAGACCATCGCAGACCAACACACAAAACCATTCACACTCACACTCACAACTAGGGCGATTTGAAACAGCCAATTAGATTAATGTGCATGTTTTTGGACTGTAGGATGAAACCGGAGTACCCCGAGGAAAGCCACGCAAGCTCAGGAGGAACATGCAAACTCCACACAGAAACACCCGAGCTGGGCTAACCACAGCATCACCATGCTGGCCTGACTTTAAATATCTCACCCTCAGTTTTTTGGAATTGGGGTTGTACGTTACAGGCACATGACTCCAAGCTACGTTCTAATACACACTTGGAGAGGGACGGGTAAGAGATGGAGTTGTTTGCAATGGGAGGAGTCAGACCCGATATAGCGAACTATTAAGCAAAATGCTCCTGTTTGTTTTGACTTTGATAATCCAGTTCACATCTTTATTTAGGCCTCGGCGCTTCCACCTCCGTCGGACAAGTTCACCTTCTCTGAGATCAGCCAAATGAGGTCAAGTCAACAGTACTGTTGAAAATGAACAGTGTGAAAACATGCTCACCGTCGGTCAGTGTTGAAGATTATGAATGAGTTGATATACCATACTGTTCACATTAACTTTAGAATTATAATTTATCACCGAAGCCCATACTTAAGAGCGCTGCATCTACCTTTCACTCTAAAATTACATCCTTGCCAGTTTCATGATCTGGTTTCCATGGTAACAGACAAACATTTATGGAGCTCACCCAAGGCAGCCAAGAGAGACTTGTTACACTTTTACTGATATGCAAAGTCAAGAAGGATAAATAGGACAAAATTTCATTATACTGTTTATCATTACAGGACATTACATATGCATGTTTGTGTTTTGTTGTGGTTCAGAGGGATGAAAGTGAGACTGTGAGATAAAAAGCTCATTCAATCATTCAAATCATTCTAAACCGCAATCACAGAGCGGCTGGAGCCTATCTCAGCCGACACTGGGTGAAAGAGGGGTACACCCTGAGCAGCTCCCAGACCATGGCAGGGCAACACTCACACAACCATTCAACACTCGCACCTAGGGGCAATTTGGATCTTCGCCTGCCTGATCCCTATCTGTGGGTTCAGTACAACCTGTGATTTTCTGTTAGCCTGATCCCTCGACCTACTGTGTGCAGATTGTTAATGGACTGTCACTTTGATCTGTATGTTGATCTGGCTTATAATAAGTCATTTTTTTGTAAACATTTTGCATCTTTGCATCTGCCTCTTTGTCCTCCGCATAGCGGCGTGACACAGGATGGACAGCTACTGGAAACGCGTCAGCTTCAGAGTTCTTAGAACGTGGCCCCGTATCAGGCCAATCTATTTCCCCAGATTTGCATGCCCTGAAGTGTTTTATTTTATTATTTTTTAAATTAAAATCTACAAGAATGGCCTGATTTATACACCGTATAAATTAACTGAAACTTGACAACTGTGTCCACAGACTGACCTTTTTTCCCAGCTTGTTTTAATGAAATTCATCTTTATTATTTTGAAGCTTTCAGCGTTGCGCAGGACATGTTGATAGTTTGCAGGGCCTTATGGGTGACAGATGTCATTGTTTTGGTCGCACGGCGCTCATGTGACTGCAATCCAGCATGTCTAGAGTTCGGATTTACATACTAACTAAGACCAGCTTGAGGAAATCAGCTCCCAAATTGCCATAACTTCAGTCTTATAACTCCACTACACACTGGAAAAAACAACATGGAGGACTTGTGCTTTCATGAAAAATATATGAATGTTTATGTTCCCTTATGTACCACAAGCACAAGTATTGCTTTTAAAAACAGTTAGCATGCTAAGTATAGTTTCTTCTTTTTTTTTTGGTGAGTCAAAAAAAAAAATCAAAGTGACCTTTAAAAAGAGTCAATTTTAACTTGAAGGAGTCAGCTTTAAATAATAAAATTACCTTCAAATCAAAATCAGCTTTAAATGTAACAATTTTGAGTTGAATAAAACGTTACTTGTGAAAGAGTATAAAAAGAAAAGAAAACCTGCGAGTGACCTTTAAATGAAGAGTCAACTTCAATTCAGAAGAATCTGCTTTTAATAATTTTAGCTCAAAAGAATCAATTGTAAGCTTTAAATAAAAAGTGTAGACATTATCTCAGGAGTATATCCGAGAAGTATCTTAAAGTATCTTAGTATAAAAAAAAAAAAACAAATATATATATATATATATACTCCTAAGGTTTAGCACTTTAAATAAAACAATTAGCACACTGTCTAGAAAGAAGCGGAGTTTGTTAGCTGGTAGATGATACACGTCCTCTGTGTTGACACTCCAAGCTTTTTTAAGAGGTTTAAATCTGAACAATGATCTATTCATTCATTCATTCATTTTCTGAACTGCTTATTCCTTATTAGGGTTGCGGGGAGGCTGGCGCCCATCTCAGCTGACTCTCGGCGAGGGCGGGGTACATCCTGGACAGCTCGCCAGGCCATCGCAGGGCCATCACTCACACAACCATTCGCACTCACACTCACACCTAGGGGTGAT
>JBCNYG010000016.1:16257707-16274842 GCA_039654305.1 Porochilus rendahli | reverse complement strand
GTGTGTGTGTGTGTGTGTGTATGTGTGTGTGTGTGTGTGTTGGGTGCAGACTGGGAATGGAGCATGATGGTCAGGGGAATCAGTGTGGGGATGAGGTGCAGATGGGCAGCATCATGGCTCCCCTGGTGCAGGCCGCCTTCCACAGATTTCACTGGTCCCGGTGTAGTCAACAGGAACTGGGCCGCTATTTACAGTGAGCACACAACCACACACACACACACACACACACATTTTAAATGGAAAAAAGCGTACACTCGTGTATAATTATGTATAAATACTGTTTTATTTTATTATTATTTAATTTTTCCCTGTATGCAGCTCGTACGACTGCCTGAGGGACGATCCATTCGAGCACACGTGGGAGGAGCTACCCCAGCTACCAGGCCTGCACTACTCCATGGATGAACAATGTCGCTTTGACTTTGGTGCCGGATATATGATGTGCACAGCGGTGAGTGAGACACACACACACACACACACACACACACACACACACACACACTCACGTCTATATCCACACACCTAATCCCTACGCAATAATGCATTATGGAGTGCCCCTCCAGCATCACAGGACTGCTGTGAGCATGTATAACTCAGCCATCATCTGATCATGAATTTTCCATTTCGAATTCGTCATGGGGTTCATCGTACAACGATGAAGTCCGATCGCACTGCGATCTTATACATGCTGCCACTTATAATGCATTATCTTATATTAGTCTACATCAGGAGTTGGTGGGCGGAGCCTTTAACACTGAGACTGACAAGCCAACAAACGGAGAATGATCACAGGATTACACACACACACACACACACACACACACACACACACACACACACACACACACACACACACACACTATACCAACCCAGAGTTAATTACTTTTCTATGAGTGCATGTTCTGACATGTTTTATTACTCTTATTCTACAAGAATAATTTATTATCATTATGTTAATGTACAACATTTAAAAAAAAAAAAATCTATTTATGCTTATATATTTAGTATATACAGTATTTACAGCTATCAGTTTCATGTTATAGTAATTTCTGTTATTAGTGACATCATAACTGATATAAACCGGTTCCGGGGTCGTGGTGGCCCGGTGGTAGAGTGATGCGAAGGTCGGAGGTTCAAGCCCCACGATCACTGGGTTGTCACTGCTGTCGCCCCAGTGCAGCTAACTGAGCTATCACAGGCCAGCCATGTCTCTCACTGTCTGTGGTGAGAGGACTTCGGAAAAAAGTAGGCTGCACTGCTGTCAGCGTGTTTCTGCCCTGCGATGGCCTGGTGAGCTGTCCCGGATGTACTCTGCCCTCGCCCAGAGTAGGCTGAGATGGGCGCCGGCCTTCCCGCGACCCCAGTTAGGATTAAGCGATTCAGAAAATGAATGAATGAATAAACCGGTTGAAAAGGCGTAATACACACAGTGCCGCCATGATGACGTCCCCATATTGTAACATTAGGGTGAAGTTACAGCTTTACCTCTGACCGAGTGTTGCGCATAGGTCTCCCACACCATGGCTGGGATTACCGTGGCTATTTCGCCATAATTTACATTGATTTTGGAGGCGGTCTTACAAAACGCACGTCATTTACTAGGAGTAACTGTGACGCATAGGTGGCAGTCGCTGTTCCATGTACATTTTTTGTATTTGTATCAACTGTTGAATTGATCTGACTGTTAACTTCAGCACCACCAGACAATTTGTAAATGGAAGCCACGCCCTCACATTTCTCAATGTATCTTCCAGACGGTAAAATGCCGGTTGATGCCCAGAAGGCTAAAAATGGTTTACCAGGGTCTATGGACTATGTGAGACCTAGACATTACAAAGCCTTGACACTGAAGACTCGTTTTCTCGATATTATATAAACTTCTCTTCTGCGCAGTCCCATTTAAGAATTGAGAATATACTGCATATAACCTCTGGATTTGAGTGAATTTTACACAGCCGTACGCAGCTTTTTTTTCGAGGTATTTGGTGTTGATTAGTTTTATAACTAAGTGTCCTCAGGCAGTGCACACTTCTGCATGGACTGTGCTTTACTCTCTTGTCAAACCATTCCCTTAGCTGCAAAAGGTGGGGCCATCAGGAGCGCAGGTAAGGGAAGGCATCGACCAGCCACATGACCACGCCTCCCCCTGCCACTCCCACTCATTATTTCATTCCATGTTTTGATTTGTTAACAAATTATTTCTGTCACATTATATATATCTATATAAATTAAATTCATAAACAAATAAAAAGAACAAAAGCCCAAAATAAATATAATCCTGCGTAAAATTCCTTTAAAATATTTTGTTTTGTACATGTATTTAATGAATTATTAATTATTAAAATTAAGTTCTGGTGAGTAGACTCTAAAAATCATTTTAAATCAAAGCTTTAAGTATTAATTATATATACTAGATTTTGTTTGTGTAATAAAATTATAGTTTAAAATTTTAGGTTTTAATTCATATAGTTTCACATATAACTTGAACTTCAATTTAAATTAACTGGTAAGATCATCAAAATAGTTTCAATTCAATGTTTATTGAAACTGGCTAACACTTATAAACATGAAATACTGAAAACCTGGTTAGCAGACTTTTAAAGTTTTTGTTAAAATCAAAACTGTTTTCCGTGAAATCAAATTATAGTAAATTAAAAAACTGTTATTTTTATAATGTTTATTATTTTGCCCATTGTGCTATGATCCTTAACTTAATCACAATATATTTTATGAGTTATTATTATTATTATTATTATTATTATTATTATTATTAATAATAATAATAATAATAATAATAATAATAAAAAAATGTAATTATTTTAATTTTTTTTACAAATAATTATACAATAAAAATGCTTATACAATAAAAAAACTATTTTATTCAAATGCATTTTACTTATGAACCTTTAGGCAGTGTACGGTTTTTGTTACAGTTTACAAATGTACTTATTAGTATATTATCATGACATAAGTACTATTGGTTAACGGTTATATTAGAATTCTGTAGAACATATTTTTAGAGTTACATTAAGCATTGTTGAGCCTCCACACAAAAACATTCCTGTTATTACATATGATATAAACCATTGCTATAAACTGTATATGTAGGTGCGTATACAGTACATACACAAGAGAGTAAAATGTTTTCTTGGATTTCTCCCAAAAGTCCAAGGCAAACCCTTTCTTTCATCTGTGGATCTTTGTCGCTCTCATTCATGTAAAAACCTAATTGGTGGTCATGTGGCATTGCTAGTCAACATCTGTAAGCTCATTGTGGTGTTGGTCTGACGCTGTCAGAGTTACCATGACTGGAAGTATGTTTTTTAGTCTTCATTGCTGTTTTGGTTTGCATGAAACAGCTTTTTGTGTATTATTTTCATTTTGATATCTCAGACAGTAACTCTTTAAGGATCACCTGTTATTTTTTATGAATAGCAATCAATAGAGTTTTCACAGAATGCTGTTAAACAGGACGGTTGAATTTCGGGAAAGCATCCGTTCAGTTTCGGTGATCCTGTACCCACTGAAGCTTCAACTTCCTGTTGTGTGTGGACAGGGGTGGAACATGATGTGGTGTTCCAGTTGTAGTATGACATGCGGTGCATTTTGAGATGCTTTCTGATCACCATGGTTGTGAATGGTGGTTATTTGGCTTACATCAGCCTTCATGACCATTTAAAACCAGTACTGCATAATATCAGTCTGTGGGTGTATATTATTATATACGTCTTCAGTTCTGATGCCATAGTATAGAAATTATTTCAGAAAAGACCAAACGCATCATGAGTAGATGTGTATAAATCCAGGAAATTTTGGGGCTGAGGTGGATGTGCTAACTACTACGCCACCGTGCTGGCCTCTGTATCATATATCTATATCAATTTTCAGATTAAACTTTTATGTTTTAATGATAAAAAATGTATAAAAAATTGTACAGTTTAATTATAAGAGAATATAAGCTACAAGCTACTCAGAGTTTTATCAGATTATAACAGATTATTGCCTTAAAGTGTTACTGTCGTACTATCTGTTCCACTGTTTCCGAATCGAATCGATACGTCCAGGCTTATCCGACTCACCTGACTAGATCATTGGCCCACTGCTATTAAAACAAGGTGTGAATAATGTTGCATGTGCTTGTTCTTCCTTAGTACCGTCCCTTTGACCCATGTAAGCAGCTGTGGTGTGCTCATCCAGACAATCTCTTTTTCTGCAAGACCAAAAAAGGGCCTCCGATCGATGGCACGATCTGCGGTGACGGCAAGGTATGAGTCAGTTTACACAAATAAATTGTATATATATCTATTTATGAAAAATGCTGGTCTTTTTTCACACAACCAGATTTTTTTTGGTTTACATCACGTCCTCATGTGTCTCGGTCCCAGCACTGCTTTAGAGGACACTGTGTGTGGCTGACTCCAGACATCATAAAGCGCGATGGGAACTGGGGCATGTGGAGCGAGTACGGTGCCTGCAATCGGGCCTGCGGTAGAGGACTGCAGTTCCGCACTCGTGAATGTGACAATCCACGGTAAGTGGTGCATGAGCATGTAAAGCTTAAAAAGAACATCCAGCATGAATGATTTTATTGTTATATTCATTATGATGGTGACCCATCACCACAACATGAACCTTTATGCACCAAACTTACAGAATTTTTAAAATTTATTCACTTTAAAATACACTATTTGTCATATCTTTATCAAACTGTACAATTACAAATAACCAAGTGGGGCGTTTTGAACCTGAGACTGCCCTCTTTATATATGCATTTCCCAAAAAGTCATTTGGGTGCAATAAGACTCATTTTGGGGTAATGGGTCACAAATAACATGTGAATTATTAGCATCTGTGATTTCTTCAGAATGTACTACAAGGCATGTTTTTGTTTATGTTGCAATGAAGGACTTATTATAGTATATTTTTTTACCTCGGCAAAACTTGGCTTATGTATGTTTATTAGCAGGAAGATGCAAAAGGTTACGGACAGAATTTCATACAATTTTTACCAGGCAAGAAGAGCTCCATGAGATTTTAGGAATGATCCAGATCAAATTCTGGATCCAGAAATTTTTTTTTTAAGATTCTTTACCTTGTGAGATTTTTTTCAAGATGTCATATTATAGCAGGCCCAGCATAGGGTGCTGTAGACTTTATTTTACCCCTGCGAGGAGGTTATGGGTTTTTTTTTTCTTAGTTTGCCTGTTTGTTTGTTTGCAATGTAACTTAAAAAGTTGTGCATGGATTTCAATATTTATTTATTTATTTACTTTGCTAAACCAGAGTGTGGTACAAGTCACAATGTAATAAATTTTGCAGATGATCCATGCATGCAATCATGTTGAAAAAATAAATAAATTCAGTTAGAACAATAAGTGCAAATAATGTGTGAATGGATGTTCTTTGGGGGAGGGGCATATTAATATAAGTAGGCCAGGGTATAACATAACTTGCAGTCTTAGGCAGGTTAGTTAAGGCACCCGTTAACAAAATCCATTTCCACTCTTGTACAACTCTAGCATATATATATACATACAACCATGAAAAAATAAAGAGACCACTTTTAATGGATATTCCTATTGAAGAAATAAAAAAATACAGTACACTTATACAACTTAAATAAATGAAGATAAATGGTTGGTCAAGAATTTAATTATTGAATTTTAAAGATGATCCGGACTTAGAATTTTGGATCCAGGATTTTTTTAAAGGATTTTTTAACATTGTCACATAGAAAGATTTCTTATAGTTTAGTTCATATGGAGGTTGTTGGGTGAGCGGAGGATTGTGCTCTCTGAATTCTTGTTTTATCATTTGTCATGCTTCCTTCCGCAGTCCTGCTAATGGCGGACGCACCTGCCCAGGCTCAAACTACCAGTTCCGGGTGTGTAACACTCATGAGTGTGAGGACCCATATCGGGACTACAGGGCTGAGCAGTGCGGCTCCTTGGACAGCAAGTTTGAGTACCACAACACGAAACACCACTGGCTGCCTTATGAGCACCCTGACCGTAAGTAACCAAACCATATACGGACTTTTAAAATAGACAATTGTCTTGACGGTGACATGATGGTTAGCAAATGAGCCTCACTGCAAAAAGGCTTGGGTTTGATTCCCAGGCTCGGGCGTTTCAGTGTGGAGTGTGCAGTGTGGGTGTGAGAGTGAGTATGAATGGTTGTATGTGTTGGCTGTGCGATGGCCTGGCACGCCGTCCAGGGTGTACCCCGCCTTCGCCCAGAGATGGGCGCCATCCTTCCCGCGACCCTCACTGAGATTAATCAGCTTAGAAAATGAATAATGAAGCTTTGACCTTAAGTGATTTTTAAAGGCCAAACCCCAGACATTCCAGTAATCTTTTTTACACGAGTGGGGTTTTTTTTCCCTGCTAATTTAGTCACGCTCACATATTATAGGACATATCATAATTTGATCACTTGGGTACTCAGTACCTTCTTTATGGAGCCAGTTTTCTTCAGTACGCCTTCTATGTGGTAAAGGCTCCTTGCATTCTGTGAGTTCGTCTTAAGTTTGGCTCCGTTTTAACAGACGGCTTTTAATCTGTCCCTGTTGTATGTTTACAGCTAAAAACTGTCAAACGGCAAGAATATTATCGCATTTCAGTTCCTAGCTCTTTTGCCTCCCTTTTGTCTTTCATCGCCATCCTCTTTGAGCTTGAGTTCCTCGAACAGGTTGCGTAACCTTCCTAGAATTACGAAGAGTCTTGATCTCACGCTCATGACAGGAACAGCCAGAGTAGATCTTGCAGAAATGGGGACTTTTGGAGTTGTATAGATTTGACAGCGGAACAGCAGTGTGTACAGTCCTATGCCTGGATATGTATCATTCGCCGAGCAAAGTTTTTGGAGCTGCAAGTGCGTCTGGAAGGATTAAACAGAGTGATATTGATTTGACGCTGAGCTGAAGTGATAGTAATCGTGACAAGCCACAGAAATATTCCAGTTCCCTTTTTCCTTTCTACATCTCCGGCGATTTCATCATTATTAAATAGCCTGATATACAAGACGTTATGTGCGTGTTGTTGTTGTTTTTTTTTTAAGAACACGCTGTTAGGTTGTAAAGATTTGCCAGTCTCAATCAGTGCTCCAGACTTAATATTGCAATGCAGCTGCCGCAATTAAAATCTGTGTTTTATCAGTCAGAAGGCATTTCTCTCGCTCTCTTCCTCCTGTCTTCTCCGTGGCTGTCATTCCCAGTGACGGAGACTCTTTTACAGTTTGTCAGAAGTGCTTCTGAACATCGTCAGCTGGGAACGCTGTGTGCGAGATGATAGTACATGTTTGCAAGACAAATTGCAGCTGTATATTAACGTGCGTGTTGTATTCCGTTAGCACTTCTATAGTAACAAGTTACACTGGCACTCGTACTCCAGATGGATTTTTAAAAACAGATTTTTGGCAAGCGATAAAAGAGCGGCTGGTGAGGAGATGATCGTTTGAAGCTTGGGCGGTGTAATAGGAGAAAAAATCTAAATGTAAGTCATTTCATCCACAGATAATGTTAGCTATGACTTTATAGCACATTTTTGTCATAAACAAGCAAATTCATTAACAAAAAAATTCAAGAAAGAGTTCATAAGGAAGTATAATCATGGTATAAGTGCATATTTTGGTAAGCTTGTTCAGAATTATACTAGTATATTACATTAGTATATATTTGGGGCAGCTGTGACCTAATGGTTAGAAAAGCTGGTGAAATTCCCGAACCAGCAGGAAAAATGCACAGGGGTGTGAGCAGTATCTTCCCCTTCCTCCATCTTCACAGCCAGCTAAAGTGCCCTTGAACAAAGATTCTAACCCATAACAGCTCTCAAGCTGCCACAGTGTGGCTGCCCACTGCTCCGAGTGTGTGCGCTCACTGTTTATGTGTGGGTGATTACTGGGGGAAATATATGTAACTCATCACACCAAAGTGGGTATTAGGTCAGGAATTATTAATTACTTAATGAACTTTAAACACAATTTTCTCTGAATTTGCATGCTTAAAAGGATAAAAATTCCTGGGAGGTTTAGCATATGTGAGAAAATGTGGTATCATTTTAAAGCCTTGGATATAACTATGATAACTATGAGTACATACATACATATATAGATACATACCTACATATATATATACATACATACATACATACATATATACATACATACATGCATACATATATACATACATACATACATACATATATACATACATACATACATACATATATACATACATACATGCATACACACACACATACATACATACATAAATGTTTTGCAGAGGCAGTGGTGGCCTGGTGGTAGGGTGCGGGCTTACTGATGGGTCGGGGGTTCAAGCCCCACTACTACCGAGTTGTCTCTGCTGTTCCACCCAGTGCAGCGCCATGTCTCTCACTGTCTGTATAAGAATCATCGCTCATCGTAAAGAGTAGGTCAGTGGGTTGCCGTCAGCGTGTGTCTGCCCTGAGATGGCCTGGGGAGCTATTTATGGTGTACTCTGCCCTTGCCCAAAGTCGGCAGTGAGGGGGGCCAGCCAATTCCTGGATCCAGAATTTGATCCGGGTCATCTCCAAAATCTAATGGACAATAAACATACAAATAATGAACTCTGCAGTGATAATACATCCTAGCTAACAATTACCATTTAATAACACTGCAAGCTAGTTGCGATAAGGTCACTTGTAGATGCTCAGAATCGCTATCAGAAGTAACATTCGCTTGTAAGGTCTGTGTAGACGTGTACTGTAGTTTCCTTTTTAGTGCCTGCGTGATTCAGCGAAAAGGAAACCACAGTACGGCTGTGCAAAGTCTTCGTTCCACACCAGGCGGCGCTGTACCGTCGGGACATTTTGGCAACACCAAAACAAAACTATTTTGTACATGTTTTCAGTAAACTGAATGGTTTATCATTCTCCCAATGTTCAGATAACGTTTTGTGTAACCAACACTGTTGTGTGCTAGCTAGGATCACGCAAACCTATCTCAGCTTATTTTCCTCTAACACCATGTCCCCAAGCGGCTTGTTCCTCACAATAACTTCCCCTGCAAGCTTGAGTTTTTCGAGCAGGCTGTGTCTGTAGTATTTAGAATCTCCACAGAACCGTTAACTCCTGGGCTCTGAGTCTGGATCTCGTGATCACGACAAGGACAGCCAAAGTGGAGCTTAGCTAAGCAGGGACTTTTGGATTCGTGCAGTCTTGATACCAGACAGCAGAATGTGTCGAATCAATTACAGATGAATGGATTTTTGATGTAACTCAGTTCCTGGTATTTTAGCAAATCTACAGGAGCTTGTCTCCTCCTGTGCTCTTGATTGACAGTCTGCAAACACCGAAGTTGTATAACATGTACTGTTATAAGGAAAAAAGAAACAAACAAACAGTCAAGTCAATATTTCCTATTTCAATACTCAGTCACACTGTAGAATGAATTAAAATGGGTTCGAACTGCATTGTAACCTGGAGGTTGCAGGTTCAAATCCAGGATAGTGCTGCAGCCATCCATAACCCGGGAGTTCATGGGAGCTAATTGGCCGAGCTCTCACCGGAGGGAGGGATGGCATCACTCACAACGATCACCAGCCAAGCATGTGGGTGTGCTCATACACACAAGGGGGCAGACAGAGCTTTCTCTCAGGGTGTTTTACGGTCGCCCCAAGTACGCGTGTGCGGCAGTTCATAAAGAAGCGGGTGGCAGCATCACATGTCATGAAAGGCGAAGGATGTGCTGCTTACGCTTACGCCCCTCCCTGTTTGTTGGTGGTGGTATGATAGGGAAGGCAATAAACAACACCCACACACAAACACACAAAAATAAAAATAAATAAATGACTTGCATTTTTGTGTATTCCTGCTTACATGTATAAATTGATTTATTATTAACAGTCCTGTTTCCTGTCCTGTAGCTAAACAGCGCTGCACCTTGTACTGCCAGTCGAAAGAGACACGAGTAGTGGTGAACATGCAGGAGCTAGTGGAACCGGGCATCCGCTGCTCCTACAGAGACCCCTACAGCGTGTGTGTATATGGCGAGTGCGAGGTGAGCCTGTTGGCATATGTGTTCCCGTTTGTGTGTGTGTGTGTATGTGTGTATTTGTTAATTGCTTATTGTATTTGTCTGTCTTTATAGAAAGTGGGCTGTGAGAACATAGTAGGCTCCCCGCTTCTGGAGGATAAGTGCGGTGTGTGCGCTGGGGATGGAACTAGGTGCAAGACTCACAGGTTCAACTTCACCTTCACTGATAAGAAAGTTAGAGCTTCATCTAACATTAAACTGGACTATTGGAGTGTTCATGGAGAGCATTTCTTTACATGAAATCTTTTCTTTTCTGTATATTAAATTATATATATATATATATTTGTAGGTGTTATTAAAGTGCTTGAAATCCCCCGAGGAGCCAGGCATCTCCTTATTCAGGAACTCAATGCGACAGCAAATATACTGGGTAATCTAAACCGGATAAATCTAAAACAGAATTTCATCCTATCATGGATTAGAAGGCTTGTCGATTGCGTCACTAAATGGGATGTGGTTTCCTTTTGTTTGTGTTTGTGCAGCTGTGAAGAACAAAGCAACCGGTGATTTCTTTCTCAACTCTCATGGAGATTACCCAGAAACGCGTTCCGTCATCGAGAAAGGGCTGGAGTGGCAGTACGAGAACAAGAATTACAAAGACACCATTCAGACTAACGGACCTCTGAGGAATGACGTCGTTATCGTGGTAAGCACACTGTTCGAACATCCTTGAGGCGGTACAACGGGACGGATGGGAGTATGTTAACCAACAGGAGTACATTCTGAGTCTTCGGAGGCAACCGGTGTATAGGCTCAGGCCTCATTCTTTTTTTTTTTTTTCTTTTTTTTTTACCTGTCCTGTCCAGCATCATAGCAAGCAGAATGGCAGTCTGGTTGCAGTGTAGTGCCGAACAAATTTGCTTTTCCAAGGGGAGGTTTTATGGGTAAAAAGCTCCTCATGGTAATATGATTTATTTATTTACTGTTGCTTTGTGTTATGGAATCTATGGAATCTTGCTGGACTTGACAGGAGGGGACAGATAGAGAAAGACAGGTGATGGAAGCAAAAGTAAAAGTAAAAAGAAGAAAAAAGGAGACGAAAGCATTAGTGATATAAAGCAACGACCCTTCAAAACTGCTATATCTGTACATAAATACATTACATTTCCTGCGGCTTCTACAGAAAAATAAAGTTGACACTAATCAAGAGTTTAAATAATAATCAGAACAAAGAGACATATCACATCACGTATCATAACATCCACCAAAGAAAGAAAAATAAATAAATAAATACAGTCACAGAGACAACAATAAGAAAAAGAGAGAAAAAAATTCATATTTATATTATTAAAGAAAAAGAAAAATGAGAAATAATAACAGTATCTACACACAAAACTAAACATCAAAACAATAAATATATATAAGAGAGAGAAAGAAAAAATATATAAATTATATATATATATATATATAAAACAAAAGATTATTAATAATAATAATACTTAAACAAAAAAAATATATATATATGAGGGCCCACACCACGTCCAGGAGAACCAGGCCCGGATAACCACTGGGTGAGGGCCAGCACCCACCCTGATGCTCCGGCCGCACAGTCCGAAGACCAGGGCACCTCCAACCCTCCTTCCCCACCGTCCTCCCAACGAACTCCCACACTCACACATCCACTTTCATACCACCTCCCACTGTGCCATGTGGGGGACGGCCCCGGCAGACCAGAGGACAACAAGCCCTAAATCCGGTCCCCACCACCACCACCACCCACTCCCTCCACCACACACCCGTGTCAGATCGGCAGATCGGGCATCCACCAGGGCCAGCAGCCCTCCATCTGTGCAGCCAGCCCCAGGGACAACCACCCCCCCCCCCTGCCCACCCCAGGCGGCGCCCAGGGGAACAAGGGTGTGAGAGGTCCCCCTCAGGCCTCATTCAAAACGTGGTTTCTGTGTTCGATTGACAGATCCGGGTGCACAGCTCAGCACCGGCGAAGGTGTCCATCAAATACATCACAGACTTTCAGCGACTGAGCGACAGAGCCAATGAGAACAACATGGTGCCAGACAATGCAGTACCCTACTCCTGGGTGGTCAAGAAATGGACGCCCTGCTCCAGAACTTGCGGGACAGGTATTACATCCTAACAGGACATTGTGTTTGTTGTTATGTGAAAATGTTGAGGTAGAGAATCGATAATGTATGTGGTTGTGTTTTTTTAGCATACTATGTAGCATACTGTACTATACTATACTATATGTTTGTGTGGGTATTAGGCACACAGATGACACGCTATGGTTGCCGTAAGAACTCGGAGATGAGGCTGGTGCACCGGCGCTTCTGTGAGAAAATCAAAAAGCCTTCTGTCATTTTCAGGGACTGCTACCTACGAGAGTGTGCTCAACCCATGTACGTAAGTGTGTGGGTGTGTGTGTGGGTGTGTGGGTGTGATATGCAATGCTACAATGACCTCTATTTCAGCCAACACTGGGTGAAGGCGGGGTGTACCCTGGACAGCTCTCCAATCCATGGCAGGTCGACACACACATACACACACACACCACCATTCATACTCACATTCATACCTAGAGGCAATTTGGAACAGCCAGTTAACTTAATGTGCATGTCGTTGGACTGTGGGAGGAAACTGGAGTACCTGGAGGAAACCCACACAATCACAGGGAGGACATCAAAGCTCCACACAGGAACACCCAGGCCTGAGACTTGAACCCAGGACCTTTTTGCTGTTGGATGGACATGCTAACCACTACTAAACTTTGCCGGCCAATAATAATAATAATAATAATAATAATTATTATTATTATTATTATTATTATTCGTTCATTAATTTTCTAAGCCACTTAATCCTAATTAGGGTCTCAGGGAGGCTGGTGCCCATCTCAGCCAACACTGGAGGGGGCGGGGTCCTCCCTGGACAGCCCACCAGGCCATCACAATGCCAACACACACACAACCAATCACACTCACTCTCACACGTAGGGGAGATCTGG
Organism: Porochilus rendahli; assembly: GCA_039654305.1. Lineage (NCBI taxonomy): Eukaryota > Metazoa > Chordata > Actinopteri > Siluriformes > Plotosidae > Porochilus > Porochilus rendahli. The sequence continues at coordinate 16,261,809 of JBCNYG010000016.1, read as the reverse complement.
AGCAGCCAATTAGCGTACTGTGCATGTTTTTGGCCTGTGGGAGGAAACCGGAGTACCCGGAGGAAACCCGCGCAAGCACGGGGAGAACATGCAAACTCCACACAGAAACGTCTGAGCCCGGGAATTGAACCCACTTCTTCATGCTGTGAGACAGGCCACCTAACCACTGCGCCACCGTAGTGCCCTATTTATTTATTTATTTATTTATTTATTTATTTATTTATTTATTTATTTATTTATTTATTTATTTATTATTAATATTATTATTAATATTATTATTATTATTATTGCTGTCATTAGTTCTGTCTTAAGATGTATAAATGTCTTTTCTTTCCCAAGCCACTTAAATTTCTAACTATTTTTGTAATAAAAGTGTTCTGTGTGTGTGTCTATATGTGTGTGTGTGTGTATGTGTGTGTGTATGTGTGTGTTATAGCTGGGTGACTGGAGATTGGGGTGAGTGCAGTAAGTCTTGTGGTAGGTTTGGAACTCAGACGCGCTCAGTACGCTGCGTTCAGCCGCTCAGAGATGGAAAGTTCAAGTCGATCCGGAGTCGATACTGCAACGATGAGCGTCCCGAGGCGAGGCGCGAATGCAACCGCATTCTCTGCCCTGCTGAGTGGAAACTGGGGCCGTGGTCACAGGTGCAATAATATGAACACACATACATTTATTCACTCATGGTGTTCAATAAGCTTTTGAAATCAGGCTTATGCTTTAATTCACACAAGGCACAAAGAAAGCTGTTGGAGTTTATATTATAGATCAGAGGTATTGAACCGAAATTACTGAAGGTTCAGCGACATAGAATTCTTGGCTTGCAAAGGTCCGAATAAGCAGCTAACATAACTGAGTTTGTTTTTAATCATTAAGGACAGACAGACTGCTCAGTTAAATGTTTTTTTGAGCGGTAAACTAAATATGCCAGCTAAATCCCCATGTGCTGGTGTTCCATCACCAGAGGAAGGAAGATTCGTTGGCATTGACAACTTATGTCACCATCAATTAACATGACTGTACAGGGATGAAGTTACATTATAATTATTAGTGATTATTTATAACAGATATCAGTTATCATAAATAAAACACAATTGTAAATTATTATTTTGTTTAGCATTGGTGTGTCCTGTTACCACTTTTGAAGAACGACACGGATATGGCTGTTCTGTTGATTAAAATGGAGCAAACGTTTTACTCAGTGCTATATAAACATTACGGTTTATTGTTAGCATCTTTTTTTAAGCATGGCTCTCTGATAGCACCATTCTGTCTTGATGAGTTCTTTAATGAAGTAAACTGAAGACACTGTAGACTGAACTATGCAAAGAACTTTGGACCGTTTTAGAATTAATGGCTCGTGTTTTTGGATACCCAGAGCCTCATGTGTGTGTTTTAATCATACCTGTAGTGTTCGGTGACATGTGGCAAAGGTACCCAAGAGAGGCAGGTGCTCTGTCACACTCGCGACAACACCATCGGACTGTGTTTGGAATCCAAACCTCTGGCACTGAGATCCTGCAGCATGGACCCATGCCCAAGTGAGTCCACTCTTCCTCTTACACATCCTAGAGCAGGGGTGTCAAAACACATTTTCACTGAGGGCCATGTCACTAAATTTAAAGGTGATCGAGGGCCAAGAAATCACTGAACACTGAACTACTCTAAAAGAGGTTAACAGGGAGAAGCTGCAGTCATCATGGGGTCGGGAATGACCAGCTGCTTACTTGAAATAGGCTGACGCCCTCTAGTGGAAGGATGTTGAATTAGGCTTCATGGTAATGGTCGATGCATAGAATGTACGATGATCATATTCTTTGAAAGCTCTTGCAGATCACACAAAATGAGGGCCTGAGTTTGACACCTATGTCTTAGGGGGGAAGTCATAAAAAAAAAAATCCAAAATTCCTGAGGCAGCAGTGTTCATATGAATTTTATAGACCTTAAAGGAGCGTTGCTTCTCGGAAATCAAATAAAATGGGCCACAATGTCTTTAATGTATTTAGTCATTTCCAAATCCCACCTGTCAAGTACTTCCTCCCTAAACAATATGACCACCACCGCTCAGGGAGGGGTGTAAACATGAACATGCTCCCTCCATGCTTACATTAGCTAGTTCCTTATAAACTAATCTGACCACATTTCTGTTTGGCATTTTAGGTTATATTCTACCTACATTTGAAATGCTAACTAAAAGGAGCTAATCTGGCAGCAAAGTTGACTGGATTACTAGGGTACTATGTAAGATATACTAATAAATATTTCTAATTGTTACTACTAATGCTAGCAACTTGGATCATACAAGCTAACGTGGCAGGGTTTCTGAAAGGATTTCTAGGATGTATCCAAATATCCACTTTGTATTCTATACTGCGAAGACTAGCTAACAGGCTACAACGACATAAGTTGACAAGGTTTTAAGCCTTTTTTTTTTTTTTCATTTTAAAAAGCTTTGCTGCTAATTACTGATAGCTAAAAACCAAAAAGGGGATAATCTGACAGGGTTTTTATGTATGACAATTGTTTTCATGATCATGAAGCTTGTCTGACAGAGTATTTTTTTTGCATGTTCATGAATACTCGTTGTTTTTCATGCTAACATGAGGTAACTAGCTAATGTAAGCTTAGTTGACAAGATTACTAGGGTGATAATGTATGTAAGATATATTTTTAAATATTTACTATTGTTTCTGCTAATGCTAGCTAGTAATACAAGCTAACATATACCTAAATATTTATATTTTCTGCTGCTAAGACTAGCTAAGGGGCTCAAAGGCGTTAAACTGACAGGATTTTAAGCCACTTATATAAAAATATTTGCTGCTAATGATAGGTAGCTAACAAAAACGTGATAATCTGACAGGATTTCTGTGAGTATGTTATTATGAACATTCATGAAAGTTGATAAACATTAGCGTGCTTAGCACAAAATAACAGCAGCTAACTTTTAATGCTGTTGTTGAATTAGCATCAAGATCCAGATGCCTACACGGATACAAATATAAGGTTGTGTTCTTGATATCAGTTCATGATCTCTCTCTCTCTCTCTCTCTCTCTCTCTCTCTCTCTCTCTCTCTCTCTCTTTCTTTCTCACTCTTTCTCTGTCTCTCTGTCTCTCTCTCTCTATCTCTCTTTCTCTCTCTCTCTCTTTCCTTTTTTCTCTAATTTCAGAGGGCATGTCCGACTTTAACAAGCACGGCAACTTCCTGATTCAGTTGCTGTCTCGTCACGACCCTAAATACCCGGTGCAGAGGTTTTCAAGTAAAGCATCCCTGTCAAGCCTAGCCATGCCACTTTTCTCTCTCTCCTCTTTGGGCTGGAGCGTCATTCTCTCTCTCTCCTTTGCCCTGCTGGGCAAACTTCCCTGATCAGCCTACAGCACCAATGCTCTATCGCTTCTCTTTTCCCGAGTGGTGGTCCTCTTTCTCCACGCATCTCTAACATGGGGCAATTTCTCTGTTTCTTCCTTACTCTCTCTCTCTCTCTCTCTCTTTCTCTCTTTCTCTCTCTGTCTCCTTTGTGGAGCTCTGTGTTGTGAAAGAAATTGTGAACACATCTATACAAAAAAATGTGAAAGAAAAGTTTGTCAGAGGAAAATGGTTGGGGTTGGCGGTTTGATCTGCAGCCTGAGAGGTCAGTTGATGCTGAGGATTATTTGGGATGGAGCTGCTCATTTTTGTGAGGTGCTCTTTCGCCATCGGGTTGCTTTTGACAGCGTCCGTGTCGAAGTGCCGCCTGATGTGCAGGTGTACGAGGAAAAAATATCACAGAAGCTTTATTGTGATTGTGAACTTGTCACAATGAAGTACAAGGGAAAAAAAAAACTTGCTAATTGCGCATTTCACACAATAGTCCATTCTGAGACTGAAAAAAAAATATGAACCTGTAATCATTGAACGTACTGTTGAAGCGCTGGGATACACGCTGGCGTCTGATGGTGTACATGAGGTGGAATGTCCAGGTGAAAATAAATTAAAAAAAGAAAAACAGGGTCGCTTTTTGGTACGATTGAATGCCACACCACCTCATCATCCACCATCCTCTCTGACTGTTAAAGAAAATTATTCAATAAATGCAGCTTATTTGTGCTTGCTATCTTTAATAT